>CM053766.1:75572382-75582441 GCA_028658305.1 Pachyuromys duprasi
CCACCTCTGCTTACCTACAGAGACACCCAGGGTGCCCTAATCCTAACATTCATAAAAGCCACTGGCACCCTCAATCCTTAACAAGAAACTGATGTGGCAGAGCACTCAGGTATGGAAGATTCTGTTTCAGTAAGTACCGTACCAGGAAACTAAGCAATAATAAAAGTAAGGCTCCTGAAATAATATAATTTATTATTTTTTAGCTGAAAAGATTTCTAAACCAATTTATAAAATAAGAAAATGGGGATACTGAGGTTCCATGAAATACACACTATGATTTAAACCTGTTCTCATTTAACTTTACCCTACCTTTGGTATGAGTAATCTTACAAAAATTCAATCTATACTCAAAGCACAACAGATACCCTGCCATTAGGACATATTGCTGCTACAGGCATAATTTAAGAATCACGGTTATCAATCAATAAATCATTACAAAAGAAGATTTTTCCAAGTGTTCCCGCACAACGGCGGTATTTTTAGACTACTCCAATCTCCCAATAGGGTCCATTTTGTAGGGAACAATAATAATTCATACGTGTAAGACCTGATATGTTTTTAAAAGTTAGCATATAAAACGTCTAGGGCAGTACCTAATTCACTTCTCTGCACTTTTTTCCTGTCATCTTTATTAAACATTTAGTAATATAAGAAATCTGGTCTCAACACACAGTAAAAATACGAATATTTTCCTTTTTGAGGTTGTGTGATGGTTCTTATTGACAGCCCACTTGACAGTCAAGTCATCTAGGAGAAAACCTCCAAGCATACCTCTGAAGAATTATCTAAATCTGGTTAGCTTCTGTGAGTACCTGTGGGGGACCAGACAGTTTAGGACAACTGAGGTGGGAAGGCCAACTGTTAGTGAGGTGGTCATTCTGCAGGGGTCCTGGACTGAATAAAAAGGAGAAAGGGAGCTTAGCACAAGTATTCCTCATGCTGTGCTTCCCGGTTGCAGATTCAGTAAGGTGAGCTACCTCGGGACCCTGCTACAATGGCTTCCCTCTATGGTGGATGGTGCTTCAAACTGTAAGCCATACTAACTTCCTTCTCTAAGCTGCTTTCTTTTGTTGGGGTATTTTACTAAAGCAACAGAGGAAGTAGCAAATCCAGTATGCATGAAATATACCCTTTCACTTGACAAATATCATTTCACCTACTGTATGTTAGAAACTGTTCTTAGGAACTTGTCAACAAAAACAAGTTCTTCTTTTCATGCAACTTCCATTCTAAAAGTACTAAAACAAAAGTCACAGTAATTAAGCGAATTAGTACATTAGAAGATAACAGGTAATACAGAAGAAGTAAAATAGAGGGGGAAGTAAAATCCAAAAGTTTAAGTAGTGGCAGGAAAGCAGGCTGTAATGATAACTGGGAAAATGAGATAGGAAGTGGTCAAAGTAGGCTTAGTGAAAAAGTAACATTTTGGCAGATTTACAAGAGATTAAGGAGTCAGCCAAAAGTGATCTAGTGAGATATATATATATATCCAAAGCAGATATAGCACTGAGGCAAAGACTCTTGAATCGCACCATTTCTTCAACGTCAAACAAACATCAGGAGACCAACCAAGATGAAAGAAAAGAGAACAAATAGATAATGGAACCCAACACTATTACATCCCAGAGACCACTGCAGGGACTGCCATGAAGAGGATTTGGGTAAATGAAGGATGCTTTTTATGGAGACATGACAATGAATGTAGTTATTCTCCTTAATTACTTACTTCATCAAGAGTCCGAAAACGTTCTCGCATTGGAGCTTCTAATTCTTGTTGTATTTGGGCTTTTATCAATTCCAATTTTTGTGGTGTTAATACCTAATATATACAGAAATACAAACAACTATAAAAACAAAAATAAAAAAATTCTCCCTATTTGAAAGTCTCTTCTATGACAAGTATTTATTACAGGCATTTTAGCATTGTAGTTAACTTTTATAATCATTAAATATGACTTATCAGGGCTGGATAAATAGCCCAGCAATTAAAGCCATGGGTATGGTAAACTGCCTCTAATTCTAGACTCAGAAGAGAGACAGGGACAGCCCCCTCCCCTCTGCAGAGCAAGCTGACTAGCAGACTAGCCTGTGTCAGCCACATCTGGATTTGACCTAGATCTCATCTCAATGAGTAAGGTACAAAAGCAATTGAGGATGCGTCAGTCTCAGGCCTCCACATGCACTGACACATACACGGACATCTACTCACACGTGCTCCCACAAGTAGGTAAAAATACGCACACAATAAACAAACACACAAAAATAAATAAAAGAAAATAATAAACCCAATCAATCACCAAAACAATACTTTAAGAAATCTCAATCTTGATACCAAAGACATTACAAATTCTAATTCATATGACTAATGAAAATCACTGCTAAGCTTAATTTGGGTGGTGGTAGCATTTACCTTTAATCCCAGCGCTCAAGAGGCAGAAACAGACGGTATCAGTTTGAGGCCAGCCTAGTCTACAAAATGAGTTCCAGGATAAACCCTTGTCTTTAAAAAAAAAAAAAAAAAATCACTGATAATTTTATCATTATTAAGCATTACCTTGTCAGCTAAGTCTATTGTGCTAGATACAATGACTGGTAGCCTATTTTCTAAAAATAAAATAAAGGTATAGTTATTTGTTACACAAGAGAAAATTCTTCAGACTTTCTTTTAATAAAAAGAGGGAAATGATGCAATTATACTATTAATTTTTTTTTTTTGAGACAGGGTTTCTCTGTGTAGCTGTGGCTGTTCTGGACTAGCTTTATAGACCAGGCTGGCCTTGAACTCAGAGATCTGCCTGCCTGTGCCTCCCTGAGTGCTGGGATTAAAGACATGTATCAACACATGCCTTTAATATTTAAAAAAGAAAATTTTAAATATTTTTTAAGAAAAGAAGACTAATTGTTCTGAACAACAAATCTATTTTGGCTCTATTCTGTCATACTCTTATAGAACTCTGTTTAGCGATAATTAATATTTATGTGAGCAACATATGGGCAGATTCCTTGTCGCTAAGCTTCATCACTATTTTCCCAACACCTTCCATCACAGCCTACCATACAGGAACTACTGATTTCATGAGTCAATGAAAAGAACAAATGAACAATTGCTGGCTGGAAAAATAATACAGCTCCTATTTATATATGTTTCTTTGAAAACATGAATAATGTTCAGTTTCATTCGTTTATTCAACATTCCACAGTTGTTCAAAATACCATTCTATTGAATGAGTCTTCTAAATATAAAACATTATGTAATGTATGATAATTTACGTACCATTCTATTCTGAGTATCTTACATGCAGTAATTTAGCTAAACCCTACAAAGTAGCTACATGGATGCATACAAAAAACTTAAATGACTTTCTAAAGGTTGCAAAGACTCAAACAAAGCATGCATCCTCCCATAATAAATTCAAATTCTCACATGATAAATAAGTCATACAGAACAATATAGTAGCAAACAAGAGCTATTAAAAACTAAAACCTGAAAAAAGGTATTTCAGGTAGAGAAATGAATGTGCACACGCAAATGGAAAAGTTGAAGCTTCAGCACCAGCAAGCCAAGTGTATGAGCTCAGGTCTATGAACTGAACTCAGGAAATGGAGATAAGAGTGTGCTGAGTGCGAGCGCCAGATATATAGGGAGACTAAAAAACGAGGAGAGGAGAGGAAAGACTGGCGGGAGGGAGGCACAGAGAAAAAGGAATGCTACAATAGTCAGAATTTAAGAAAAACAACAAAACAGAAGCTTGGTGGGAGAAAAGCTGTAGCTATGGGAGAAGTCGTGAAGAAAGCTAGAGAAATCAGGCAGAGCATCATCTATGGTGTCAAGTCTACGCGATGGTAGAGCTATTCTAAGGAGGATGGTAACTAGAATAAAGTAATAGGATCTTGTTTCAAACAACTTAATTTTTAAAAAGAGAGATGCAGGCAAAACTAGAAAAAGTAAGGAAATCTAAACTAAGATGAGTAAAGATATTGCAGAATATGAATTTCAGTGTGGTAAAAATATGACATTTACACTTTTAAAGGATGTAACAAAGATACAAACTAAATGAGTGAAGACTAAAACAATATGATCTTATTTGAACTAATGTGCAGAGAATGACAGAAAGACTGAAAGGGAGAACCGAAAACAAATGGCCCAAGGATGGTGACTGCACCGAATACATGAGGGCGCACTACGCCACTCTGTGTTCCTGTACATGTTGGAGATTTCCATAATCAAGAGTTAATTTAAAATGAAAGGCTTTTTGGAGCCTTTCTGGGTTGTCTCACCCAGCCTTAATATGAAGGGAGGTACCTTGTCTTACTGCTACTTGATATTCAATGTTTGGTTTATATCCAAGGGAGGCTGCCCTTTTCTATTTATAGGAACAGAGAAGAGTGGATGGGCGGTGGGACACAGAGGAAGTAGGGGTAGGTACTGGGAGAAGAGGAGGAAGGGAAAACTAGTTGGGATGTTAAAAAGATAATAACTTGAAGGGGGGGGGAGAAGATGAAAGGTTTGAACCTCTAGCCAAAATGACATAAAAGCTAGATATATCAAATTATGGAGAAAAAAAATTCAAATGGTTTTCAAAATACCAGACAAAAGGCAAATTTTCAAATGATAGAAAACAAAGGTGAACACTGAGAGGTCCCAGGTCATGGAACACAAAGTGGACACAAGCAGAGGCTCATAAACTCCCTATCTTAAAGGAACATAACTGAGAATTCAAGGAAAATAGAGCGATTAGAGGTACAAACAGAGCCAGGGGCTAATGTGCACAAAGAACAGAGGTGTGCGAGAAGTTTTAGACTTACTCAGGACAGCACTGGTTCGCACATGCCTGTAAGGAAACTACTCACGCCACAAAAAGAACTGCCTAAGAAGAGAAGGAAGAGAACACTGGGGTTCACACAGTCTGTGAGTAATTCCTGTTCCCAAAGCCAGAATGAAAAACTTCATTTCACAAACTGGATCATGTAGGTCTTGCCTCAGCATACTAACGGCTTCTCTAACCTAACACCCAAAAGCAGAGCCTAGAACCATAAACCTGTTTCCAAGTGACTAGATGGTGTCCCAGAACAAAGATCAAGAATATTGAGAGGAGCACAAAAATATCCAAACCTCAACAAAGTAAAATATACAATGTCTAGCATCCAATAAAAAAAATCCCAAGCATGAGCAGACACAGGACACCACCTGATATTGAATATGGGGCTTAAAAAAAAATCACCAATCTAAAACTGACTCCAAGGACACAGAGAAAGACCTTAAAACAGTTGTTATAAGTAACCATAACTGAAACTACAGAAGACTGAATGTGCTAAAGAGATAAGAAAAATTAAAAGGACCATAATTATAGAAATGAGATTTACAATTCTGAGTTTGAAAAAAATACTGCCTGGGATTAATTTACAATAAACAATGCAGAAGAAAACATCAATAAACATGAGTAAAATGAAAGCCATAGAAGTTCTCTGGAACAAAATACAGGGGGAAAAAAAGGAATAAAATTAAGTTAATAGAATCTCAGTAAGATAAGATAAAACGTTAACTTAACACTAAAGTATGACTTAGATCTTCAAAATAATTGTTCAAAAGTAGCTAAGAGCAAGAAAGGGGAAAAAGACCATGCTATGTGAAACAGAAATGAGAAACTAATAAAACAACATCCGTAAGAAATTAAAGGGAGGAAACTATCAACTAAGAATTCAATATTCAGTGAAAATATTTTTAAAAAACTTTCTTTTAAAAAATTGATTTATTTATTATATATACAGTATTCTGCCTGCATGCATGCCTGCAGGCCAGAAGAGGACACCAGATCTCATTATAGATGGTTATGAGCCACCATGTGGTTGTGCTGGGAATTGAACTCGGGACCTCTGGAGGAAGAGCCAGTGCCCTTGAGCACTGAGCCATCTTTCCAGCCCCAAAACTAACTTTTTCAAACTCACGAAAGCTGATAAAAATTCTCACAGCAGGACCACACCATAGTAAATGTCTTTTTTTTTAAGTCCCTGGGAAACAGGGATAAAAAGTTCATAAGTATATATTAGACAGAAATATGGATGGAGAACGGTGAACAGAAGGATTGAAAGGGAAAAAGAGAGGGTAGCAGTTATGCATAGACAGTTCTGAAATGCAGTAGCCAGGTGCCAGACCCACTGACTCAGTTTCAATGACTAAATAGGCCTCTGTGGCCCGAGGCTCAGCTTTCTGGGAGCCTGGCTTTTGTCTGAGGCATTCCTTTATTTTGCAAGAAAGGGAACACACATCTGAAACCCACTAGGCTTAACAGCCTTCTTTTCTGCCAGTAGAGTTTATGGAGCTACAAAACCTCTATTACTTTGTACTTGCTTAGTCCATCTCAGTCCAACCCAGCAGAGCTTCTCCCAAGTAAATATCCCAAAAGCTTTGTGGGTTTTGCAGAATTTCTGAAGATTTCATCCCTAAACAGTCCACACACACAGACCTCATGTATAATCCTATTTGCACTGTTACGCTTTGCCTGAGACGGTTGAGATAATACTTCAAACTTCTTAGAGGCCTTCTGGTTTAAGGAAAAAGACAAAAAATATACTCAACAATTTCCTTTCTCTGATTATTTTGCTCAATCTGAGATCTTAAGACACATTTGTAACTGGTAAATAAATAATTGATATTTATCATTTTTACCTTTTGGAAAGGCAGAGAACTTCTGTGAAAAATATCCAATCTAATTCTTTTTCTTCAAGAACTCTTCCTTTACTAATCTCTTGTATTTTACATTTTAAAACAGGCAACAAAAAACAAGTAGCACAATCTATGGTTTGATTTTAAATCTTTGTATATTGGACTAGGATACTGACATTTTTGTGTGTCACATGCACGTGTGTGTGCAAGTGCACATGCATGCACATGAGTGGAGATCATAGGTTATGTGTCTTTCTTAACTCTTGTATTTTGTGGGGTTTTTTTGTTTTGTTTTTAAAGACAAGGTTTCTCACAGAACCTGTAACTAACTTAGCTAGGGAGCTTCAATCCTCTACCTGTCCCTGTCTCCCACAAAACCCCAGCACCATCACCTGGCTTTACAGATAGGTACCACCATGCCCAGCAGCTTTTTATGAAGGGGCTAGGGATCAGAGCTCAGGACTTCATGTTTGCATGGCAGAAACTGTACTGACTGAGCAATCTCTCCAGGCCCTTAAATCTTTAAGCTGATTAATCAATATTCTAAGTCATTGTCACTTTTCTTATTAATGTTATTATCTACCTCACTAGTAGTTTTATTTTAATTTCCTCTTAAATTTTTTAAAATATTATACAAAACAATTGGTTTCATTATGACATTTTCATGTACATATTGTTATACTAGAACTTGTAAATCTTTTCAGCCATAAATCCAAAATTGTTACTTAACAAATTCCGCTTTTTATACAATTACAAAATATACTTTACTAAGCTTCATGCACTGTGCAACATGTTTAACAAGTAGTCTCTTTGCCTTTAGTTCCTAAGAACATGTTTTTACCTTGTGGACCTTAGAATCCAGATTACAACAGTAAAATGGAAATCATTTAGGCATTGCTAAACATCTTTAAACCTTATGGTGATTCTCATAATTCTTATCTTTATTGACCTTCCACTTCTGTATGAGGCATTTGCTATACTTGTAGCCAATTTTCAAATACTAAACTTGAGTAACGTAATGGCATAAATTAAAAGACTTAAAATTACATACCTGTATTATCTTACACTGTTTATGGGCTAGAGCAGTGGTTCTCAACCTTCTTAATGCTGCAACCCTTTAATACAGTTCCTCATGTTGTTTTCATTGTTACTTCATAACTGTAATTTTACTAATGCTATGAATTATAATATAAATATCTGTGTTTTCTGATGATCTTAGGTAACCCCTGTGAAAGGGTCATTTAACACCCAAAAAGGTAGCGACCCCAGGCTGAGAATCACTGGGTTAGGGTACTGGGCATAGCTAAGCTTATGCTCTCTATTTAATGTCAAGTGAATGGAGCTAAGGTGTTAACCTCGCCTAGGACCATTTCTTTTCTAGCTTACTAACTGCTCAGCTCTGATGCTAACAGGACTATGGTCCTCAGCTCCTGGAAACTGTCCATCCATCTGTGACACTGCTATCTTCATATGTAAGTTTGCTTCTCCAAGTCATCAGAACTTCTTTGCTATTTCTCATCCTTGGAGACTTTGTAAAAAGTTAAGATACACTTTTGACTAAAGCCCATAAAAAATCTGAAATGCAAAATGCTCCAGTGCTGGAGCTTTTTGCATTATAGCAGTGTTCAAACAGTTCCAGATTTGAGACTTCAGATTTTGAGATTAGAGACACTCAATCACTGAAGCCTGAAATATTCCAAAAGTTGGAAGATTTCAATTATCTGGATACTTCTGGTTCCATGCACTTCACATAAGGTATCCTTAACCTGTAAAAATAGCTAACAGGTACAGATCACTTATGTGTTATACATCAAAGCACTAAGACTTTCTTTGCAGCGATTCATTTCATCTTTAGAATACCCTATGAGCTAGGCACTTTTATTCCTGATGACTGTTGATGCAGAAATATTCTTTAAATAAATGTTTTTTTGTATCTTTTGCCTATGAAAGCCAATAGGGCAGAAAATGCTACAGAGGCATTTATTTTACTGTGAGATAAAAAAATTTTTTAAATCATCTTTGATAATCTTCCACTAAAATATTCCTTGTAGATGCTGTTGAATTTACTGAAGTTTTTTTCACGTTCTTTGTACAAATTAAAGAGTTAGAAGCCCTTGTGAGATGAACATGGGTGCCGAACATCAAACTCGGGTCCTCAACAAGAGCAGTAAGCACAGTGGCCAGCAACATATAACAAATAAACAAGGAATGTTAGTAAAAAAAAAAAAAACTTTCCTAGAAGAATTACACTTGTCAGCAAACACTGGCAAACTATAATACCCAAGGATTTTTGGCAAGTTATAACATCCAAAGAATACAAACAAGATCACAGGAAGACTACTACTTCACTTCAATATGAGAAAGAAAATGTTTGACATAGAAGAGATCCAAGATGGCTGTCACGAGAAGACACTGTGACTGAGGAGTAGGACGGCAGTGTAGCTGCAGTGACCAGGAGACTGAAATCTGGGACCTAAAACACCTGCATTTGTGATTGCCAGGTGAGCAGAATTCCTACGGTGAGAAAATCAAGTGAGAAAATCCTAGGGACATCCAGTTATTCCCCGGAAAACCTCCGGTGACCGGCTGCTGCGCACAGCCCTGATCTGAACGAGCAGCCGCCCTGCGCGCCATCAGACACCATACCAGTCTGGGTCACACAGTCTCCGGGCCAGACTGAGAGGGGCCCTGGGAACCGTTCCAGACCAGCCTGCATCCGGCGGGCACACCGCGCGGCACCGCTGGCAACCACCCCAGTCCCTGTGTGTGTTCACAGGCCAGACTGAAAGGACCCCAGATTCCATTCCCCAGACTGGGCTGCATCGGGCAGGCACACTCCCCTTGGCGGCACCAGCCACCACCCTGGAACAGGACACATAGTATCAGGTCCAGACTGAGGTGCCCCCAAATACCATCTCAGACCATGGTGTGCAGCCCCTGGCCCAGAAGGAGGGGCCAAGTCTCCAGACCAAAGGGGAGCCCTTAGCAGCAAGACCAGGTCAGAGCGCGGAGCCTCCAGACCAGAGCGGAGCCCCCAGCTACCATCTCAAACCGGGACACTCAGCCTCTGGCACAAAGTGAGGAGCCAAGCCTCCAGACCTGAGGGGTGCCCAGCCTGCGGTGCTCACAGCTTCTAGCACAGAGCACGAAGCCGGGCACACAGATCCCACAACAGAGTTCAACTGAGGCAACAACACACACTATCAAACCAACTGGAACTCCCTGATCTTCTTGAAGAATACTCCAGACACAAGAGATTGACAGTTCCAGTCTGAAGTTCAGCCTCAAAGCACAAACAGCTCCTTGATTATATATAAACAAATGGTCAAAGATTGACGTAAGAACTCACCCAACAAAAATCAGGACACCATGGCCCCACCAGAAACACCCAAAAG
>CM053766.1:75582941-75670043 GCA_028658305.1 Pachyuromys duprasi
GCCCGGGAGGAACAGCCTAGCTAGATCCCAGAAGAGGACATTGCAGCCAGCCCTGAAGAGACAAGATAAACTAGGGTCGGATGGAAGGGCAGGTGGTCCTCCCCCATCAGTGGACTTGGAGGGGGTCAGGGAGGAGAAGAGGGAGGGATGGGGAGAGAAGGGGGGAATGCGGGAGGGAGCTACACCTGGGATATAAAGTACCTAACCTGTGATTAATATAAAAATAAATAAATTACATTAAAAAAAGTTTGACATATATTAATCTGTAAATAATGTATTACTTTTTAAAAAGTTAACTAGGGGCTAGAAAGACAGCTCAGTGGTTAAACACTATGACTGCTCTTCCAGAGGACCTGGGTTTGGTTCCCAGCCCCACATAGCATCTTACAAGCTTCTGCAAGTTCCAGGGGGTCTGTCCTAGTTAGGGTTTCTACTGCTGTGTTCAAAGACCTTGACCAAAAGCACGTTGAGGAGGAAAGGGATTATTTGGCTTACACTTCCACATCATTGTTTATCAAGGGAAGTCAGGACAGGGCTGGAACCTGGAGGCAGGAACTGACGCAGAGGCCATGGAGAGGTGTTGTTTATTTGCTTGCTCAGCCTACTTTCTCATAGAACCCGGGAGCACTGATTAATCACTGATTAAGAAAATGTCCTACAGGCTTGCCTACAGCCCAATCTTAAAGAGAGAGAGGCCAAAGCAGAGGGAAACATAACTCCAGACCATCCCTCCCTGCATAAGGAGGTCCCATCACAAAGCAAACATTCATTAGGGTTCTCTGGTACTGAAAGTACAGAAGCAGAAGAGGGAAGCCCTATATACAATCTGCTCTACAAAGAAAGTCTGTTTTAGATGATATCTTAGTTTACTAGGGCTGGCAGGAAAAACAAAATTAAAACTGGGTGGCTAAAAATAACAGAAATTTCATTGTCTCAAGAGTTTTGGAGGCTTGAAGTCTAAAATCAAGGTATTAGCAAAGAAATGATCTCTCTGCAACCTACAATTCTTCCTTGCCTTGCCCTGGGTTCTGCTGGTGTGTCAATGTACAGGTGCCTCTATCATCACACAGAATTTTCTATACCCCCATGTGTCTCTTGCATCTTGTTTCATAAAATGTCAATAAAATTAAACTAAGGATACAACTGAACCTGTAACAGATTATGAAAGAAAACTAGACAACTTTGAAGTGACTGAAACTCTAGGCATATATGAGACAATTCCAGCTTAATTAAACACTAATAGAACAATAAATTTGATTCATTATTTATCCCATTCATTCATGGCATTCATTCAACAAATATGTATTTTCTAGGCATTATCCTAAAAGCATTGGAGACATACTAAAAACAAGTTCCTGCCCCAAGGGAGCCTACATTCAATCAGAATGAAAATGCCATCACTTATGATTATCTACCATGTGCCAAGTACTTAGTCAAAATATATATTACCTCATTAGGTTTACAATAAACAACACTGCCAGCTGTTACAAACACCAGTCTCAAATATGAGCTGAGGTATTTTAGACAATGATCATTGGTATTGTATGGCCGAAAATACTCAAACTGTATGTTCAGAACCAAGGCTGCAGTGAAGTATGCATTGTAATATAGGTGACTGTTGCCAGAAACAACTCAGATTCATTAATGTTTCATTTTGAATCAATTTTTGGAAGTTGCCAATTTTTTCATGACCCCTATATTATTTACACAATTAAATATGAGGTTGGGGACTGGATTTGTATCAACTATAGATACAGCAATGTAGCCATTAAACATAAAGAAAAAGAAATACATTTATCAAAACTTATTTCCATTAATCTTACCAAAACTACTTATTTCCACTAACCACATGACTAATTGTACATAAATTCAAATATACTTTCTCACCTGTAGTTTCATTTTCTCCAAGTCTTTAATTTTCTCTACTAGTTCTCCCCTTAACTCTTCAAGGAGCAGTTGGAATTTTTCCTGGTTAGTTTGCTTTTCATGTAATACACGCTTAAGTTCATTTTGTAATTTTACGTATTCTTCCTGCAATCTGATTTTTTTAAAAAAATCAATTGTAAATGTATATTTACTTTCAAATTCACTGCTTTATATAAAGCCAACAAGTACCACAAAAAAAAAAAAAAAAGACTGATGTAAGACATTCCATTAAACTTGTAGCTATTTTTCTTTCTTTCTTTCTTGTTTTGGTTTTTTGAGACAGGGTTTCTCTGTGTAGCCTTGGTTGTCCTGGAGTCGCTTGTAGACCAGGTTACCCACGTACTCAGAAATCCCCCTGCCTCCCTGAGTGCTGGGATTACAGGCATGTGTCATCACGCCCAGCTATTTTTTTTTCTTTACAAACTTTTATTTAATTATTAACACTGTAATTTCTGAAAGCATTTTTATTTTTAAAGAGAAAACAAAACCATATTTATCCACCTGGATATATTTAATGTTGTATGTCTTGCCACTTTCAAAAAAAGATCACATTAACAACCCACTTCATACCATATATTTAAACAACGTAATTTAAAATATTTTCATTATATTCAGTGTTAAATAAACATACTGTAAAATAACAAAAACATGGTGTATGTTCCAGAGCAAACATTCAGCTAATACAACTCCAGTCACAAATTTTAAGCAGTCACTTCCACCCCCAATACTTTACCTCTAAGTTTAAGTTACCTTTTGTGTTCAATTTTCAGAGCCTGATAATTATGTTTATGATGTTCACATCGTACCCTTTCATCAATCAACATATTTTGAAACTCAGGTTCAGGATTAAGCCTACTGTCTCCACCAGGTGGAAATATACTAGGAAATGTGTCCATATTTGTAAGGTGGCTGATAACCATGAAAAGAATAAGCTGTAGCTTCCGTATTGTTCTAGTTTTCTTCCAGGAGTATTTCCAACTTCTTTCTTGCTAAGGCATAATCCCAGGAGACCAAATCATACCTGCACAGAGAATACACATAAGTAATAGTCAGTAATACTCAGCATTCTTTGGTTTCACATAATTGTAATCAATTATTTTCAATTTTTAGAAGTTCAGTTTTTAGATTTACCTATTCATAAAATAAATGCAAAAATAAAGTTGAATCATAGGTTCATATTTTTTAAAACTCTGTAGTCACAGAGCTCACATCTTCAAATATTAGCCCTATTTAATCAGAAGAATGAACTTCTCCAGTTCAGTCATCTTTGATTCACAAGTTAAGCTGCTTCTCAAAGCAAAGTAGAAAACTTTAGGTGGTTCCTGGTATAAAATATAGACTCTAATTATTAAGGAAAATTTTATATAAAACAGGATAAGTGTCTGGAGAAAATTGTCAATCTTCACAAAGATGACCTTCAGTAATAATAATCATGTCCGCAATTCGTGCTGTAAAAATCTCTGACATATGGCAAACTGCACTCGGGCTGCAGATTCAAATAGGAAATCAATCAGCTCACAAACAATGAGCATCTCCTATGTGTTACACACTCTGGTAAGAACTGGAAAGAAGCTCACTTCACCCATCCCACAAACTACTGACCCAGCATTAATTACTGCAATAACTAAATGCTTACTGCATGTACAAGTTGAACATGATGGGAACATGTTTTTGCTATAAGAAAATAAAATTAAATCAAATATTTCTATCCCTTTAACATCATTAATTTTTCTCTAGACCATTAATATATAAGTATTTTTTCCTTCCCTTTTAGGTTATCATGAACTACTTTCTATATGGATCTTTGGCTTGGACCATTCTCTAAATTACTCCATCTTGCTTGAAATATATAAACTCTGACAAACTAGTGTCATGTCTACACATACACATATATAAGAATTCTCTCACAAACACACACACACACACACCTCCAAACTGAAATTGGTATTTAAATTATTCTTTAAAGAAGTGTGTGGTTGGGGGTCCTTTAAGGACACTTTGTTCCCTGATTCTTATTCTACTCCTCCTCATTTTAAACATGCTCAACTGACCATACATAAATATATTCAGAGATTTCAACTTTCCAGACTTAGAAAGACTGCAAGAAGCTCACTCTGGCTTACATCTTCTACAGAACCTCTAGAGATTGCACATGGCTACCACACTGCCAGCCAGAGGGGGGAAAAAGAACTTAGAGCAGAGTCCTGATTTCCAGCTGTATTTAAGAGGCTCATACTAACAAGCAGAAAGCTGAACAACGTGAAAAACCAAAAACTCTCCTTGGACCCAACTAGGAAATGAGGTCACAGGTAAACCATACCCACAAAGCTGAAGAGGCTGATAGGGAAATTCAAGAATAACTAGAGAAGAAATGGACATGTACAATTGTTTCCAGGCAAGGACAGAAGAATCAAGTGTAATTAACCAACTGTTGAAAGCTTCTGGAGGACCCAGTTTTAAGAAGTTTCCTACTTTTCTGAGTTTTACTGCCTGGAACCAATCAGGTTCTCAAAATGAACACTTGGGAAAAAATCTTCTCATGACAAAGAGAAGGGACAGAGGAGCACTCCACAATAGACAGTGGGTGGCATTTTAACCTTCTTAACAAAAGAAAATTTGTTTAACTTAGAGCCCAATCTGCTGTAACAGCGCCTATGGCTTCGCAAAAGAAAAACACTAGAATCTAAGTACTCTCTAGCCATCCTCTCCCATATGAAAAGCAAGGCAGGGAGACTGAATGCCACTGGCAACATTTCTGGCTCAGGCTTACTGTTCGCAAGTCTGAAGTTAATCATACAACTTAGAAAAGTCTTCTCCCCTCCCCATACATTTAAAGGTATATAACATATGTAGCTTATAATAATGAAGTACTTCCATCATTGTAATACTTACATTAGAAGTCCATGTTTATGTATAGATACACTTACACAGAAACATGCATTTGTGACACTGGCCCAGGAAGGCTGGAAGAAAGACACCCAAGTGCCTACCATGGGTACTACGATGAACGAGTGTGTGGAGGGGTGGGAAAGAGATATGTGGTAGGGAGTTAGAAAAGAGAGGCCAAGAGGTTCGTACACCGTGGAGAGAGGGAGAACTGGAGACTTGAGAGCAGTGAGGAACAGGCAGATACCAGGAGGCAATGGTGAGGTCCTGGTCTGGGCTGCCACCAAGGGCCATGTCTGGGTCCATGGTTCTGATGCAGCTGGGGTGTGTGTTGATGCCTGTGGCCTGAATTAGCACCAACGGCCAAACAAATGTCTGAGGCACTGTGCTGAGTGTTGGCCACCACATCTGGACAGCTGGCCCTGCCCCACACCTGGGCAGCACAGTAGGGATGACCCTGGCACAGGTTAAGCCAGCCCTGAGGGTTAAGGTTAGGTAAGCACAAGAATGCCGGCTCCGACACCTGCCAACTTTGACATTGGGTGAGCTGGCCAGGGCAGTGCTGGTGAGCTCATCCTGGTGGTGCAGGAACAGGAGAGCTGGGGCACTGACCAACTCAGCTACTTTCCAGGCCCAGATCCGGGGCTCTGATTTTGCCCACCCCATCTTTGATCTGCTGAAGCACAAAAGAAGGACATCCTTCAGATCCAAAGCTGCAGGATCTCCACAACACAGGGCAACAGCAGGGTATCTAAGGAATCTCCACTCATGGAGCTCCAGTATCTACAGAGTTGTACAAGCCAGAGGCCTCACACCAAACCAATGACTCACTGCAACGAACACGCGGATGAAAGGGTGTGCTGTGTGACACACTGTGACACACTATAGCTTCCACAAGGTTTTTTTTCTTTTAATATTCTATCTTATTTTGTTTTATTTTGGGGGAAGGTTGCAAGGGTAGAGGGCAGACACAAAGGGACAGGGAGATGAGTGAGACTGGGGTGCATGTTTAAAATTCATAAAGAATCAATAAAAAGGTTTTAAAAAAAGAAATGTATACTTGTTTATAGGTATGTTCACATGCTGAATATAATAGATATTATACAGCCCTTCATTCAACCACAGAACATACATTCTTCTCAAGCTTACATTAAGAAGGACATGGTAGCTCGACATAGTGGCTCACTCCTTTAACCTCAGCATTCAGGAGGCAAAAGCAGGAGTATTACTGTAAGTTCAAGACCACCTTGGTCTACCAAGTGAGTTCTAAGACAGCCAGGGCTGCACAGACAAACCCTGCCCCACATTCACAAAAAATGGAGAAACAGGAACCACATTCTAGCACAGTATCACAACAAATTAAAAAGAATAGTAATCATACTGTGTTGGTTCTTAGACCAGGAAAACTATACAAATAATCAGCAAGAGAAAGATGGCTGGAAAATCTGAAAATGTTTAGAAATTAAGCACACTTCTAAATAATACACAGGTAAAAGAAGTAAAGTTTTCCTACTGGTGGGAATGAAACCTGATAAAGCTACGCTGGAAGATAGTCTTGCAGTTCTGACAAAATTGAACACACTCCTAGTATAAGATCTACTAATCATTCCCTGGCATTTAGTCAAATGATTAAAAAAACATATGGCCATATTGTTTTTTAAAACCTGCATATAAGTCTTTATTTTTAATTGTCTAAATTAGGAAGTAAATAAGGATGTTCTTCCATGAGTGAATGGATAAAATGTAGTTTAGATATACAAATTCAGGACTAATAAAGACTATGCTATCAAGCTATGTGAAAAAAAAATGAAGAAGGCATAATGCATATTGCTAAGTGATAGAAGCCAGTCTGAAAAGACTGTCTGTAAAGTTCCAACTACTTAACATTTAGGGGGTTGGGTCACAGAGGTAGTAAAAAGATCAATGGTTGTCAAGGGTTAAGAAGGATTGGGGGAAGGAAACATGCAGAAATAGTGAAACTTTTCTGTGATGCTATGATGGCAGATATGTATTTATAAATATTTGTAAAAATCTACAAAACATTACAAGAGTGAACTTTAACGTAAATTTGGGACTTTGGTTAATTAATAACAATGTGCTTATTTAGTTGTACTGCCAATTGGGGAAGCTGTACATGTAGGAAGATGGGGTGTATGAAAAACCTCTGGACTTTTAGTTACCTTTTACTATTCACCAAAAACACCTCTAAAAAATAATTTAGTGAGTTGGATACGGTGGCACATGCCTTTATCCCCAGTACTCAGGAGGCAGAGGCAAGCAGATCTCTTTGAGTTTGAAGTCAGCCTGATCGACATAAAGAACAGCACAGCCAGAGCTACGTAGTGAGAACCTGCCTCTAACTAATTAGTTTTAAAAGACAGCTTAGTAAGAGAGGTACAGGCAAGGAATATGTGACAGAAAACATGCAGAGTCTAGGAGCCCGCATATTTCCTATCGCTTAATTCTTTATAAAAGTACCCCAAATTCTTCTCTAGTATGGCCATTAAAAATGCTACATGGAAAAATTTAAAGAACTTATCTAAAACAGGGTTTTTCAACTCCAGCATTTCTGCCATATAAAATAATACAGTTCTTGACAGTTAGGGGCCATCTCGCACATATACTTAGCAGCATTCTAGTCTCCATCCATTAGATGCCTGACAGCACCTCTTTCAGTTGTGGACCCCACATATCTACACCCCCAACTCTACCCCAATAAGAATGAATGTCCTAAGAGAAGTAGGAAAACAGGCTTTGTAAAACAGGGAATTTAAACAAATATCAGTAATTGCACTAACATTTGCAGAATGTTTCAAATAAGGACAAATTTAAAAGAAAAATCATAACTCAATCATATGTTCCTTCAAAAGAACTTTTTTGTTTAAACATAAGGGCAAAGAAAAGTTGAAAGGAAAAGAAAAAAGATATTGCAAGCATTAATCAAGATAGATGTTAAATCTGTATCATCAAGTAAAGTGAATTTTAAAGCTCCCCTCCCTCCAAAAACAAAACAAATCATAGTACTAGAAATAATGGAAGACATTCATAAAGGTTAAATACACCAGGCAGAGGTGATAATTTAAAATTTATATATACTTACTGTGGCCACTAAATATATAATAGAGCTTGTAAGAGCTATAAGGAAAAAGTAGACAAATTTATAATCATAGGGAGAAAATGTAACCACAATTCTTAGTGAATAACAGATCAAGCACATTCTGTGGATTGTTTTCTGTTTGGAAGAGGAAGTACAGGGATGGTTATTATGTGCATATGTCTAATTTTATATTTAAAAACTAACAAACCCTTTTCTAAGGTAGCTGTGCCATTTTCCATTCAACCAACAACATATGAGAGCAAGTTCTGCTTCCTTACATTTTTGCCAACAGTTGGGCCTGTAAATCTAATTTTAGCCATTTTAGGGAGAATGAAGTGTTATCTCATTGTAGTTTTAATCTGCAGTTCCCTTAAGTACTTTTTTACATATTTAATAGCCTATCATAAATCCTTTAAATCTATGAAAGAATCTTTTGTTTTTAGAAAAATCAAAGTAAAAAGGACGTGGTAAAATGGGTACTACCTGAGTATATTTAAAGGATAAGAGCCCAAATTTAAAATTTCTCACTACACTAATGACTTACATAAGCACATACTTCCCATTCATTTGCAAATGCTAACTTCATTTCCTAGAAAGCCTTCTCCATTACCCTGCATCTAATCTAGTGGATTCTCACTCAATTTTAAAAACACTGTAAAAGCAGTAAAGTGAATTGGTAATTCCAGCACAGAGGAGGCTGAGGCAGAAACATCATCTTCACCATTGAGTCAGTCCGGTTTAGAAAACCAGCCTAAGCAACACACTGAAACCCAAAAAAGAAGACATAAAAGCTCGATAACGTATTATTTCCTCAATGAAGTACTAACTCTACCAAACATATTTAATTAATTTTCTGCATACTAGCTTATTAGTAAATACAACAACACTTGTAGTTTGACTTCCTCCATGGCAAGAAACATCTATATATACAGTCTCAACATATACAACAACCATAATCATATATTAAGATCTCAAAAACATCCAAGTAAACCAATGAAATAGCTACCCATTCAATTTCAATTTAGTCTCAACTCATTTTTCTCATCTGTATTCAGAAACTGTGGCTTCTAGACTATGAGTTGAATGCTAGTTCCCCAAGTCATCTTCTGACTTCTGAATAATGTAAATGTGTAATATTCAAAAATAAATAAACTAAACCTAAATTATATGGGTAAGTCTTAAATTATATGGGTAAGCCTTAAATATAATCATGTTCATTCATTTTTTTCGGGGCAAGGTTCCTTGTGTGTCCTGGAACTCAATTTGTAGACCGGGCTGGCTTCAAACTCAGAGATCTGCCTGCTTCTGCCTCCCTAGTGCTGGCATTAAAAGCATGTACCACCACCACCTGGCTAATCATGTACCTTGATAAGAGAAGGAAAGGAGGAGTTTCATGTTGCAGAAGATGAAGCAAAGATTAGTTATAAAACAAGAACTGTCTGGAGCCATAAAAGTTGAAGAGACAAAGAAAAGATTCTCCCCTAGGGCCCTGGCAACAATCTCATTTAATAGGTCTGGTCTCTAAAACCAAGAAAGAATAAGATTTAGAGTATTTTTAATAGAGTAACTTGCATAATGGGTACAAGTTGTTACTATTCTGGTTGGCTGCATGAACCTGGGGGAGCGGAGCCTAAAAATGAAGACAACTAGCGTCTCATGTAATCGCCATCTTTATTCGGGGCAGACGATTTTTTATTAAATGTATTGATTGATTTTACATCCCTGTTACAGCCCCTTCCTCCTCTCCTCACAATTCTACCCTTTTCCTCCATTCCCCCCACCTTCACCTCAAAAAGGGGGAGGCCCCCACCAACAACAACCCATCCTAATACATCAAGACACATCAGGATTAAGTGCATCCTCATCCACTAAGGCCAGACAAGGCAGCCCAGCTAAGACAAAGTAATCCAAAAGCAGGCAACAGAGTCCATGTCAGAGACAAACCCTCACTCCACTTCCTAGGGAACCCACATGAAGACCAAGCTGCCCATCAGTTATAGTGTCGGGGGCCTAGGTCCAGCCCACACACGCTTTTTGGTTGGTGTGTCAGTCTGTAAGCCCCCATGGGCATAACTAGGTTAGTTGACTCTGTTGGTCTTCTTGTGGAGTTCTTGTCTCCTGTAGGTCCTTCTATCCTTCCCTCATTCTTCCACAAGACTCCCTGAGCGCCACCTAATAAGTGACTGTGGGTCTCAGCATCTGTTTCGATCCACTGCTAGGTAATGCCTCTCAGGACACTTATGCTAGCCTCCTGCCTACAAGCATAGCAGAGTATCATCAATAGTGTCAGGGGTTGGCTCTCTCCCACGGGGTGGGTCTCAGGTTGGGCCAGTCATTGGTTGGCCTTTAGCTCAACCTCTGCTCCATCTTTCCTTATACATCTTGTAGGCAGGGTAAATTTTGGATTGAAGTTTTTGTGGGTGGTTTGGGGTCTCCTCCCTCCAATGGAAATCCTGCCTGGCTAGGCCTGCTGCTAGGAGTCTCAGCTAGAGTTACCCCCCATATTCTCCCAGGAGCCTACCCTGTCGCAGGTCTCCAGCTTGTCCCAGAGATGCTTCCTCTCAGTTTCCTTTCTCCCAGCCTGCTCTCCCAACATCTGATCCCCACCATCATTCCGCTCCCCTTGCCCTCTCCCACCCACTTTCATCTACTTTCAATGCTTATTCTATTTCCCCTTCTGAGTGAGATTCAAGGATCCTCCCTTGGGCCCTCCTTGTTACTTAGCTTCTCTGGGTCTGTGGACTGCAGCATGGCTACCCTACATTATATGGCTAATATCCACTTACAAGTGAGTACATACCATGTCCTAGGCATACCCAAAAGATGTTCCACCATACCACAAGGACACCTGCTCAACTATGTTCACAGCAGCTTTATTCATAATAGCCTGAACTGGGAAAAAGAGAGAGAGAGAAAGAAAAATGTGGTACATTTACAAAATCGAAGTTTTCCTACTGGTGGGAATCAAACCTGATAGAGCTACTCTGGAAGATAGTCTTGCAGTTCTGACAAAATTAAACACACTCCTAGAATAAGATCTACTAATCATTCCCTGGCATTTAGTCAAATGATTAAAAAAACATATGCCCATATTGTTTTTAAAAACCTGCATATAAGTCTCTATTTTTAATTGTCTAAGTTAGGAAATCATGAAGTTTGCAGGCAAATGGGTAGAACTACAGAATATCATCCTGAGTGAGGGAAGCCAAACTCAGAAAGGCATCAGGCAATTTATATTCTGAGGGTTAGACAAAGTCATTATGAGCAAAGTTCACTTGAGTTCAAGCAGTATACAAGGGCAAGGTCACATGAGTGTAGGCTGTATACCGTCACAAGACAACTCATGTTGGAAACATCATTCTAAATAATAATGGGCAAGATGGTGGGTAATCGAAAGTAAACCCACTCCTATTTATCACACGTGGAAGGGGCACAGAAGCACATTCCAAGAACAACCCACATATTATGGAGGAACAGAGGTTACAAGACTCTTGTCATGTCTACTTGAAGTTTTCTCACATGCTCTCAGAAATCTCATTCACCTTCATTCACAGACTGTGTTCCAATACAGATCACTAAAACACCAAATTTCTATTTTCTGCTAACGGTTTTTATCAAGTTCAAAATCTGTACTATAACTTTAAATTGTTACTATAGTAAAATATCTTTAATTTCAACCAGTAAATATACTGTTCAGTGACTCAGATACTTAACTATATATCAGACACTCAACACACACACAGAGAGACATGCATGTGCTCACACGCACCTGTAATGAAGTCTACATACACACACAGAGACATGCGTGTACTCACATGTGCCTAAACTAAATATATCCATAACACAGATTTTTAAAGTACATAATTCAGAAGATGGGGAGATGGCCCAGCAGTTGTTGAAGACCCAGATTCAGCTTCCAGCACCCACATGATGGCTAACTATCTTCTCCAGGAAACCCAATGCCCTCTTCTGGCTTCTGCAGGTTCCACATACATAGTTCACATCTATACTTGCAGGCAACATTCATATACATAAAATAAACAGTATTTTTTAAAGATTATTTTA
Source organism: Pachyuromys duprasi (assembly GCA_028658305.1). Lineage (NCBI taxonomy): Eukaryota > Metazoa > Chordata > Mammalia > Rodentia > Muridae > Pachyuromys > Pachyuromys duprasi. The sequence continues at coordinate 75,594,916 of CM053766.1, forward strand.
AAGTAATAAGAAAACGTGAGGCATCTTAGTGAGACTCTTAGTGATGAGTACTTACAGGATGTCTCTGAAAGGCAGCTCTAACACCAAACACTTCCTTGCCCCTTAACACTTCCTTGCCCCTTCACATGATTCCTTGCCAATCACATAATTACACATACATATCCTTGTGACCACTTCTGACTGATCCCACATCTACAGACCTACATGTTACATCTTCTCTTATGCAGGCATTCAATTTTTTAAAGCAATGAATAGTAGAATGTCTGCCCAAAAGTGTGGCAATTCAAGACATTCAAAAAGCACAGCTGCTGATGCTTATGGAGAGCTTCCAAATACATTTCATTAAAAAGCACATGTTCTATGCCTTTGAACATTTCAAACAATGTTTTAAATATTTCATGCCCTCAAAGTGAGTGCTGTTTTTCAAAGTATTAAAAAGTCTAGTGATAACCCTCATCAGGCATTTACTTCACTTATAAACAGAAATTAGGCATTTCTTCAAAAGCAAAAGGCAACACTGCACTAGTCACTCCTCGGCCTTTTGGACAGCCATCCCATGTTCTGTACAGCAAATAAATGTCACATTCTGACACTCTGCCAGAACCTGAAGTGCAGCTGGGAGCAGACCCTTCAGAGCCCTGGCAGCATGCCAGGCTCTATAATTGTGATTTAGAGAAAAACAGGGGAAGTCAGGGAGAGAGGAAAGAAAGACGATATGATGTATTCCAGTGGTTAGTAATCAACCACCAAACACTGAATTGCAATGTTATTCTTCTCTCACAATCATACTTTCTACTGCTGCACAACTCAACTCTGATAATTCTGGAGAGTAAAATACTGTAGCCAGCCAACTTCAAATGCTTATTTGTAATAAATTATGAATCTCTCTAATGTTGTGATTTTAAAGTGCAAAGATGACTTAACAAAATCATACTTCAAATTCATTTTAACGTTTTTCAGTATAGGCTCTGTGACATGTAAGATAGGAAATCATGAGCAAGCATGACTGGTGTGCATACTGCACAGTCTGTTCTGTTCACAGCCCGGCTACACAGCTAAAGTACAAAATGTTATGCAATAACACAATGTATCCTGAAACACATTCTTTAAGTAAATCCTGATGTAATTTTATTCATGAGCTGTAACGACATAGTTTGAAAACTTTACAAAGAAAAAATTTATATTTTCACTGTAATTGACATAAACATCTTTTAGAACTGACAGAAACTATTTTTTAAATTACAGCCAGAAATAATATAAAAGACAACTTCAATAGAAAGGTTAATTTAAAAAAAAAAAACCTTTTAAAAAGACACACTAATCAACCAGTATTTATATAATGACCACACCATATATCCTGACAAGTCTACTTACAATAAAAGTATCAGAGATATACCAACACATGCAGACTACCAACTCAAGCCAGCTCCTCAGCAAGGAAGAGCTGGCCCATAATCACAAACTACAGATTCCCTTTTAAGCACCTATTTTTTATGACAGATATACTGTTGGGTAAATATAAATTGAGAAGAACACCTTTACCCTCAAAAAATTAATAGTGGTCAGTGAAACAAACATATTAGATGTTAATCATGCCCAAAAGGTGTATATGTTAAAGGACCTTCCAGGGTAGCATTACTGAGAAGTGTAAAGTCCTTTGTTCAGTCCCAAGCCACATGGCTGAAACACAAAACACTGCCCACTCTTCCTTCATATCCTCATGGGGGTCCGTAGATCACCAGGGGCATGCCCCTAAGGAAGATTATAAGATTCCAGGCCCTTCTCTCTTTGGCTTCTCAGACCTAATATTTAATACATCACCCACTATCCATCTCTGCAGTAGGAGAAAGGCCTAAGTAGACCTGTACAACTGTAACCTAGAAATTCCAAATTATAACCCAAAATAAAGCTTTTCTCTTTTTATCTTAAGTATTTTATTTTCATCAAGATAGGAAGCTAACAAATATACATGTCTCAGTTATTTTTTTATTGCCATGATAAGATCCCCCATTATGAAGGCAGCTTATGGAAGTTTATTGGGGCTTACAGTTTGAGAGGGTGAGTCCATGACAATCTTGGCTGGGAGTACAGCATTAGGCAGGAAGGCACAAAGCTATGAGCTCACCTCCTTATTGGTAAGTAGAAGGCAAAGAGAGCTAAACGAGAATGGTGAGGGCTCTTAAAACCTCAGAGCGGCAGCCCCAGTGACCGGCCTCTTCCAACTAGGCCACACCTCCTAACTGTTCCCAAACAGTTCCACCAACTGGGGACCAATTATTTAAACATATGGGGGCTTTGGGGACCATTCTTATTCAAACCATCACAAAACATTAACAGCAACTGCAGACTAACCAAGATGATAGAAAATATACCATCAAATTTTCTTTGGATTGTTAAAAAATTTTTACCTTTTGCATATGTTATCTTTTCAAAACATTAATTCAGAAAGCCTTAAAATAATAGACAAACATATTTGTAGGTAGTATAGGGCAGAGAGGAAAGAACCATACTTATCAGAGAAGTGGCCAGAGACACCAACCAAAAATAATTCTAAACTAAAACCAAGGGGGATGTGCAATATGTGCGTGTATAGACATATGCATACATACATGTATATATGGTACAAAACGCAAAATGAAGAACATCATTATGGTTGGCACCTGGACAGGTAGCACAGACAACCATAGTTTATTGTTGATAATTAGAGAGTCAATGGAAGATTTTTAAGCTGTCAACAGAGGAGGAATCCAGGGTGGGGTCAGATTTGCATTTCAGAAAATAATAATTAGGAAAGGTATTTCTACATGTAGAAACCTTTCCATATTGAGGAATCAGAAGGAATAAAGGAGAAAAAGAATATAAATGTATAGAAAAATTATGAGGGCCTGAACTATGATAATAGAAGCAAGCAGTTGAGAAAATAATCTTGAATATGGAGACAAAGGGAAAGGAGCTAACAGCAATTTTCTTCAAAAATAATAAAATTCACTTTAATGTCAAAAGATGGCAGAGTCAGTAGAGTGCTTGCCACACAGCCATGAGAAGCTCCTGGGTTCGGATGACCAGCCTCACATAAACTAGCACTGCCAGAAACCCCAGACCACAGGCAGAGGCAGGGGGGGTCCTGGGGTTTGCTGGCCAGCCAGCCTGGGCAATCAATGAGCTCCAAGTTCAGGGAGACCCTGATTCAAAATTAAGGCCAAAGACACCTGATGTCAATCTCTAGCCTCCACATAGATGTGCACAAACATATACACTTGCATACCACATACATACACAAATATTAAAGGAATGAAAACAATCAAGTACAGCAACTTTGCAAAAGCACTTTGGCTAACTTTGAATACACTGCAGTAAAACTCTCAGAATCTACCTTTCTTTAAAAGGGATTTCATAAGAGGGGTAAACTCTAAAGCTGGCTCTGTCAGGAACAAGGACTTGAAAATGTGGATTTTGTTCCTTAAATGTCCACCTGCTGCTGCTCCTCCTTATTCTTTCCTTCAAACAAACGATCTCTATAGCAACATACTCTTCAGAAATTTGTGGGTGGAAAGCATATGTTTGTGCAAAAATATAACAACCCAAGAACAAGAGCTACTTTATTTTTCCTTTTATTCCAAAAACCATGTATATATCTTAAAATCTAAAAATTAATATAGATATGACACAAAAACATTTTTTTAAAAACAAAGAAATATAAATATTGTAAAACTGAGGTTACACGTGTTTACAAGGAAATTCTTTTTATAGGTTACAATGACACCTTGTGGTAAAACTTTTCAAATTATACAAACTTTACAACAGAAATACAAGGATGGTTTAGAAAATCAGCAATTCCAACACCACAGCACCGAGATGGTTTAGGCATATCAATAATCCATTTGGAAACTTGAAAGAAAAAAATTCTAAAGAAGTCTTAATATAAGGTAAATATGACAAATACTTTGTAATGCTATAAACACTGCACTTGACAACAGTATTAGCAGAACTAATTTTTTTTAATGATGCAAAAAATTACCTTTATATTTCAGGGCAAATTTTCTAACATTAGTGATTTCTTTACATGAAAATAGTAACACACGACTTATATAACTATAAAAATAAAATATCATTACTCTTTCTTGCCAATTAGAAACATTGTGCATTTAAAATATGAAAACATTCTAGTCTTGATTGAACCAATAATTATGAGGGTAATTTACAATAACCTTCCATCAAATATTTACTATTTTAAAATATACCAATGTGCTGGGTATGGTGGCATAACACCTTTAATCCCAAAAGCACAAACAGGCAAGTTTGAGTTCAAGTCCATATAATGAGACCTTGTCTCAAAACCCAAAAATAAAAATAAGATATGCTAAATACTAGCAGCAAAAACTTAATATTTGTATGCACACACTTTATCAACCTTTTAAATAATTCTTCTCTCTCGGCAGCTATCATGTCACAATCAGTTCCCATCTTTCTGACCCATCTCATTCTCTCTCACATGTTTTCTCTTTTCTTCACTCACCATGACAACTGTCTGGTCCATATTACCATCCCTGTAAGGAAAGTTCAACTGCCCCTCTCACAGCTCTTTTACTACTTCTCTCTCAGTCACAACTATCCATCCAAGCTCCCAAATCTCTCTTTTAGTACATACCTCCAGCTCAATTTATATGGTCCATCTACAATGGAAGCTTAGTGATGGGACTCAACAATTCACTTCCCCCAAAATATTGTACTTTGACAATAGGAAACAACAGAAGCAAGAGGTAAATAAACCTCCTCCCATACCATTTTTCCTACATACTCTCAAGACTGTGGTTTGAATGAAAAATGTCCCCATGAGCTTGGATATTCCAACTGTTGGTTCCCAATTGGTAGTGTTGTTTGGAAAGGTTTGGGTAGTATGGTTCTACTTCAGAAAGTGTGTGCCACTGTGGGCGGGTCTTACTGAAGAGTTTATAGTCTTGTCCTAATTCCAGTTTGTTCTCTCTGCTTCCCACTTCCACTTAAGGTTAGCTTCCTGCTGCTACCATATCTCCCTGCTGTGATGGACTTTTATCCCTCTGGGGTATAAGCCAAAGAAATTCCTCCATAAGTAGCTTTTGGTCATTGTTTTATCACAGGAGAAAATTACCTAAAATTGGATAAAATATTCATCTGACCTACCTGCATAAGACCCTCGTTCCACAGGGATCCTGCCTCTACCTGGACAAAAGAATAAGCACAGAAGCATCAAGAACCTGAGCTAACTAATCTTGCTAAATCCCTCTTAGTTTACCATTAGACTATACCTGTTGTCCTTCAACCACACTTCTACATGACTATATAAATACATGGATTTCCCTGTTTCACTTTGTTCTTCATTTCTAAAGGTTCCATGCCACATAAAAGGTATACTGGGACTTGCAGATATAGCTTAGTGGTACAGTTCTTGCTTACCATGTGCAAAGCTCTATGGTCAATCCCTAGGCTCAAAAAGGGGGGTGGGAGGAGTAAATTTGTGTGCTCTCGATTTGCTATAGTCCATTCTTGAGGAGGGGCGGTCTCAGCCATGGACACAAAATGGATAAGTGAGAAATTTGCTCCCTAAATCAATACTCACTAGCTTCAAATTTTCTAGCAGTTTCCTTTTAAACGCTATTTCCTAGTACATAACTTATCCTCAACTCCTATTTGCAGCAATGTATCAATACTGCTGACTCATCTTCATTTGTTGACTTTTTAAAATATTTACTATTTACTTAAGTATGGGTGTATATGTGCTACAGTCAGGAGTCAATTTCTGCTTTCTACTTTGTGGCAAGGTCTCCTTTCTGTTCTTGCAGTGTGTACTGTATGATATCTAGTCTGTAAGTTTCTGGGCAATTTTCATTTCCACCTTCCATTCCCCAAAGAAGCATTGGAAGTACAGATACATACCATATCCAACTTTTCATGTGGGCTCCCGGTTCAAACTCGGGTCATGAAAGGCTTGCCTGTCTAAAACGTTTACCTGTTGACCCATCTTGCCAACCCTCACCTATTGACTTGAATCATTCTCTTCCATTTCCAGGGCCGCAATGCTGCCTGCCCCGCTGCCAAACAAGTGTTTCACACTTAACATTTTTTTTTTTTTTTAATATTGCAGTGGCAACAGGAAGCTCAAAGTTCAGCCATGGGAAGCTCATCCATTGAGAAGGCAAAGAGGACCCTCCACCCAGGATTCTCCCATTTAGAAACCCTAGCTGACTTCTCAGCTTCGCCAGTGGGATTTCTGCTGAGTGTTTATAAGCATCCAATGATGATGTTTTATATATCTGATACTTGCTATTATATTTGGAAGCCTTTCCAAAGGGGATGCTCTGCTCTGCCCATGTTCTCAACCATGACCTCCAAAGGACTGCCTCAACAGGACTTCACCATCAATTTCTACTGTGTGGTTGTAAGCCCCAATTTACTGTTAGTTTGCTCTCCCAATTAGGCTACTCCAGTCATCTCTGTGGGGTGCTGTGAGTGCCCAATTTGACGTTTTGTTATCTGTCTGTTCTCTCTAATAATCACTATTTATTGTTTTACTTTTGCTTGATATGTAACTTAAAACTCATTCACACAAAAAAATGGACTCAAAATGAACATGAAGATTTTTTTGACCCATAACACTAAAATATAATCCTATATGAATACTAGACCAATGAGAAAAAGTGTCTTTAAAAACAAGGGAGACAGCTCCTTAAGGAATAACACGAGAAGTTGATCTCTGGTACAACCACATACCCACACACATGCACACATGAATACACAGGCATACGTATATTCACATACCGCATACTTACCATGTAATCCTGCCAATACATTTATAAGTATTCACACTTAAGAACTGAAAGCATGTGTCCCAATGATAACTTTACACAACTATTCAAAACAGCTTTGAGACGTAAACACAAAAACCATCACGAGGTGAATAAACAAACTGTACTATTATTTATGTACAGTTGGAATATCACTCAAGAATAATAAGGAATACCTAAATGTCAAAATAATTATTTAGTGAGAACATATTCAGATAAAAATAGGATAATATCACTGCATTTATATAAAAATCTAAGAAACATGTGTAACAACAACAAAGAAAAAGAGATCATGATTTTAAGAGGGAGCAAGGAGGGGGAAGTTACACAGACAGGATTGGAAGGGGAGAAGGAAAAAGAGGGAAGAAGATGCAACTACATTTCAATTTTTAAAAAATTACAAGAAACAAATTTAAGAAACACAAACCAATTGATACTTAAGAAAAATCAAGAAATTATTTCAAGTATATTTTGAAGTGACTAATAAGTATATAACTGTTCAAAGAATTATGAATAATAGAAAATACAAAATAAGTTTTATCCTCTAGAAAAGAATTTCAGTCATAAGCCATACACTTTTCCTATTGCCAACATAATAGAATAAAGTAACAAATCCTTTTTGCAAAAATAGCCAAAACCCAGCCCTTTCAGCACTCTGGAACCCAACCAAAGACTTAATTAAAACACTCCAACTGTTCAATCATGCAAACACTGGTACAGGTAAGAATAACATGAGTCCACAGTATTCCTACCTTTACTGTCCCATCACCTCACACTGGCAAATCAGGGAAGGAGTTCAGAGTGTAACACTGAAAACAACTGCAGCAGTATTTGAAGGCAATTTGTTTTCTGATGCATTGTCAAAGTAGAGAACTCCATGACAAGCAGAGATGGACAGTAGTTCCCATAGCCTCAGATTAGGGCCTCTTAGGGCAAGCAAGAAACCAAAGAAGGATTTTACAAAGGTCTAGAAATTAAAGAAAACCATAGGGACTTGATAAATCATCTACTAGCCCAAACAGAACAAAAACTGCAAACATGTAGACAAAAGGCCCACGCAGGCACAGGCTACCCACATATCCTAAAGAACTGTACATATAGAGAGTCAAGAATACCAGTAAAAAGTAAAGCCAAGACAGACTTGAAAATAACCTGGATTAAGTATACCCTTGCTACACACAGGTCCATCCAACAGTTTCAACACATCATGCTAATTCTTGTTTGAATGCAAAGCCATACAAGAAACCAAGGTTAAAAATAAATAAGGTTAGCCTCAGTGGTAGAAAGTGTTACTTCATTTAATGATAGTAAATTACAAAAAGGAATGACTATAATACTGTATGATTGGGCATATAATGTATATAACTATAACATACATGTATGGTAATAGTATCAAAAGGAAGAAAGAAAAAGCTATATTGGAGGAAGTTCTATAATTTAACAGAATTTAGTATTACTCTGAAAAAGACTGCTACTAATTAAAACGCATATTATAACTTCTAAAAATCATAAAAAATACAGCAAAAGAAATCAATAGAATTTGAAAGGTACACTGAACAATATTTCAAAGCTACTGAAAGGAAAATTAAAAAACCAAAACAAATAGAAAACTTGGGAAAAGGGCATAAATCCACAATATCAACAACTATACTAAACATTAATGAATTCTATTCCAAGGACAGAGAATGTTAACCTGGTTTTGTTTTTCTACAACTATTTGTTGCTTATGAAATATTTGATTCAAAAGCATACACATGTTAAAGGAAGTGGGACCAAAAAAAAATTTAAGGCATACAAATAGTAATCATAAGAAAGCTAGAACAGGGGCTGGAGAGATGGCTCAGAGGTTAAGAGCACTGGCTGTTCTTCCAGAGGTCCTGAGTTCAATTCCCAGCAACCACATGGTGGCTCACAACCATCTATAATGAGATCTGGCGCCCTCTTCTGGCATGCAGGGATACATGCAGATAGAGCACTCATATGCATAAAATAAATAAATCTTAAAAAAAAAAAAAAGCTAGAACAGCTATAGAGGACAAACAATGTAAAACTAGAAATATTTTTTAAACTAACTATATTCTATACTAATATTTAGTAATGACAAAAGGATCAGTCTACCACATATGACAAGTGTTTATATATCTAACAGAACAAGGGGAACTACATGGGGAAAAAAGACAAAGCAGAAGAAGACAATTAAAAAGAGAAGACTGAGGGAGATGAGGGAGGGAGTGGGAGGGTGGGAGGGAATGAGGGAGGGGGCTACGCCTGGAATGCAAAGTACCTAACCTGTGATTGAGATAAAAATAAGTAAGTTAAAAAAAAAAAAGAGAGAGAAGACTGCAACGAATGCCAAAATAAGACAAAAAATATAAGGGGGGTGCGGTAGTGGCTCAGAGGTTAAGAGCACTGGTTGTTCTTCCAAAGGTCCTAAGTTCAATTCCCAGCAACTACATGGTGGTGCATAACCATCTATAATGTGATCCAGTGCCCTTTTCTGGCATGTAGGCATACATGCAAGAAGAATACTGTATAAATAATAAATAATTTTTTAAAAAGAATACATGAGTTAATTGACCTTATTAATTACCATGATTATAACTGACAGAATACCTGAAGACTATTCCACTGCAAAATATAAAAATAAATTTTAAGACAGATTCTCACTAGCTAATAAGGCTAGCCAGGAACTCATTATACAGCCCAGAATGGTCTTCCATTCATTATCTCTTGCCTAAATTCCTGAAGTGCTGGGATTACAGGTGTGTGTTATCATACTCAATATACATCCTTAGTGAATATACAGAACATTCTCCAGGATGTACCTACCATACACTGAGCCACAAAACTAGTTTAAGATAAAGAACAGAAAATGCTTATCACATAAGCACAAGGACAATTCAGATGCCCAGCACCCACACAAAAATCCAGATATAATGATCAACACCTGTAATCTGGAAGTGGAAGAAAGAGGGTTCCTGGAGCTTGCTGGACAGCCAGTCTAGCTGAATTAGTGAACTCCAAGTTCAGTAAAAGACCCTATGTAAAAAAATATGGTGGAGACACTGGTCATCAATCTCTGACCTCCATACACACATGCATAACACAAACACACACACACACAATCATAAAAAGTATGCCATCTGAGTACCACAAAGTAAGTGGCTCACAACAGCAAAAAGTATGTGGGGTGGGGGAGCTGGAGAGATGGCTCAGAAATTAAGAGCATTAGTGGGTCTTCCAGAGGACCTGGGTTCAAGTCCCAGCACTCACATGGTGGCTCCCAATGCCTTCTAAGTCCAGTTCCAGGGTACCCAGAACCCTCCAGACATACATGCATGAACAAGGCCAATGCACATAAAATAACAATTTTTTAAAGAAAAAAACAGGATTAATTAAATTATTTTTAAAACCTCACTTATTAGTAATCAACATACTTCTAACACAAGGATCAAAGGGGTGGGGGAACCACAAGGTAAAAGGGGATTTTTTTTGTTTTGGTTTGGGCTTTTCTGTTTTGTTTTGTTTTGTTTTTTCCCTTTCAAGACAAGATTTCTCTGTGTGGCCCTAGCTGGCCTGGAACACAATGCGGAGAGCAGGACTCTCTGCCTCCCAGGTGCTGAGATCAGAAGCATGCAGCACTACACCCAGCCACAAGGTAAAAATGTTTAATGTATTTTAGAGATTGTTGTTGGAGAATGGGTCTCATGTAGCCCATGTAGGCCTTTAACTTGTTATGTAGCCTAGAATAACCTTGAATTTGATTTTTTTGGCCCTGCATTCTCAGTGCTAAGATTACCCCACAAAGCTTAAGAGCGAACCCAGGGTTTTTTCATGTTAGCTAAGCACTCTACCAATTTAGCTACATCCTCAACCTTTATAACTGTATTTTGAGTAAATGATACAATAATAAACCTCAAAAGGTACATAATGAAGCTAACAGTATTGAGATTGAAATAGACAGGAGTAAAGAGCTCATTAAAAGAACTGCACTATACACCTCTACACCTCCATACCCTTGCCACACCCACACAATCTACACTAGAGGGAAGTATGAGGATATTGCATACCTGCACACCTCTTCTACTATAACTCAAGGGGCTGGAGCTGCTCAATGACAGAGCTCTTACATAAACATGCATAAAGCTACATAATGCACTTTCTCGTACCATCAAAAATAAAAAATACCTAAATACATGTAAGCCCAAAACAAGCAGTAAGAAAAGTGTTATCTAAATAAAACTGATGAATCTGAAATTAGAAAAATATAAAAATTACTTAACAAAATGAATACAAATCATATTTAACAATAAAAAGATTAAATAACTTGACCAAACTGGATTTATCCAGGAATAATGGTTTAATCTACAAAAGTCAGTTAATAAACAATACTAACAGAATAAAAACTAAAAACTAGATGATCATTTCACTAGATGAAGAAGGTAGAAAAAAAATGATATGGGGTATGTGGGAAAAAGACACATTAAAAACCTTAACTAAAGACATCAAGAAGACTCAGTAGGTAAACCCGTCTGCCACACAAACCTGTGATGACTGCTCCTTCAATCGCTAGAATCGAGTAAAGGTGAAAAGAAAGAACCTGTGCCACGAAAGGTGTCCTCTAAACCCCCACATCTGCACTGTGCCTTCAGTGTGCACACTCACATGCGTGCACACACGCAAATTACAAAACAACGACTAACACTAGGAACAGAAAGGAACTTCTTCAATCTGATAAAGTAAGGAAAAGTATGAGGCTAAATTCTAGTTACTATCACACTTTACAGTGAAAATGTGCTTGCTTTTCCCTTAAGAACAGGAACAACGCACTTTCGATATTTCTCTGGAACATCTTATCGGACAATCTATACCATAAGTCAAGGCAGGTATGAATTAATGAATAACAAAATGCAAAGAAAGGCATAATTCTTCAGATATGGTCCTCTACATGAAAACAATATGCAAGAGTTGACTATATTTTTATATATAAGCCAGGAACAGTATGACTATCAAATTAAGAACACTCCTTTCACAAGAACATCAAAAATTACACATTTCTTTAGAAAAAATATAACGAGCTAGATGTGGTGATGCATGCCTTTAATACCAAATATTCAGGAGACAGGCAAAAACAAGTGGATCTCTTTGAGTTCAAGGCCAGCATAGTCTATGGCAGCAGTTCTCAGCCTTTCCAATGCCATGATCCTTTAATACAGTTCCTCATGTTGTAGTGATCCCTCACCATAATTCTATTCTCATTGCTACTTCAATTTGGCTATTGTCATAAACTGTAAATGTCTGCGTTTTCTGATGGTCTTAAGCGAGCCCTATGAAAAGATTAGTCCAATACCCCTTTCCCGTCTCCCCTCCCCACAAAAGGGGTTGCTACCCACAGGCTGAGAACCACTGGTCTAGTGTTCCAGGACAGCCAGGACAACATCGAGACACTATCTCAAAAGGAGATGAGGGAGGGAGTGGGAGGGTAGGAGGGAATGGGGGAGGGGGCTACACCTGGGATTCAAAGTACCTAACCTGTGATTGAGATAAAAATAAATAAATTAAAAAAAAAAAAACCAAACCAAAAAAAAAAAAAAAAAGGAAAGGGGAAAAAAGTTAAACCATAACAAAAGTGCAAGAGTTTTACGCTAAAATTTGAGAAAAAAAAAACTAAGAAAAATCAAAGATCTAATTAAACATATACACATTTTATGTTGATAAATTAAAAGTTTCAATTTTGTTAAATTAGTGATTCTACTCCCAAAAGCCTTTCAAACCTCAGGTTTATTTTGTTGTTGTTTTAACAGAACTGAGAGGAGGACCCTAAATTTTATGTAGTAATGGAAAAGACATGAACTACTCTAGACAGTATGGTATTAGAGTAAGGAGAGACACACAACTATTAACAGAAAATTTAAACAGAATTCAAAGTCTAAAAATAAATATTTATATTGCTGTTTATTCGACTGATATTTTTACAAATGCCAAAACAACTTAAAGAAAAAAATAGTCTCTTAACAAACAATACTAGGAAAGTATAACAGCCACCTTAAAAAAAAACTTGAAAAAAAATGAAAAAAAACTTGAACCCTAATCTTATACATATATACAGTTATTTCAATATAGATCCCAGAAATAAAAGAAAAAGATAAAAGAAAACCCACACAGAAAATCTTAGTAACCTAGGATTAGAACCCCCCCAAAATATATATAATAACAAAGAATAGTACACATGAACAGACACAGATCAACTGGACTTCCTTTAAAACCTTTTCACTTCAAAACACTAGAAATATGAAGCCATGCCAAATATAAGACCATCTGCAAATCAGCTCTAATTTTTTTAATATCCAAACATAAACAACTTTTACAATAATTATATATGTAAGTACGTAAGTTTTAAAAAGGGACACTTCAACATGTTCATTATAGAAAATGTGGACTATCATCCAGGTAGTCTGATCAATGTTTTTATTAGATTTATACATCTTATTATTATATGACAGTATTGTGCCTGCATATATGTATGCATGTAGTATACCACGCACATGCTTAGTGCCCCTGATGGTCAGAAGGGGGCATCAGATTCCCTGGAACTGGAGTTATGAATGGTTGTAAACTTACCATGTGGGTGCTGAGAATCAAACCCAGGTCCTCTACAAGAGCAACATGTACTCTTAACCAATAAGTCATCTCTCCAACCCTAGATCAATCTTAAAAGATACAGATTAGAAGTATGGAAGGAGAGAAAAGAAAGGGTACTTATCTCACAAGAGTTCCTATCATTAGAATAAATGAAAAACAATGCAGCATTAATGTCCACTATGACTGAGTCAGGCATTACAATTTGCCTTCTTTGATAACATACAATTGTTTAGCAACGTATCATTTTCCACATAAAAACATTAATGGCAAATACTTGACTTCAGAATTAAGGCTCCAAGCTGGGTGTAGAGCACTAAGGGAGGCAGAGGCAGGTGGACTGCTAGGAGTTTGAGACCAGCCTAGTCTACAAAGGGAGTCTAGGAAAGCCAAGGCTATACAGAGAAATCCTGACTTGAAAAAAAAAAAAATTGAGAAAGAGATAGAGAGAAACACAGAGAGAGAGAGAGAGAGAGAGAAAGAGAATGAATACAGGCTTCAAAGGCTTCCCTCTGTTTTACTGCTAACCAAATGTGTCTTCATTAACAAGCTCAGACCTTTACAGTGTCAATGTTTCTTAAACAACAATTTCCATCAGTAAGCTCATGTGATATGCACATGCTTTTGGCTTCCAAGATCTGACTCTAGTTCTTCTCACTACTTTCTCCATCTCCACATTGCATACATGTGTCTTGCGGTTTCCAATCCCATACATTTTCCCTATTAGTTATATCCAAGATCTTTGCTACCACTCTTGGTAGTGACTCTGGTTTTTGGTTGGTTTTTTTTCCTCTCTCTCTCCCAGAAACTTTTCCTCCATAGTACTCCCTGACTTAATTCCCTCCAGCCCAAGTTGAATATGTCTGTATTCATCCTCCAACTATACTTATAGTATATTCAATTTATAGATCTAGTCTGAGTGTCCTTCTACATGTCCCAAAATATAATCATTAGAGCATTTACTGTGTTAAATCACAAATTATTTCATCCGTTTCCTCAGTTTAAAACAGTAGACAATAAAGCACATAAGACAGCACATTTCCCCAGTGTACCATACAGCATCTAGTATAGGGCAGGACATATAGAAAAAATTCAAATAACTAAACCAAGTAACAGTAAAAATAAGTTGTTCACATTGGAACTAGACAATTTCTAAAAGTCTTCAAAGACTTATTTTTTTCAAATGAGAAATACACAAAGAAAGATTAAGGTACTTACTACCTTAGCTTGGTTTCTATCGCTGTGATAAAACACTGACCAATCTAACTTAGGAAAGAAAGAGTTTGTCTCTTTGTTTTGTTGTTTTTGGAGACAGCTTCATGATACAGCTTTGGCTGGGCTGGAACCCAGTACATAGACCAGGCTGGCCATGAACTCATAGAGATTCACCTGCTTCTGCCTCTTCTGCTGGCATTAAAGGGGAGAGCCACCATACTAGCTAGTTTACTTCAGTTTATATTTCCAGGTAACAACAGTCCATCGCTGAGGGAAGCCAGAGCAAAAACTCATGGGAGGAAACCAAAACCACACTGGAATTCTGCTTACTGGCTTGCTCAGCTAACTTTCCTCCATAATCCAGGACCACCTGCCCAGGGGTAGCCCCATCCAAAATAGGTTGGGGCCTCTCACATCAATCATTAATCAAGAAAATACTCCAACTAAGGACCATGTATAGAGGGGACCTAGACCCTCTGTTCAAAGGAAGCCCATTGGCTGCTCAGTTTCCACGTGGGTTTCCCAGTAAGAGGTACAGGTTCCCTAGTAAGGGGTACAGGGGCTGACATGAACTCAGTGGCAGGCTCTTTGATCACCTCCCCCTGGGGGTGCAGCCTTGCCAGGCCACAGAGGAAGATGATGTAGGCAGCCTTGATGAGACCTGATAAACTAGGGCCAGATATAAAGGGAGGAGGTCCTCCCCTATCAGAGGACTAGGGAAAGGACATAGGAGAAGGAGGAAAAGGAGGAGGGTGGGAGGGACTGGGAGGATACCAGGGAGGGGACTGCAAAGGGGATACAAAGTGAATAAATTGTAATAAATAAATATATAAATACAATTAAATTTTTAAAAAAAAGAAAGAAAATGCCCTATGGGGCTTGCCTACAGCCAATCTAATGTAGGCAATTTCTCAATTGACGTTCCCGCCTTCCAGATGACTCTAGCTTGTGTCAAGTTGACAAAAAAGGAAAATAAATAAATAAACAAAACCACTAACATGCCCACTCAGGCTGCTCTCCTGGATCTCTGATTCTTTTCTCACAAAACCAGTCTATAAAATTATGTTTACTGATCTAAGGTTTCTATGTAGTTCTGGAAGTCACCAAAAAATACATTTCAACGTAACTCTAATTTTAGCTAGGAATATATCCAAGCTGTAAAGGTGGATATTAATAATTAATTAATAGCTTTCTACAGACTCTTGGTTGTTCCAGTCTTTTCAGATATCCTATTAGTCAAAGCACTTATAATACATCTCTGTGAAAAATAATGTACAAGAAGTTGTGTCTCCACCCTGAAAACTAGACTCAAGGCCATATACTATATGCTCTTTAACATTCTATCTGCTTTAAAATAAAATGTGATTAGATGAGAACGAGAAAAGTGAACACTAGAGCTAGGACTGCGCCCTGACAATCCCTGTAGTTTTCAGTGGTTGCTATGTTTTACTGCAGCCGTGTTACCGGGCAACCACTTAGAAGCTAGGCTGGCAAGCTCAGCTAAAATTAATGCCAAGATTAATACAAATAATCCAATACTGAACTTCACCTTTTATACCTTCACCTAAAGCTACTCTTTGCTACAAGCAGCAGACATGAGATTTCTGGCAAGCTAATTAAAATTACCAACAATTTTAAAGACACAGTTTGAGAATGACAAGTACTTTCCAAAAAGATAAGATCAGATTTTAGGTCATCCTATCTCTAAACTTTAATTCTTAAAGTACTTTAGCATCACAATATACAGAAAGCAGTATTTTCTAGCTTCCTTGGTTTCTCTCCTCATTGACTATTGCTCAAACACAAAGACATAGCACTAGACTTGACATGACAGTCAGTAATCGTTCCATGATCCAGAAAGGATAATCCTAACAGAAAATAGACAAGTAATGAACTTCAGAGGATTGCTAATTTATGAGAAGCAAATTATTGAGTTTCATAAATTCTGTCTGAGCAAAAAGCAGAATGGAAAGAAGTGAAATGAAATGGAGAAAGATCAGAAGGATGCAAGAGGAAGAAATGAATTGAAGACTAAAGGCACTCACATTTTAAAACTAAGGTTCTTCTACGAAAGAACCAGGAAGTTGACCAACACCAAGCCCAGTGGGAGCAGAGCCAGAATTCCTGAGGGAGTTCTTAGTGATGCTAATGTCATGGGAAATTCGAAAATATTCATACTTTCCAGGAACAAAACCTTTCCTTTTGATTTGTTTTTTCTGCCTTATTTTAGTTTGGTTTCTCTCCGTAATTCCGGCTGTCTTGGAACTCACTCTGTAGATTAGGATGGCCTGGAACTTACTGAGACCCACCAGCCTCTGCCTGATGAGTGCTAGAATTAAAGGCCTGCACCACCACCACCCAGCTGATCCCCCCCATTCTTTAAGCTCCTATCTTGTGGTTTATTGCTTGTCTTTCCTACATTTTTCAACTATGTCTGACTTCTACTATATTGTAGGAAGGATCAGCGATTCAAATGAACATTTGTCATCCAAGAAACATCCCTTCAACAACTTCTGTTTAGAAAAAACTAAGGATATGCTCATGAAACAGGTTAATCTAGTTGAGAAGACAAAATAAAAAAAAAATCATAAAGTCTAAGTACCAAAAAAATAAGATTCACAAATACATACTGTAAAATTTCAAGTGTCAAGACGAAACTGAACATTAAAGAAAAGGTATAATTTAGATTTTTTTTAAAAAAAGGAGGAAACTGGGGCAGGGTATGAAAAGAAATTAAGATTGATATAGGAGGGAGAAAGCAGGTTTAAAGGATAATGGAGGAAAAATCAGTTTGGACAAAGGCACTTTTTCCATAATGAATAAGAACTTGGAAAGCCAAAGTGAGACAATTTTGAAGATGTCACTGTAAGTCAAGAACTCAGTTTGGGGAGGGACACAGCAGCCAAAGATGGCACAGCAAAGAGGGCTTGCTGCTCTCAGGGACACCGGGTCTCAGCACCTACACAGGTGGGCTCACAACTCTAACTCCAGCACTAGTTAAGGCTCATTACTTCAGCATTTGAAGGACACAGGAAGCAAGCACTAAAATGAAATGTATAAGTTCTTAGTAAGGATGTATAAGCCCGATGTCCCAATTCCCATTGCTAATGGTTTGAATTTAAAGACATCATTTGTCAGTTTCAGCACTGGGAAGGCTGAGCCACAAGGATTGCCAGGTGTTCAAAGTCAACTCGGAAGAGATCTGCCAGAGCTAAAACACAAGACCAAGCTTCAACTTAGAACAACAACAACAAATAAGTAGAAACAAACAGCAACAAGAAGATCATTTAAGCCAATCATTCAGGCTTTGTGGTCCCTGTTAGGCCCCAAGAAATTCTTTTTCCCAAAGTCTGGCTTTTAGACAAAAACAGCCCTCAGGGACTTAAGATTTAAGATAGTTCCTACATGCCAAAAGGAGTAATTCTTATCTCTAGCATAAGGGACATATGGCTGTTCCATTAACCTATGCCTGAGATGCCTATTAGCATATCAAGATCTAAGCTAGCCTCAAGGCTCCCTCAGTTCCAGCTCCCAAGTTCTACAGAGTTACCCTGGCTGGCACACCAGCCCCACCCTAACCCTCTCCAGCTCCTCAGTTCCTCTCCCCTTCCCCAGCTTCTCTTTCCTATATAACCTCAGTCAATTTGGCTACTCGCTCTCTTGGCTCTTGGTTCTGCTTTAGACTCTATTCCTGGAACTATCTCCTCTTTCCTTTCTTGCTCTCCCCCCCTCTCTCCTCATGGCCAGGTCTATTCTGTTGGACATGTTCAATCTGGACTTCTCTTGATGCCTCTGGCTGTTCTCCCCTTATCTACAGTAAACCCTTCTCCTCAACCATACCTTGGAGTAGTTATATGCTCATTTTAATTTAGTCCCGGAATTCAGGAGGCTGAGAGCCTGGGATACAAAGCTAGACCCTGTCTTAATTGCCTTCCCCACCAAGCAGACCACTTAATAAAGTAAATTAAATTAAAAGCTTAATTTACCATTCAAGTTGTATCATTAAGGGTTCAACAAGTGGAGTAAGGCTACTGCTATACCATGACCTAAAAACTTGTATTATTTTGCAGTATGTATGTAACTCAAATGTATGTAACTCTTAATTGTTATCATCTAGTTATTTCAGAATATTACTAAATACAGCCTGCATACTCATTAGAAAAGAAATACTCAAGAGAAACACACAGCACACTCCAGAATAACAACCAAAGAACTCAGATCCATTTGCAACTCTCCAAAGAGTCATGTGTGACACAGAAGAAAAAAAAAAAAAACCAAAGCATTCTCATAATTTTAAATAAAATTGGTTTGAGCCAGGCGGTGGTGGTGCACAACTTTAATCCCAGCACTCCGGAGGCAGACTCAGGCGGATCTTCCTGAGTTCGAGGCCAGCCTGGTCTAACAAAGCTAATTTCAGGACAGCCAACACTGTTACACAGAGAAACCCTGTCTTGAAAAACAAAACAGAAACAAACAAACAAAAATTTTGGTTTGAAATCAATCTAAATACAAAAGATGAGAAATGTAACCACCTATAGGCTAAAAGCACAAATTCGGAGAACTCTGAACTCAGATTAATAGACTACATTTAATTATGTTCTAGTTGAATATTAGACTTGTTTACGATGGTGTTGCTTGGTAACAGAAGCACGGCTTTAACAACCTACTCAGTTCTTTAGACATAAGTTTAGTAGTTTATACTAAGTCTGAACATACTATGAACTCGTCTTATATAAAAAATTTGGAACAAATTTTATCCTTATCCTAGACATCTTTGGGAAGGACTTGACTTGATAATTAGAAGGTGACCAAAGCATTTTTAAAAGTCAAGTGTCCTTTTATTATAGTCAGAAACTGGACTAAGACTTTGCCCAAGTATCAAGCCCAAAATACACCTAACACATTTCAGACCTCAGCGCAGGCACATCTGCTCACATCAGTCTTTACGGACGGCGTAGCTTTTCCACCACCAATTAAACTGGAGGTGCTTTACATTGAGCCTAACTACTCAGCTGGCTACCATGCCGCAGTGCACCAAAAAGGCGCGTAAGGAGTTTCACGTGCTTTATAAAAAGGGAGGGGGAAGCATCCAGAACTCAACTCGGGGCCCGCCTTCCTACCACGCGCTTCCACTACTTTACCAGGAAGCAAAACCCGGGTTCAAGGACGGGCGGGGTGGAGGAGCGCTGCAGGATTCGAACCAGACGCCCAGCATGCCTAGAAAGGTTACTGACCAAACTCACACACGGTCCCTGCGGCTCGACCCCGGGGGACCCCGGCACAGCTCCGACCACCGCCAACCACTCCGCTCTGCTCGTCCTGGCATCGGGGCCGAGGGGTACGGACGCGGCCACCGCTGGGGAGTCGGCCCAGCCCGCCAGGCCTGGCCGGGTCCGCGACGGCCGCTCGCACGGCGGGCTGCACACGAGCCGGGCCGGACGCGCGAGCACCCGGGCCTGGGGAAAGCGGAGGTAGCCCGGGAAACTCGGGAGGGCCGAGAGGGCGGCGGCGGCAAGCCCGGCTCCTCCTCCGCGGCCCGGCCTCCTCGGCACTCACGCCGCCTCCTCAGCCCGCCGGCCGCCACTCCCGAGCGCGGCGGAGCCGACCTCGTCCGGACCCGCGGCGGCTGCGCGGGGCAGGAAGTCCCGCCCCCCGGGACGTCATCAGCGCCGCGCGCCGCCCCGGCCGGAGCCGTTGAGGAGGCATGTAGGCGTCGGTTGCTCGGGCAGCCGCTGCTACCGTGGGAAAAGTGGGC
The DNA here is from genome assembly GCA_028658305.1 of Pachyuromys duprasi. Classification (NCBI taxonomy): domain Eukaryota; kingdom Metazoa; phylum Chordata; class Mammalia; order Rodentia; family Muridae; genus Pachyuromys; species Pachyuromys duprasi. Next base: position 75,615,346 of record CM053766.1, read on the forward strand.
ACGTCACTCCGGGACGTCCCTGTGCGCCGCCTCAAAGCCCCGCGAGCCCCGGGAGCGGTAGATCGCTACCGGGACACCGGCCTCGAGGAGCCGGTGTCTCCCGGGGCGCTGAGGGACTCTCCTGCCCTCGTCCCGCTCTGGTCACACTTTCTTTTCTGAGGGCTTGGGTGGTGCCCTCAACGCCACCTCTGTCCCTGCCCGCCCGCCGTCGTGCCTGCTGGGCGGATTTTCGAGCTCTGGCGCCCAGGCAGGCTGCGAGTGCGAGGTCGCCCTAGCTTGCACCCAGGGAAGTCAGCTCAGGACCTCCTGCCCCAGTCTCATCCTGTAGGCCCGCCTACCCAGGCGCGACGGGCTGAGCTGCTGCTCTTCCGCCTGTAAACTAAATTGACACTTGGAGCCAGCTTTGACGCTATTTGTAACCTGAAGGTTGAATAAACTAGGCTTTCAGCGGTTCAAGGTAGGCGGTGGGAGAACCAGGCGTCCTGCGTGAGTGCCTTACTGTGGGCTTGGGTCTTGTCAGTGCATCGTGAAGCATAGATCATGTTTTTTGCCCTCGAGATTACTATATCCGGCTTCTGAGTAGAATGGCAACTGAGCTGTCACATTTTTCTTGAAATGGGGGTAAGGAGCATCAGATGAAGACTTTGGCTGGAGGTTTGTATAAATGAGGTATGTGAGGGACACATTCACGATCAGAATAGAGAAACCAGAAATCCTGTGTGTGTGTATGTGACATTCACAGCAACAATTTGCTGAATGTTACTATATCAAGTGCCACCACGTTTTTTTTTTTTTAATGGGACAGACACCCTTTTCTTTTAAGGTTTATTTACTTACTATGTATACAGTATTCTGCCTACATGCACACCTGCGAGCCGGAAGAGGGCACCAGATCTCATTATCGATGGTTGTGAGCCACTGTGTGGTTGCTAGGAATTGAACCCAGTACCTTTGGAAGAGCAGCCAGTGCTCTTAACCTCTGAGCCATCCTCTCCATCATTTCATGTATTATGTTAGCTCCTAGTTCTTTATGTTCAGTTGTGTTTTTCCAGAAATCAGGAATAACCAGTGAAAGTATCTGTTAAAAACCTCAAGTAAGGAAATGACTGGAGAAATAACTAGCAATTGAAGAAAAGCTTTGCTTTTCACACAAGAGGAAATGCTAAACGAACACTTAAAGAAAAAATTAAACTATTAGAAATAGAAAAATCTGTTTTGAAGAGATGGCTCGGGGGTTTAGAGCACTTGCTGCTTTTCCAAAGAACCCAAATTCAGTTCCTGGAATCCAGGTCCTGCAGCTCAAATGGGCTTGTAACTACAGCTCCAGAGACGTGTGACACCTTTGGCTTCCGAGAACTCTTACACTGATGTGCACCTACTCACATGTAGACACACATACATAATTTAAAAATAGCAATATTTGTAAATAGAAAATCAAGGTGACTATATTGATAACCTTGAGGTTAGAAAGGTCTTTTCCAAGTATGAAATAACAACAAAGAGTGTGATACATTCATAAAATTGGAAATAATGAGCCATGAAAACTACATTTGTATCATTTGCAAAAAGCAAATGTTCCCAACATACAGTTCTTAGAAAATCAATTATAAATGTCAATACTTAAATAATGAAAATTGACAAATTTTTGGGTCTGTAATCTCAGCACTCTGCTGGTGAGGTAGGAGTTTGAGGTTATCTTGGGCATATAAGTAAGACTTTGACTCAAAGATACTGTGGCACTCTCCAAGAAATATACCCAGTTAACAAATGAAAAGGTGTCCAACTTCCAAACAGATATTTTTTGCCTACCAGTATTGACAGAGCTGTGAAAATATAATCCCCTTTGGTGAGCTACTGGTGTGAAGGTGATAATAGTATAATCTGACTTATTAATATAAGCATTATCCTCTGTCCCATTTAAAGAAAAACATGAGATTCCTAAGGATAGCGTTGGCTGTTGTGTTTTGTTTTGTTTTTTCAAGGCAGTGTTTCTCTGTGTACCCCTAGCTGTCCTGGACTCGCTTTGTAGATCTACCTTCCTCTCCCTCCCTGAGTGCTGTGATTCCAGGCACTCACCACTACACCCAGCTGGCCACCATTTTTATATTACATACTTATAGTGTATAACATCACTAGGACACAAATTATGGTGTGTGCATGCAATAGAATACTCTTGACCCAATAAAGAATTCCATTACGTATGTCCATAGAATCTGGGTTATATTTGCCTAAGGAAAAAAGCAAAATACAGATCACAATGTACACAATATGAATGTATGTGTGTGATATATATAAATATGAGTACAAAAATCTGAAAGAATGTGATTTTTATCTTTTGGACATTTTAACCTTGTTTAAGATTTTTTTTAATTTTTGAGTTAGTTTTGTGAAAGTTATGTCATAATTTTATTTCTTAACTAATGATGTGCCAGGGAAAGGAAAACTGCAGACCCACACAAGTATGTGGTCTTGGGATCTGAGTTTAGGGCTTTTTTTTTTTTTTTTTTTTTTCATAAATTTGGCTAGCTTGCTTACATACAGATCTGAAAGCCAACTCTCCACTTGTATATCTTGATTCTGACTTTTCTTCCTGAACACCCTCCTTCTGTATTCCCTATGTCCCTTGTTGCATTTTTCACAGTATCTTGTAATTCCCTCTACCACAGATTATTTGCTCCTTCTGCATGAACACACATCTTTCTATGTATTTCACATTTCCTTTTTCTTCTCTGTCATTTGCCTTTATATTGGTAAATTTACACACTGTAAGTGCCAATGCTAATAGAATTATGTAGCTTTGCTATTTGGGTTACTTATGCTAGCAATAAATGAGAAATAGACAACTTCCCTTTTAAAAGTTCCCAAAGCTGCATGAGTTTGGGGGAGAACTCAGTTCTTGCCAGCATGTGCGAGACCCAAGGGACAAAGGGTGGGAGGCATGGCAGGAGCTGAGGCAAAAGGAAAAAAATACATTTAAACAACTCAGTATAGAACAAATTGAATTTGTAATTAAAAACCTGGAGAGGAAACTCCAGGCCCATATAGCTATACTAATGAATTTCACCAACCCTTTAGGTAAAAAGTTCCAATTTTATCCTGTTTCAGAAAACAAAACAGTAAGAAACCCTCTCCAGTTTCATGAGTTCAGCATAATCTTAGTACCAGAATTTGTCAAATACATTTTATAAGAAAATCATAGACCAATTCTTCATAAATACAGACTTTTAACTTCTTAAAATATTAACAAATTAAAGTTTACAATATAGAAAATTAGATAACATGAGCAAAGAGGATAAACTTTAATATGGGGCAGAGGAACATTTAGTGGAACAAGAATAAAATAAAGCCATGGTCCCAAAAGATGCAGAAAAAAAATTTACAAAACTCAAAAAAATGTTTAAAAAGTCTGAGCGAGCTAAGAACAGAAGGGAACTTCCTCAAGTAGATTGCTTATTTTTTTGAAACCTTAATGGTTAAATAGGAAATCTGATTTGACTACGATTAGGAATAGCATTAAGACAAAAGTTTCTATAACAGATGAGGTGGCACACACTTGAAGTCCCAGCTACTTAGGAAAGCAAGGTGGGTGATTACTTGAGGCTTTAAGTTCAAGACCATAACAATATCTTATCTCAAAAAAAATTTTTTTTATTGTTTCCACACTTCTGTTAAGGACCTAGGAGACCCTAATTAATACAATTAAGCGAAAAGAACGTATCTGTAGATTAGAAAAACTCAGTTCCTGGTTTCAGAACTTGTTACAAAGCTATGGCAAGACAGTACTGGGAAGATTGTTCTGTGGATAAAGTGCTTTTGTTGCATAGACATGAAGATTTGAATTTAGATCTCTCCACCCATGTAAAAGCTAGGCACAGTAGCACACATCTGTAATCTAAATGTTCATGGGTTAAAAGCAGATCCTGAGGGCTAGACAAAACAGCAAGCTCCAAATTTAGTAAGAGACCCTCTCAAGAAAAGATGGAAATGGATAGAGGAAGACACCTAACATAGCCTTCTGTTTTCTATACATGTTGGCACAGGGAAGCATATACCACACACAAAGAGGACAAATGACAGTCCTGTCATAAATATAGATTGTATAGATAAGTAAAACATCGTTGAAGAGTTCAGAAAGGTATGTTTACGACCAGTTAGTTGATTTGCAGTATAAGTGTTGAGATGAAATAGGAAAAAGAAAGGGTAAACTACAGGCCTCGTCTGGTGTCAGGAGAAGATGGCGGTCTCCACAGTTCTTATTGAATCTAGGTTGCAGAAATGGAGGAGGTTAAGTGGATGTTGTGATTGTTACATTTCAAGGAGTTAAAATTCCTCATAATTTTCACTTGTTGGAAAAACTTGAAGGACAGAAAGGAGTAGGTGATGTACGGTTAGCTGGGGCCTTGAAGATAATGAAGACATGACACAAGGTGGACAGGCATGATTATTGGCCCACCAAGGACAAACTATGAAAACAGAATATATAGCCTGAAAGTAGAATGTGGATCTAAATACCCAGAAGCTCCTCCACCGGTTAGATTTGTAACAAAAATTAATATGAATGGAATCAATAATTCCAGTGGAATGGTGGATGCACGGAGCATACCAGTATTAGCAAAATGGCAAAACTCCTATAGCATTAAAGTTGTACTTCAAGAGCTAAGATGCCTAATGATGTCCAAAGAAAATATGAAGCTTCCACAGCCACCAGAAGGACAGACATACAACAACTAATAGTGGATCTCAAACTTGTCTTAAATCATCAACCTTCTACTCATGTTAATGTTTTGATTAAGTATCACCATGCAAAATACCCACACATAAAGTAAAAGAATTCCAGCTGGTAAACACGACCTGGACAGCTGTGAGAATATATATAATGTATGTTCACCTATTATGTTTTCAGGCAACAACAGAAGTGCAGCACTATTTTTCTTTCTCTACGTAAAGCACTATCATTTAAACATGAACCTGAAGTATTCAAATTGAATTCAGGTTTTCAAGACAGAAGCATGGCAAAGGAGTGTCAGATGGCCATGGATACCTTTGTTGTTCTGAAAAGTAAAGTCTCAAGAAAGAAGAAAAGAAATGGCATGCTTTATCCATCATACTTAGAGCTGCAGTTGGAATTGTTTAAAGTAGCAGGTGTAATGAATAATCACAAATGTGTTAATTCTTGAAGCAGTGTGGGTGCTGACTACTACTAGTCTCAAAAATAGGTTCAGGATTGCTTTGATACCTGTATAATAAAAAGATGTTTGGGGGTATTGATGAATTTCTTTTAAGCTGTTCTCATTACATGTAACAGACATAATTTGCTTACAGTCTTTGTAATAAAACATGCTTAAAAGTTTTAAGTGAAGTCAATGAAAAGGAAATAGGTATATGGATGTGTGATTTTGAGATTAAAATTAGTCTTAAAATGTAAATTAAAAAAAGAAATGGTAAACAACATATCCACATACAAAAAGAAGTCGGGAAACTACCTCAATGTAGTTACAAGTGTTTTAAGATGTCAGGAGGCTGACATCCGGCATCATGCTGCCGGTGGGGGACATGTCTGGGTTGGTGGTCCTACCACAGCTGGGGTCTGTCTTGATGTCTGAGGCCCTTGTTAACACCAAAGAGCAAGGGAGAACTGGCTATGGTATTGTGGGTTCAGAGAGCTGGCCCAATGCTGTGAGTACAAGAGAGCTTGTCCTGCCTGTTGCTGGCTACATCACTGGAGAGAGCAGGCCCTGCACCTTCCATGGTAATGTAGTAGAGCTAGCCCTGATGCTGTGAGGGTGAATAAGCTGACCCTGCTCACTTGCCTGCTTCAGTACTGGTTGAGCTAGCAGGAGCCATACTAGAGAGCTTACCCTGGTAATAGGTGCAGGAGAGCTGGTGGGCTGACCAACTCAGCTACCACCCAGGCCTACATCCAGGGCTTTGAGTTGGCCCACCCCAACTTCTACCTCACTTATGAACTGCTGGAGCATGTGAAGGAACCGGTCCTGCCAATCCACAGCTGCAGGATCTCCATGACACAGGGCAACAATAGGCTATTCAAGAGCAGTCCCAGTGAGGATCTACTATAGATAGGATAGAAGAAGCCAGAGGCCTCAAACCCGACTAATGAGTCACTGGAATGAACATTTGCAAATACAGATGTGTGGATAAAAGGATATACTGTGGGACACACAATACACCTTCCACAATAAGATGTTTCTTGGTTTTTTTTTTTCCTTTGGGGGTTTACAAGGGTGGAGGGCAGATACAAAGGGACAGGGATATGAGTGGGATCAGGACGCATGATCTGAAATTCACAAAAAAAGTTTTTAAAAAATTGTGAACAAGACCTGGACTACATGACACCCTGTCTCAAAAAATAAAAAATGAACAAATAACCTAAAAATTTAAATGATTGAGGGATAACTTTTAAGAGTATCTTGATAAAGAAGAATATTCAGTCTTCAATCACAAGAAATGGAAGTTTAAACTATAGTGGAATCCATTCCATTCCATTCCACACATTGCAAAGCTAAAGTCAGTCTTGTAGAGCCCAAATGTCAGTGATTATATAAAGCAGCTGGGACTCACACATTGATGGTGTTAGTATAACATATGTTAGAAAACTGTTTCAAAGTTTCTTCAAAGTTAAACATCAATCTAACCTATGCATGCTCTATTAATCTCACTTACTTGAATGAAATGAAATTCAATTCACAAGTAAACTATATATTTTGAATAGCCTTATCAATAATAACAAAAAGTGGCCACTAAACTATCACAGGAACACAGATAAAACAGGAAAATGTTACAGTCACACACTAGACTACAAGTCAGCAATAAAAGGAACATGTTTGTCAGTACACCCAATAACATGGATAAATCTCACAAATACTTTTATAAACAGAAGGAGCTGGGCACAGCAGAGTACATATTTGGTTCTGTTTGTACAAAATCCAAGAAAAAAGTTTTATAAATTTCAAGGTGATTTTTAAGACACAGCGACATGGTAGGAAAAGAGTCTAAAGGGTCTTTATGATTAAAAGGTTCTACATTTTGTCTCAAGTGATAGTTATTTAAGATAATACAGTTGTCAAAACTCACAAACTAAGATAGGTGCATTTTATTCTATATTAACTATACTACAATAGCTTACTTATTTAAAAGTATTAATAGAAATTTTACATTTCCATTCACTGAAATCCTAATGACTGCTAGGAAGACCACTCCCTTCCAAGAAATCTGACCAGTGATTAGGAAACTGATTAGTGTTCCCACTTTCAGGGAAAAGTGAAGCACAAATCAGCCCTCAGGACCAACAGTTGAAATCCATGGCTTCTGTGAGATGGAGAATATCCATCTGAAAAGACTGTGCCTGATGAGAACAGAAAGAAAATTAGAATCTGAGAAGAGAAAATTAGCAAGAGGGGTGTAGGAGAAGGCTGGCAAGGCAGCTTCACCAGTGAAAGTGCTTGCCACATGAGCCTGAGTCTGATCAACAGAACCCACCTAAAGGTGGAAAAAGAGCAGAGTCCACTAACTTGTCCTCTGAACTTCACATGTGTGCCATGCATGTACATTACGCTCATGGATGCGTGTGCGTGCACACGTTAGTTACAATTTTAAAAAGGGAGTGGGAGAATTGACAGTAGAGAAGGGGGACAAAGTTTAATGACACACACATAAATTCATGAAAACACTGTAATGAAGCACATATGCTCTAACTCAAACTCCCTTTGCATGCCTTTCATTTAAACGCTACACAGGATGACCGTGATACACACACGTTGTTTTCATATTAAAAAATAATTATGGCCAGGTGTAGTGACCCTTTAATTCCACCACTGGGCGGCAGAAATGGCAAGTTTGAGGCCAGTCTGGTCTTCAGAGTGAGTCCCAGGATATCCAGAACTATACAGAGAAATCCTGTATCTAAAAGACAAACATGAACTGTACTAAATAGTCCAAATTTTTGTCATTCCTTAAATTACATAGTATTTATATTGTAGTAGTATAAATGTGTCATAAGAAAAACTTGAAAAGAGCAATTTAGAAAAGAGTTTATTGTGGCTTACAATTTGAGGTATTGCTATGCATAATCACTTGGCCTGTTGCTTTTGAACCACTAGCGGGGCAACACACCTTGGCAAAGGATGCATATTTCAGTGGTTCTCAACCTGTGGGTTGTGGCCACATTCACAGGGGTAACTTAAGACAATTGGAAACACAGGTATTTACATTAAGATTCATAACAGTAATAAATGGGGGAGATGCTATAAAATTAAAGACTTTGGTATTATCAATCAACGTTCACTATACTAATTCATGGAATAATGGGACTTGAGAAACCTAATAAGGAAATTTTTTTTTCTTTTTTACAGTTTTAAATATTAAATAAGTGAGGACATTCGGAGTATTTGAGCAAAACACAGAATGCTTTGAGACATAGGAATTCTTTTAACAAAGAGTAGGAATCACAGTATTATTTTTCACATTTAATACTTCGTTGCCAGGGACAGAAATAATACACGAGGAATAGCTTGTATTTCAGAATGGCGAAGGGAAAAAAGTTCTGCTTTATATAGCTCAAAGGAAAATGAAACAGTATTTGCCTTAAAATTTACACATATTTTCCCCTCATCTGTTTGCTCCTCTTTCCTTGTTCTCTGTCATAATTATGCTTTTCCCTCAGATTCTCATTCATCTTATCTCTTTTCTCCTCCAGCTCAGATTTCTCTGTTTTCATAATTGATACTCGGGGCATTTTAGGTACTACCTCTGTGACCACAAAGTCCTAAAACAAAGCTATTATGAATATGAATATATTTATATATATATTTATATATATATAAACTGTGGTTCTTGACCAAAAGAGATGAGATGCACTTGCATCTCTGCATTTGAGGCCAGCCTGGTCCACAGGCCAGCCAGGGCTACAGGGAGAGACATTCTCTTAAAAGGGACGGGCACTTTTACATACCTATCAAACAACTGTAAACCAAAGTTCTTTGGTAGATTATGCTCTCTACTATTGGTTATTTCACAGCACCTCCAATTTCAAAGAACATCTTCCTGAGAATAAAACTTGGAAAGTACTGTCACCACAAAACATTATGTTCAAAGAGCGTTCAAAGGGTAGGGTTTTTGTGTACATAAATGTTTCCATTTGCTCTATGCTGATTTTTTCTAGTTATCCATGGAGATGAGTACTTTCTAATTTTTTTCCTCTGCGATCTGAGTCTATACAGCCTCTTTAATACTTACAACATATTATTTAAAGCTATCCATTTCAACTGAGGATCAAGGATTAGGCAGAAAGAATAGAAAAAGAACTGAGAGAATAAAGAAAGGAAATGATCAAACTTCTCTGTTTGTTTGTTTCTCAGGACAGGGTTTCTCTGTTTTAGGCCTGGCTGTCCTGGAACTCACTCTGCAGACCAGGCTGGCCTCAAACTCACAGCTGTCTACCTGTCTCTGCCTCCCGAGCGCTGGGTTAAAGGCGTGTGCCGTCACCACCACCACCCAGCTGCTTTTCAACCTACAATATCTCTTCCAATTCTAAAATGTTGTGATCTTAATTAAACTGAGTTGTTCTTTTTTTAAAAAGGTGTTTTCTAAATTAGATTTTGCTTCAAGATTGGGGACCAAGGCTATATGTAGCATTTTAGGAGACTTCAGGAATACTAGATATCCTACAGTACAGAACTTAGTTTTAGTTCTGGGAGATGTAAGCAAGATAGAATTATCTTGTGCTGCATGTGTACTTGCTCATGTGTGTATGTCTGCACATATGTGTGCATCAATGTAGAGGACAGAGATTGACTTCGGGTGTTTTCCTTCATCACTTTTCCACCTTATGTTTTGAAACAAGATCTCTCACTAACCCTGCAATTCATCAGTTCAGATATGCTTGCTGGCCAGTTAGTTTGGGGGATCTGTTGTCTCTGCCTTGTCAGCACTGCGGTTATCTGCCTATCAGATAAGCACTTTGCTAGATGAGTCATCTCTCTACCACCCTTCTAGAAACGACTTATCCAGAATTCTCACTTGGGTCTTTCATCTTCGTCTTCTACTTTATCTTCCTTATCATTATCATTTCCTGGTGTTTGTTACTTCTCAGGCTTTTGTATCTGTATTTCTTGTCTTCTTCATGTTTTTTACTATTTTGTCATTCTATCAGGAACTCTCTTAAACTGCCATGTTTGGGAAGCTGCTCCTCTGTGATTCCTATGGGCTAATCCTCATGAGAAAGTACTTTATTAAGGCAAACTGCAGCTCCTGTCACTCAATTGGTTTCAGGGATGCAAGTACTAATCATTTCCCTCCACTGTCAATGTCAAATTCTATTTTCCTTATAGTTTCTTCCATAAGCCTAAAGACTTATGTTATGTAACCCAAATCCTCATTCCTGATTTAAAAAAAAAAAAAACAAGCTTTATATTGGTAATTATTTACATCTCACTCTGGAATTGCTGCACACGCCCTTCCACAGTTACAATTTGAAGTCAAAATGTTGCCAAATTAATCACCTGTATGTTTTTCTCTACCTACTAGCATTTTGATTTCCTATTGATCTAGCTTAGTTACAACTGCCAAGATGGGAAATTCTTGTCTACTCATATTTGGATCCTGAGTTCAAAATGCCCAAATAGTAGACATAACTTAGTCTAATGGGACTCTGTGTCTCTGATGGGAAGAAAATGGAAGAAAAGCATCCCATTTGGAAGCCAGGACTCTTATACCTTCAAAGTACAGCATTATGGGAACAGGAAAATGTCCCCTAACAAGTCAGGAGGACTGATGTTCAGTGGGGGTCACTTCTGCTTCTTTGTTCTTGGAATCTTCTTGGTAGGGACAATATTGTTAGAGAGCCCTGAGTCAGAGTATGTACTGTTTCCTGCAGGATGGTTCTTCATCCTCATGAAATCCTGCCTCTGAACTGGCACTTCAGCTATACCATTATTGTGCTGAAACATGGGGTTAAAATGAATTTTAGGGTTAAACAGCAAGATGAAAGAGCAGCGAGGAAGGTAAATAAGAAGACTTGAAGCTGGGTATGACATAGTTGAGCTGACCAGATAGGAGCAGAGGCAGAACTCTGGGGAAAACAAAACATGTTTAGATGTTTTAGCCGGCCCCAAGAGTCCCACCCTCCACCCCTGCGGGAGCATGTGCAAGGCATCGCTGCCCTTTCTCTTAGTAAGGATCGAAACTTTACAGGCAGTTATACCTTCATAGATAATCATGCATCTAATTGTAACAGACTGAATTGTGGGTAATGGTTTCTAAGAAAGCTTCCACCTTTCTTCTCTCTGGAAGAAGATTTTTCCAGACTGCCCCAGGGATAGACAAAGGAAGAAGAACTGGTAGGCAAAGCCCGGAGGCAAAAGTTATACCTTTGCCACTGTCACTTGGCTAAAACTACCCTCCCCCCCTTTGCCATTGCCTTCTCACCTGCTGCAGTAAGCCTTGACAGCTTGTTTGTTCTACCTGTGCCCTAATGTGAATCTCTTTACTTGAGGAATACAAGAACTGAGCCTGTTGCCACAGTTGAGATTGGAGGAAATGTGGGAGGGGAGACATCTCTAACCACCTTCAGTAGGTTACCTGGTGTTCTATCAGGCTGCATGGCCCTGTTGAATCCCTGGTCATGAATTCATACATTATCTTTTTACTATGAAATAGGTCACCTGTTTGGATGCTCTGTTGAAGTGGATCCCATGCCTGTGGATCAGGCATTCTTTAAGGCCCTTGGCTGATAATATAGGCTAAGTCCCTGCAAGGCAGTACAGCAAATCCACACCCACAATAAATGTGGATACCTGTCAGGATGGACCACTAGCTGCTCCAAAATGGGAAGAGGCCATGTTATTGACTTGCTACTGGGTGTCTGATATTAGATACACAATGTAGGTCTGTCTCTGCTGCTAGCTGGTTCTTCAGAAACAGATATGGGCATGGATTGGCTTTTACAACTGGGAATTTATGTTGTGACTCATGTGTAGCCTCCTCTGCAAACATGACTACTCATGTGTCATCAGAGTGGCCATTCTGGAGTAGGCCATGACAAAAGGTTGCTTAACACCAACTGATAGAATCCTTTGTCTATTTGATTTTTCTGTTTCTCTTCCATGATGGATATTCCAGTCAGAATGAACATGTCATTAGCCACTAAGCCAAACAGGCCCCTTTAGGGACAGAATCCTATGTTAATGCACCTTCAAGATATCCTTTCCTTATTTGCAGCTAAAACTTTATGGCATGAACAGCAGAGCATTCCTTGATGTATGTGTGTTGGTTAACTTGAGCTTAGCATGCTCCAGAATGTGTCTACTGTATCTTTTAAGATTACGACCTTACACTGAGCTTGCTCAGGAATGCACTTCTTAACAGAGCATTCTCAGTATTGGGCCAACCCTTATGTGACTATGTATAGGCTCTCTGAATAAAATTTCCATTCTTCCTTTGTTGGAAGAGCTTTGGAAAGAATACCTGTGCTCTCTTGTCTATTGCGAGTAATCTTTCTCTACTCTTTTTATATATTGACTGTGATTATGGCTTGCACTCAACATGTGAACCCATTACAATATAATAAAAAAAAAATTCCACCCCTTGTGCCCTCTCTCATATCTCCATTTATATACCTCTTTTCCTTACTTCATTGTCTCTGATCTTCTAGTCTTCTCTTTTTGGATCTTGTCCTGCTGAATAGGCCATTGCTGTTGTACAAGAATCTTCACAACAGATTTAATCTCATTCCACATAAGGTGAATGAACAGTCATGGGGTAAAAGCTTTGCTCATTAGGAAGATTTTCCCTCTCACTGTCTTTTAGGTCACCTAAATATAGCTTCCTTTTATATGCCAAGCCAACTTATTTAAGCTTGACCACATCCTCTCTTAGCCAGCACAATCTGAAGAAGGTGTACTGTTCAAACTCAGTACATGGGAATAAGTTCACGAAGTTGATTCATGCCAGCTGGTACAGTATTCATCATCTCCATACTACCATGAACTGACGCTGGGCGCATCTACTTTAGGACTTAGCTTATAATGAATGTTTCAAACACATAGTAACTTGGTACCCCATGGTCAAACTTTTTGTCTCTACCAGAGTCTGGTATTATAGCTAGAATGGTTTCTTGACAGGAGTAAAATCATCTGTTAGAGATGGTGTCGCCTTGCTCTGCTATCCCAGAGGTCTATATTGTGATCTCCCATGTATATGAAAGTCCATGCTGGCAGTTGCAGGGTTTGCTCTAAATAAGCAGCAATAGTCCCATGTGGCTTTGTTGCTTCCAGATCCCACTGTTAAGTACGAGACACAATATACAGTGTTTTATTCTGGAGAGAATGTCTCCACCTACCACTGACTACTAGGTATCTACAAGCTTGTTGTGTGTAATTGTGTGATTTTTCTTAGAGTTTATCTTATACCTTCTGATATGTGTCTTACCAAGGCTTATGCCATTTAAATGATCTCTTGCCATCCTTCTCAATCATTACATTATTGGTACAACATATTAATGTAATGTCCAGACCTCTTCAGACTATACTGTAATAGAGGTGACAATTAATACATTCCTGGAAAATAGTCTATTCCCTAGAAATAGTCTTTACAAGATTTTGAACTGCTGGTCCTTGCTTCTGATTTAAATATCAGAATACATCTTTCAAGGTGATGCTCATGTGGACATCTCTAACACCTTGGGGTCTCCAACACAATCCATCTTCACTTTCACAGCTTCAAGAGATGGCTTCTCAGGGCCTGCATTCAGAGACTCCTCTGCCATGTACCTGGCTGTTGGTATAATGTTCCTTTGGAATGTATACACCTTACCCTTGTTCATTCAAATGCTGATTTCTCCCTCCCCCCACTCTGGTTTCAATCAGGATATTGCATTGTGATACTTATTCTAACCGTCCTGTCTCAACTCTGTGTAAACAAAATAAAGCAACTAGACACAATATTGAGCTGGGAGGAGCCAGAGGACAGGAAAGAGTGGGAGGAGAAAGAGCGAGGAGAGCCAAGGAAAGCAGAGCTGGAGGAGAGGTCTTGGAACAGCATGGAGAGAATGAGTAAGTACAATGTGGGAAATCTAAATGTTAGGAAACTATGAGGGCTTGGAGGTTTAGGAGGGAGTAACTATTGCCCAGCATTGTGTTCTAGGTTACCTAAATAAAGCCAGTCTCTGTGTGGTGATTTGGTTTTACAGCTGCTTAGGACTAACAGCAGCTTTACCAGAAGATATATCAATAGTAAATATTAATAGCTACTTACAACACCTGGCCTCATTGAGTTCACCACAGGGTTCCTCAGAGACTCTGAGTAAATTGAAGAGTACTAGAATGAAAGATGATCCTGCACTGGAGAAAACAAAGCAAAACAAAACACTGATGGAAGTCAGAAGTACTGCTTTCCATTCTCAACCTCCTAATGCTGCAACCCTTTAATATAGTTCCTCATGTTGTGATCACCCCAACAATAAAATTGTTTTTGTTGCTTCTTCATAACTAATTTTGGCACTGTTATGAATAATAATGTAAATGTCTGAGTCTTCTGAAGGGCTTAGGCCACCCCTGTGAAAAGGCTATGACCCCTTGGAGTCACAACCCACAGGTTGAGAACCACTGACCTAGAGCCTGAAAAGGCATCAGTGACTTCACCCTGCACTTTTTGATCCTGGAGTGGGACACAATACTTAAGACATTCCTGGTTGGTACTGATGCTCTTTAAGTGCAAACCCCACTTATATACTGTACACAGCAAGAGTAGTTGCTCAAGGAAAAGCATTTGTGTAATTGAGTTGTTGAACTAATCACTAGAACACTAGCTTTACTTCAAAGAGTGCTGACAAAGTGGTTATTTGGTCCTGGATATCTAGTAACTACTTCCTGAAGAATAAATAACCACTTCAAAAAAAAAAAAAAAAACAACTGATATTTATTCCCAATGATAAAATTTGAACTTTTAGATGGAAACTAGAATTCCCAAAAATTCTAGTTTCCATCTAAAACTAGAATTTACTTTCTGGTGTAATAAAATATGTCAGCTTTTGAGAGATCTGAAAACAGCACATAAGTTACAAAGTCATGCAGGAATGACAGCTATTCAAAGGGCAAGTTACATGAACTGAAGTTAATGTAACAGTATGATACAGTTTTATATTCCACACTGAGACAAAGTTCTCTAAAAACTTTCACTGGCAAGCTTAGTAAAAAAAAAAAAAAAGGCACCCTGGGGAGACAGTAAGTTTATTGGGCTTCCTTACCAAGTATAGATTAGGAGTTATTTAAAGGATGCATGTGTTCATCTCTCCCCCAACAGGCCATACCTAGAAAGTTTTTACCCTGTAAGGATAAGGGCTTCCCTGTAGCCACATATTGACAACTCTCCTATTCAAGTGCCCCCACCCACCTGCCTATTACCCCTATCCCAAGACCCCACCCATTTAAAGCAGAATTGCATGTAACAGGCTGTAGAGAACCACTGGATACTCAAGTGAAAGTCTTGCTACAGTCCTCATCTGTCTATGACCGTGTGTGCATGGACAGTCAACAAGACCAGATGGGATGATCTTTTTCCAAGGGGTCATAGCTGAACTTCCCGAGCTGGGTGGTTGCTTGTCCCAAAGACCAGTCACAACAGATATTAAGTCATCCTTTGCCGATTACATACACGCCAGGGGCCAGATTTACTTTGTGTAGTTTAACTAGAACAACATATCAAAATAGACTGAGCACAGAATCAGATGTAAGGATGCAATTATTTCCTATTAAAACAGACATTAGAATACAGTTCCTTTATAGACCTTCACTGCTAGCCTGCCTACTTTTCCAAGTTGTAACTCAATGATGTAATGTTTCCTGTTTGCCTTTCTATCCCTACTTTGGGTACTGGCTAAAATTCTAAGTATGCTTAACCTGACATACTGAATAGTCTTTCTCTTAGGATCACCTACCATGCAGCTGTTTGCTTACTTCCATTGCTAAACATGCTTTCTTGAACCCTAACTCAAAAACACATGCTTTTCTTCCTCTTCTCCATCTCCCTCCTCCTAGCAACTGCCAAGATTTACACTTTGCTTGCGCTGTTGTTTTTTTCTTAAACTCCAATAAAATGCCCCTTGGTGTTTAAAAAAATGGGGGAGGGCTTCTAAATACTTATGTTTATACCAACAAATTGATGCTCTCAACTTTAGTTATAGATTTATGAGTTCAACCTAAGAACAAATGTTGAAACAGCAGGCAGTGCACATCACTTCATAAGTATCAAGCACAACAGTATAAACACCTATGAATTTAGCATGTTGGAATTCTCTTCAGGCTGCCTGCTTAAAACATACATGTTATCAAAGCAGCTTTTAGGGAAATAATTTGTTAAACATTATGCCTGTAAAAAGGGAGCTGCAAAGATGAAGGTGTGTGTTGAATAACTAGATAATTTCTGAATGAAATATTGAAACATTGATTGCCTGAAAAACAGAGTTGAAAAGAAAAAGTGAATGTCACTCATAACTTCTTTTGACAGATAGTTTGTATAAGTTAATTTAACATGTAGTAAAAGCACTGTTATTTATAGTGAGTAGATAGAGACAGACAGACAGACAGACAGACAGACAGACAGGTTTTTAAAGACAGAGTTTCTTTGTAGCTCTGGATATCCTGGACCTCTTTTTATAGACCAGGTTGGCCTTAAACTCACAGAGATCCACCTGCCTCTGCCTCCCAAGTGCTGGGATTAAAAGGCTTGTGCCGCCATGCCAGGCCACGAATTAATATTGTTAATTTTTAATTGCTAAGGTTTGGTGTCTAATAAAATTTTAAGATACAGACCGCATAATCAGAGTCCTTAATAGTTAGTAAATGTGTACGGTCAGGAATGATGTCACACACCTGTAATTGTAGCACTTTGGAAAGTGATGCTGTACAGTCCTAAGTGTCAATCTGAAATAAAGGGTAAAACTTTGTCTAAACACACACACACCTGGATGTTAGCATAAGGACAGAGGTGTAAGTAAAGAATTCTTCCAAGATAGGGAGGAGCATGGCCCCTGCAGGTCCTCTTCTAAAGGCAATATTTATATCAATTGTGTTTGCCTCTATAACACGTCGTCCTCAAAAAAAAATAAAATAGAGAGCTTTCATTCCCAGTCAGTTGTCATAGCAACTTTTGAGTATCCAGAGAGGAAGGAGTTCTTGTATCTTAAGCCCTGACTCCAGAGAACTAAAAAGAAACAAAGACTAAAAGGAACATTAAAGAATGATTTGCAAGATGTAATAAAATTAGAGCTGTTATTCAGTACTTTTCCCATAAGTATATATATATTTTCCCTGATTATTTATACACTCTTATAGATATCAGAATTCAACAGCAATAGACTAATAATAACTGCCATTTATCACTTATTCTATGTCAGTCACATAGGATATCATATACCTTATGTTTTTTTAATATTCCCAACACTATGTAAATGCAGCACTATTTTTGCACACATTTTAATGTGAAGAAATTGAGTGTAAATGATGAAGCAGTTCACACAGAGTCATTCAATAAGAGCTTAGCCTTCACAATTGACCATTTCTTAAAGTGTTCTCCACCTTTGTGGATTTCATCCTTTATTAACCAAATATTTTCCTAGCTCACTTGTGTTACCTGATCAATAAATGCATTGGATCTTCCTTCTTTCTTTTCTTTCCTTCTTCCCTTCTTATGGTTTTAAATGCCTTCTGTGTTGTAATAATTTGCAAATGCACATCCCATGTCTAGGTAAAACAGGTACTCCAGATTCATGTACATAACTGCTTGCTTGGCATGCATCTAGCAGGCACTTGAAAGGTAATAAACCTACCATGATCTTGTCCTTCCATGTCCCCAATCTCAGCAAAGGTCACTACCCTCTAACCCAGAATCTTTAAGTCTAAATCTCTAAGAATCCTAATTCCCTGTCCTTGCTAATGTATGAATAAGTTACATCAGATTCATCCACAAAATTTGTTGTCCATCCACTTTCCATTTCCTCCATCCTTACTTGTAGTGAAGGCCACTGGTTCTCAGGATATGGAAGATTCAACCTTAACTGAACTTTTCCTATATGGGAGCTATACAGGCAGTCATTGTGCAGTGGCCTCATTCTGACCCGTCTGCAGTAGTAGTTGCATTGTCACTCATGTTTGAGTTCCTTGTAAGAAATACAATAGTTGAAGAGCATGTGGGCTGCCCAGCACCATGTTAACTTTGGCCATGTTCCCTATCCCAATGATTCATTCATGTTGATATACTTGTAATGCTGGTTATAACCTCTCTGAAATGCTCCAACAATACCTTTAGATGTGAAATCTGGCATCAGTATCCACTTGGCAGTTCAACTTCTGTAAGTTGTTTCTCCTTTAGCAGTACAAGTGATGCTATTTTGGAGTCCTAGAGTTGGCAGAAAAATACACAATATTAATGAGGAGTCATCTAGATCAGTTTGGTTCTGTGAACATGTTTGTGGGGGATTGTCTTGATTGGTAGTTGATACAGAAAGATAGACCCAGCCCACCGTGGAGATCACCTTTCCCTAAGCTAGGACCTGAACTCTGTGAGTCAAGAAGTTGAGTCAAACAGGAGAGGGCAAGCAAGCAAGAATCCCTGTGTTTATTCTCTCCTTTCAGCTATGGCTGACATGATGTAAGCTCCTGCCTTGACTTCCTTGCAGTAATGAACCATGACCTGAAAAGCCAGCTATGCCCTTTCCTTTTCTATGTTGCTTCTTGGAGTATTTGTTATAGCACAGAAATGACACTAGAAGAGCCACTATCTTCTCCAGCCGTCCTAACCAGTAACTTTCTAACCAAGCTCTCTGCTTCTACTTTTTACAGAATAGGAAAAATAATCTTTTGAAATTAAAAATCAGATGATGATAGCAAGAGAGATTGACTCTGCAGTGGAGAGAGCGCTGGCTGCTCTTCTAGAAGACCCAAGGTCAAGTCTCAGAACCCACATGGTGGTTCACAACTGTCTGAAACTCCAGTTTCAGGGGATCTGACTCCCTCTTCTGACCTCCACAGGCACTGCACACATATGGAGCACATAAACACCAAATACAAAATAGTTAACTATGCTCACTTTAGGGCCTCCAATGGCTTCCCATCAGGCTTAGCATACAATTTGCAATTCTGATTTCTTCTTCCTGCTACACTGTTTATTCTTTCCTTTCTTCCTTCTTCCTCCCTCCCCTCCCCCCTTTTTCCTCCTCCATGTGCCTGTGACTTCTCCCCTGTCCCCTTCATCTTCTGGCTTTAGCCATCTTTTTCTTTCCCTCAAGCATATCAAGATTTTTTTTATTTTAACTTCTGTAGTGTGAACTGTCTCAAGCTTCTCTTAGATCATTTTCCTAGCTGGCTCTTTTTCACTCTTCAAAGTTTCAGACATCTACTTGGATAACATGTAAGTTCTGGGAGGATTGCTTCTTGACTTTTAAGTTTCTATGTAGTGTGTGTGTGTGTGTGCACACGTGTGCCTGTGTGTGTGTATAATGTGTATGGGTGCATGTGTTCAAGTGTGCATATGTGTATGGAGGCCTTAATCACTTCAACAGCTTCTTATTTTACATATTATATATCTTTATTAATTTTCAGTGTTAAATAATTGTAGTTTGACCAACTCACACCTCACTCCACATCCTAATTTATTCCAGATTTACCTCCACCCCTTCCCAGTTTCAAGTCTTAAAAAAAAATAATAACCTGCTGAATCCAATTTATTGTGCTCATATTCTCATGGGTATGGAGCCATTCATGGGAGCTTAGTCAATCTACCAGGGGCTGTACCCTTAAAGAAAACTGACGCGCCCCACCCCACCCACAGCTCATTTCTTGAGACAGGTCCTCTCACTGAATCTGGAACTCACTGATTCTGCTAGGCAGGTTGTTCGTCAGCAAGCCCCAGAGTTCTCTTGTCTCTCTCTCCCCAGATTTGGGGTTATGGGTATGTGCCACTACACCCAGCTTTGTATGTAGGTGCTAGGAACCTGAACTCAAGCCCTCACTCAGGCTTGAACACTAGATACTACACTGACTGATTCATCTTTCCAGTCAGTCCTTGACTTTGATAGTGACTACATGTATGTTAGGTTTGTAAATATCTCTTAAAATGTATACCCAAATTGTATTTTTGCAAATATTATCATTTGTAAACTTTATTTAAAATGCAACTCAAGAGTTACCTCAGTAAATATGAACAGGACATGAGAATAAGAGACGAACAGAAGAGTATAAAAATAGCTTCTGCATTGTGCTAGCTCCACTGTTGCCTCCTATCAAGGCTCTTAGAGCATACTTGTATTTTCTTAGTAGCACTTTCTTGTATCAGACTTCATTCTGTTTTCTCCCCACCTCCCACCTAGTGTGACTTTCTGCGGGGCTAAGGAAACTGACCTCTTTCATTCCTACCTTTTGAAGCTTAGTGGTGTACAGGAGGTATTGAATACGAAGGTGCTCCTACTCAGTGAAGAAGGGAATGAGGGAAGAGTTTGGCAAAGTGAATCATTTAGAGCCAAGATCACATCCAGGAGTTGTTTTATTCCCAAACTGCTTTTTACTACCCTTCTACTTGGGGGGTTCAGGACACATAGCACCTGGCATTTGAGGAAAACTGTAGACTGGTGATGGTAACTCCATATTTCTCTGAATCTTCTTTCTGAAAACAGGCCATAGAACCTTTATCTCAGAGGAGGCCACCTTATCTCCAGAGAAAAGGAATGCCCTTACATCTGAAGACTGAGGGACATAGAGAATCTACACAAATTGTGCTAAATATTACTCATATATGTAACTTACTCAGACCACGTTCTTATGTCCAATGGCTTTTCTGTGCAATCAGCCACTTTACCCTCCATGTAAGCACAAAAACACAGAGGTTTTTCTTCATTTGGGTTGTTATGTATGAAGGTTCCCAGGTTGGTTGAAGCTCAGAGGGCATGAATCTGTGTGCTTTCCTTTGTTACTCTATCTTTTAAGGGTGACTCAGTCATAAATAAGCAATGAGTGATGGGGGAAAAGATTTATTTGCCCCTACAATGTATTTTAGCTCTTCAAGATGATTTCCAGTTTTGTTACCTTAACTGTAGACTGATGCTTCAATCAAAAACAACAAAAAAGCCACCTGAGTGTAAGCTGGGCTTTAAAGAAAATATATTGACAAAGAATGAAACTGAACAACAAACACTTTTTTTCCCCTACAAACATGCTTAGCTTTGGGATGGAGAAGTGAAAAGAAAGAGAACTCTATAGTTCATATTTTATTCCCTCTATATCCTTAACAACTTAACTACTAAATGCCTTGAAAGAACTCAAAATAGTCCTTATCACATCTTTCCCCACCAAATGTCAAGGTGCTTAAGATTAAGAAGCTGCTTTCAAGCAAAGGACATGGTCCTATAATGATAACTTTAGGTTTTGGTTAACCAAGCCACCCCATTGCCTCTCATTCTCACACTTTAATTATTAACAATTAAATTATACCCAAACAACTTATAAGGAAATTGGAGAAGTTGGACAACCCAAACCTGACCAACTTGGTGCAAAGCCAACCTGATAAGATCAATGGTTGTTTACACATGTGATCCATGCTAACCCCAGGTTGACTGTGAAATTCATTTGGTTCATAGGTGAAGGAAAAGGCAAGATGATGCAGATATCTTTCTATGGTGAATATAGTTCTAAAATATACAAATTTCTAAAAGGTTTGAATCTCAAATATCTCACTCTACTTCTGGCACCCAAAAGAAGTATGCCAAGGCCCAAGAGAAATAAATTGTTATAATTTGCATGTGAGTTGGCTTTCACTAGGCTTGGCTCCTGAGCTTTTTAAATGTCAAGGATTTTAGCATTCAAACACTTAGCTTTCAACACTCTAGAAACTTGCAATGCTAATGTTTTTGTTTTGTGTTTAACTAACAATTTGCTGGCTGAAGGCTTTCATCTTTGAAACACTTAAATTCCTAATAAGTAAAAAACTTGCAGGGGGTTTGAAGGGTTTGGACCATAATGATAGACTAAAAACTAATTTTACTCTTGACTTTTATATTGACTTTCTGTGACCTTGCAAAGATGATTTATCTTCAAGCAGTTTCATTTTACCTCATTATAAAAGCTTTTAAAAAAAATACATTATTTGAAGATCACTGGAGACAATGGGCAGGCCCAGTGTGGCTATTTGTAGATGCACTCATATCAAGCCCAATTATGTAAATGCTATTTTTAAACATCTTTCTAATTCTGTACTGCATGGTTTCTAAGTTTCATAGAGGAAAAACAAAATTTAATTTGATACTCTGTCAAAAATCTAATATCACATCTGCAGTTTCCTTTCAATTATTAGAGTGAAAGAGCCTCTGAGAAATTGAAATAATAAAATCTCCAGAGTTAATATTTTTTTTCTCTACAGAGCCATCCCTCTTTACTCTGCAAGTTTTCATTACTTGATACTGTGCTCTCAGACTCCTGGCCTTAGACCTCTACAAACACTACAAGTTTATACAAAAAAATTATATCAGAAGATATATAGGTACCAATAAATTAAAACTATATAATTTCGCTAGTAAATAACACAATCTAAAATTAGATAAAGTTTTCATTTGTTTTATAAACATAAAAACTAAAATTGGAAATATTTGAAAATTAAAGTTTTATAGAAGAAGAAATGAAGCAGAAAAAGAAAGAAAAATACCGTTACAGATATCTAAAAGAGTAAAGGGCTGTCTACAAATCAGGCTCCCAGGCCAAGCTGTAAATGTGAAATTTCTAACAGAAAGCATACTCATAAATGTCTATATACTTAAACTGGACAAGTGATATAAGACATGCAAGAAGAAACAAAATAAAAATTTCCAAAGACACAGGCTGTGTGGCACATATTTTTAATCCTAGCATCAGGAGACAGAGGCAGGTAAATTTCTGAGTTTGAGGCCAGCTTGGTTTACATATCAAAGTACAGGCCAGTTCAGGCTATATAGTAAGACCTTATCTCAAGGTCTTACTTGAGATAATAACTTTACGAAAGATAATAGCAGATAATGCATTGGCACACCCAACTTTATATTACATAATATATTTGCTTTTATATGTACAATTTTTGTAATCATTGTGCTAAATCATTTTTTAGCTTTCAATATTGGCTGAGGTGTAAAAAAGATTGTTGTTCATGCTGCTAGTGGGAATATAAATTAGTAAAATTTCTGTGAGGAGAAATTTGGCAAAACCATTCACAAACATAAAATTTTACTTGGACAGCATGATAGTACACAAGATACAGAAAATATCAAATGTCAGTGAGAATGTAAAGCTATTGGAACACTTAAAAACTGTTAATGAGAATGTAAGCCAGCATAGCCACTCTGAAAAAAGCTTTGGCATTATCTGGTGGGACTCAGGATATGCATATCAGATGATCCAGCGTTTCCACTCATGAGCATGTGACCTAGTTTCTTTTCTGTGATTAAACATTGATCAGAAAGCACCTTAGGGTAGAAAAGGATTTATTTGGTGTATATGTCCTAATAACAGTCACTGAGGAAAGACAAGGCAGGAACTCAAGCAGAAGCCATGGAGAAATGCTGCTTATTGGCTTGTTCTTTGTGGTTTACTTAATGTCTTAGAATTTTATTGCTGTGAAGAGACACCATGACCGTGGCAGCTCTTATGAAGGAAAACATTAATTGGTGCTAGCTTACAGTTCAGTTTAGTCCATTATCGCTGTGGTGGGAAGCACGGCAGTGTCCAGGCGGACTTGGTGCTGGAGGAGCCGAGAGAGCCACATCGCCATCCTTAGACAGCAGAAGGGGTCTGTGTGTGTTTTACATTGGGCATAGCTTGAGTATCTAAAACTTCAAAGCCCGCCTCCACAGTGATGCACTTCCTTTAACAGGGCCACACCTCCTAACAGTGCCACTCCCTTTGGTCAAGCGCTTAAACACGTGAATCTATGGAAGCTATACCTATTCAAACCACCACACTCAGCTTATTTGTTCATACATCCCAGGACCACCTGACCAGCGGTGGCCATGCCCACAGTGGGCTGGGCCCTCCCCCATCAATCATTTCCAAGAAAATGCCCACAGACTTGCCCATAGGCCAGTCTGCCGAAGGCAATTCCTCAGCTGATGTGTCGCCTTACCAGGTGACTCCAGCTTGTGTCAACTTGATGAACAAACTGACCAGCACAACAGGCATTCAAGAACAACTCATACGCATTCATGCTCACACCATTAAGATAAAAAAAAGAAACAATCCCAGTTGTCCACCAACAATCCAATAAATAATCAACAGCACAATGAAAGGTATGTATTATAGCCAAACACAATGGCATGGATATCTCAGAAGCATTGTACTATGAGGAAAAATCAATTTACAAAACAATATATACAGAATAATTTCAGTACCTACATTGTTTGGGAGGAACAAGCGCACGCGCGCGCATGTGCACACACATACACACACACGCATATGATAATAATGATATATATGGTAAACCTAAAACTAATGTAATGATAGATTGAAGATAGTAGTTGCTAATGAGAGAAAAGGACAATGAGGCCACATAGGAAACTTCAGTCACGGCAATGATGATTGTTTTGGGTTTGTTTTCTTCCTTGAGCCTGCTGGTAAGAATTATTGTTGGACTTCTGCTCACCAGTACTTGGGAGACCAGTGTTTGTAGGAAGAGAATTGGATTTATTTAACATCCAGTATCATGAGAAGATATTGGGAATCTATCATTCCCCCAAAAGACCATCTTGGGAATGCAGTGATGTGAAAGGGCTTTTATTATGTGAAGGAAGTGGGATGCGGGGTCAATAGATCAGATGACATAACAGGCAAGATCTTTGACATTGGGGCATATGTCCTTCCAATCCCAAACACAACCAGAACATGAAACTGACCTCAATCCCCTGGGGCTAGTTGCTATTACTCCAGACAAACATATTAGTTATCTGCAGGTTAAGCCGCACAGTAATGCATATGACTAGTGTGTAAAAAAATGTAGTATGCTCTGAAGTTACATGAAGTGCCTAAATGTTCTGATTTTTTAAACTATAAGGGAAGATTATTTAGTAATTAACATTTATTTAGGCACAACTTCTCTTCAGAATTTAGACCTCTGGGCAGAGGGATGATAAATAATTGAAAAGGGTAATTCCTAAAGGAATAGCCATTATTTCCATGTTTGATCTTCCTGGATATCATGGTCACTATCTCTAGCAGGGACTAGAGTTAGAGTGAAATGATATGGGAATTCAGTATGATTCATAAGATTAAAGTGAAAATTTGGAAAAAAAATTTTTTAACACAGTTCATGTCAAGCAATTGTGCTCCGTTTACTCAAATGTGTTATGGAGGGGATACTATCTGACCCAGAGGGTCATTCCATTCCTAGTGTGGTAAGGCAGAAGGCATTACCTATCAGAAGGTATTGATTAGACCTGATAGATGTGAACCGGTGACATTGCCCAAGCCCGCAGAGGTTGATCACTGAAAACAGTGTAAGATATCTGGTAAGTGTGAAAGGCCGCCACTCCCCTGATGCATCAGAAGCCTGGCATCTGGGTAGTTAATGTGGATTTTAGAAAACACATATCCTTTGTCTGGAAATATCCCTAGCTACTATCTATTAATAAATTCCAAAAATATTTGCATTTAAATGGGGCATAAACAGTGCTGGAGAAGGAGCTGAGAGTCCTGTATCTTGATCTGCAGGCAGCAGAAGCGACTGCCCACTAGGCCTAGCTTGAGCATATAAGACCTAGAAGCCCATCCCCACAGTGACACACTTCGTCCAACAAGGCTACACCTCCTAATAGTGTCATTCCCTATGGGCCAGGCATTCAAACACATGAGACTATGGGGGCCGTACTTATTTAAACACTGAAGCATGTATTGCAGAATATATGTTTACACAAACTAGGGCATAGAACCAAAGCCTGTCAGTATGACCATGAATGAGCACTAGATTTTTAGACTCATAATTTTCATTTGAGAGAAAAATAGCTAGCTTGCAGTTAGACACTAATGGGGCTGTAGAGCACAAATGAGCCCTCAGCCAAAATGCTCTTGGGGAAGCACAAAGAAGAATTCACACATGCAGCCTTGGGGCTGACTTTGGAGGAGCCCTCCTATATGGTAATTAGGTAGGTGGTATAGGTATGAAGCTCTTTATTAACCACCAAAGAGATGCCTTGTTTATGGATGGCAATTAGTCTAAAGAATGTGATTTGAGATTCCAAATTGGTATGGCATCCTCTGTTCCAGTCACTTTATAGGACTTTCTGTGCTTGTATCTACCACCAGTTATGTGAGTCTCAGGTCACAATAAGTATTTCTTCCCATCTGAAACCATCTGTAGTTTCTAGAGTTACTATTTGATATGTGTGACTTACAACATTTGTGTGTGTGTACATGTGTGTGCGTGCATGCCTGAGCAGATTTCACAAGGAACCTACCTCTGAGTCTCTGTTTTTCTCATTAGTAGACAGGATAGTCATTGATGGCATTTCGTCCAGCAGAGGGTACAAAAGGGGAGTGTCTGGATCCCACTGTGGTTCTCCATTTCTGCTCATATCATTGATAAGGGAGAATGCTGGAAGTGAGTGTACTAGGATATCTACTTGCCAGTTTCAGGCAGCTTCTCTTTCTGAAAGAAAGGTTTTCCAGTGCACACCAAGATGTTTGATTTTAATGTTTTCTGTACGTCCTTATAGTGATTTCTATGAGACTGTTCCTATATGGACACATCGATACTGTTAATTAGACTAATCTATCATATAAATTCACTTACACATAGATATTCAAATGTGGTCATTTCCTACAATAGACTTGGTCAAAGTTCAGGTGATGAGTTGTGTAACAAAGAACCATTTAAAGGGGATGGACCTTACACAAAGAGAGTCTTGAGGGAAGAGCATGTGGAGTTGCTTTGAGGAGGAATAATGTTCAGTGTTTGGCGTGTTAGGAATAGAAACATATGTCAGAGTAGCTTGAGCTCAGCGATCAAGGGGGAATCTAAGGATAAAAAAGCATCTGGGAACCTATGACATTCGAACTCTGGCTATGTTATTTTTTAAGAGATATTTTGTGTAAGTGCTATAGTTTTAGGTTAAATTCATAGAAATTAAATGGCTCAGGAGCTATGTCTATGGAGGCCCTAGGCTCAATCCACAGAACCATAAAGATAAGGATTTATTCTTTGATATTTTGATAGGCATTTCCTGTTTTGCCTTCTAGCTACATCTTAACAGTTAACACACTGCCAGCGATGTGTTATTTGCAATGATTAAACCTGGGAATTTGCCAATATGATATTCCTCAGGAAAAAAAAAGGCTCTAATCTCATTATTATAAATGAGGTTGAGCAATTATCTGTAAATTTCAGAGCCATTAGTATTTCTTTTCTGTGCCTATTCATCTTTTCCTATTTTCCTAATTGGTTGACAGCCTTCGTGTGGTTCTTCATTATGTTACAGCCCATGTTAGAAACTTACAAAGCACCACACATATAATGCCAAATAAGAGCCCTTTACTTAAGCTATCCGCCAAAAGCAGGCTCTTTCCACAAGCAACTCTCAGCCCCCAAAGCTTATGGGGCTTAGTATTTATAAAAGGAAAAATCACAGTGACATCATTGTTGAGTATAAGTCAAGGGAACCGTGTGACATTTGTTCTGATTATACATCTAGGCCATGGTCAGAGTTATGGAAAGTCCAAAATGAGATGCCAAGGCAGATGCAGTTATTCACCGGAGATCTGGCTGGAAATGCCCAAGCAGACACAAACTAAGGGTAAGGATGAAATCAGGGCAAGATGGCATTACCTCGGTCACTTCAATAAACAGGAACGACTCATTTTTTGCCTAAGACAGAATAACAGTTTGTCAAAGTCCCCCTGGCTACTGTGTACATTGGGAGACAAGCCCATTAGGAAATGACTCCTGAAAGAATGTGGAGTGGTGTTAAAAACACAGAATGGGGGCTGGAGGGATGGCTCAGAGGTTAAGAATACTGGCTGTTCTTCCAAAGGTCCTGAGTTCAATTCCCAGCAACCACATGGTGGCTCACAACCATCTATAATGAGATCTGGTACCCTCTTCTGCACAGAATACTGTATAAATAATAAATAAACATTGTAACAAACAAACAAACAGAAGTGGGCCAGGTGTGGTGTCCTGCTGCTTTTAATCCTAGCATTCCAACGGCAGAGGTAGGCAAACCCCTATGAGTTCAAGGCCATCCTGGTTTATATAGTCAATTCTAGGCTAGTCAGGGCCACACAGTGAGACACTATCTCAAAGCAAAACAAAACACAGAAGCAAAGATAAGAAGTGGTCAGATTCAGGATGATCTTTCTTTTTTAATTGTTATTCTCTTATATATTACATCACAACTGGAAGTTTCCCCTCTCCCCCGTCCCCCGACACCCAATCTCCACTTTTCCCGAGATTCATGCCCCTCTAACATATCCATCTTCTGCCCTTCCACCTCCCCTCAGAAAAGAGCACAAGTTACAATAAGACCAGGCGTATAACATTGAATCAAGGCTGGATGAGGCAACCCAGTGGGAGGAAAAGGGTCCCACAGGCAGTCAAGAGTCAGAGACACCCATGCTTCCACTGTTAGGATTCCCACAAGAATACCAACCCTCTTGGCCTTAACATATATGCAGGGGACCAAGGCTCCTATCAAGGACCTACAGGCTCCTTGATCTCTGTGAGTCCCAGGCAATTGCCTCTGTGAGTCTCATGGTGTCCCTGATCCCTCCAGTTCCTCGGATCCTTCCTCAGCCTCCTCCCCAGGACTCCCCGAGCTCCGCCTGATGTTCGACTGTGGGACTCTGCATGTGCTCCCATCAGTTGCAGGATAGAGTCTCTCTGGTCTCTTTGATGATGATTCTGCTAGGCTGTGGTCCCAGAACACTCTGCAGGCAGGACAAAATGTTGGCACAAGGATTTTGTGGCTGGGTTGGTGTTCCAGTCCCTCTACCTGAAGCCTTGCCCGGTTACAGAAGATGGTCAGTTCAGGCTCTACTCCCTACTACTAGGAGTCTTTGCTAGGGTTCCTCTCGCAGATTCCATGAAGTTTTGAGGATGATATTTTAACACCTAACACCAGTTGAAAGTTTACTTTCTATTAGGCATTGTGGTGATAGTCCTGTAAGCATTTTTCCTCTCAGCTACCTACTAGTTCTAATTGGAAAGTATTATTTATTGTATTTGGAGGAGCAAGCAGATTTGGCTTCAAAGCCCGGAGGCTTATGCATGAAGCCATACTTTCTATGTCGTCTCCAGCCAATGGGCCCTGACTCTAACCTCTCTGCACTAAAATCATCTTTCCAAAATGCCAATCAGTTTTTGTCACTCTCCTGATTAAATGCTCTAAAACCTCATGCTGTCAGTTTTATGTGTCAACATAACTGGGCTAAGGAGTGGCCAGATGGCTGGGAAAACATTTCTGGGTGTGTCTGTAACGGTCTTTCTGGAAGAGAGTAGCAGCATTTGACAGGTGAACTGAGGGAAGCAGATGGCCTATGCAGTGTGGTGAGCACCTGTCAACAGCAAAGGGCAAATCCCTTCACTTCTGGAGTATGGCCATCCACAGTCTCTGCCTTTAGACAGAGCTCGTTTGTCTAAAGGAATTGGTTCTCAGGCCTGCAAAGGCTGAGACTTCACCTAGCTAACCACCCACCCAAACTCACACTCATCCTCCTTTTCAGGTGTTTGGACCCTGGATGGGACCAGATTTCCTGGATCTCCAATTGGTGGATGGCCCAGGATAGGCTGGTTTGGTGTCCATCATCCTGAGCCAGTTCTCATAATAAATCTCATAACTATATTAAGCAATTGACTTTCTCATTGCAATCCCAACCAGCACATTCCCTAAGACTAAGCATTCAGAGTGCAGACTTCTCAAGATTTGACCCTGCCAATTACCTTTGTCCTCTGATGTAAACTGCATATATCAAAGCACCCACAGTGCTTCCTCCACTGTCAGATCCTGTCCTTCCCAGACTGGGCCCCACTGGCTCCTCAGCCTCTGCTTAGATACGAGGGCTTCTGAGAAATAACACGGAATTCGGTTCTTCCCAAAGCCACTGTATCAGGCAGCCCCATGGTTCTCTCAAAGAGTCTATACTCAACTCCCAGGCTTTAGCATACTCTACTGGTAATGTACTTTCTGAGTTCAAAATGAAGGACTAGGAAGTAGACTCCCTGGGAGTCAGATACATGGGGAGAGGAACATGACTAGGTAATGAAGATGGTGGTTTCCAAGATGGCTGCCTTCTTCATGCTCTTCACTGGCAGCTTGAGACAAGACCTTGTAGGCTCTCTCTCCTGTCAGCAGGCTCTTGCTGCTCAGACTAGTTCGACAAGTTCAAGGTCTGATCAGAACACGTTTACATAACAGTTGGAGGCCAATCAGCCACCCTGTCTTTCTTCAAACTGAACAACCCTAAATTAGGCAAAAAAGACTCCTCATCCCTGAGGAGAAGCTGGGTTTCTGTGTGGCCACATCACCACCCCCACGAATCACAGAGGGTCTGTTTTTTCTCTCTCTGTTACCTGCTGTACATGTATGTTTCCATAGCCTAATATAAAAGCTTTCTTCAACTACTGGTTCTGTCTGCCCCTGTTTGCTGTGTTCAAGATTTCTCAGCTGCTACTTGTCTCATTCAAAATATTTCCTGGATTTTAATTCTTTAACTGGAGGAGAAAATGAACCCTACTCATATCCCCTAGATGGTAACAAAAACACCCCAACAATCCCAGACCATAAAAACCCCCATCCTACCAGACCATAAAACCATTTTGGAGATAGAAGTCATATGTTACTTTTCTTTCTTTCTTTCTTTCTTTCTTTCTTTCTTTCTTTCTTTCTTTCTTTCTTTCTTTCTTTCTTTCTTTCTTTCTTTCTTTCTCTTTCCTTTTTTAAAATATTTAAATATCTGCATGAACACCTACATGCCAGAAGAGAGCATCCGATTCCAGTAGAGATAGTTGTGAGCCACCATGTGTTTGCTGGGAACTGAACTCAGGATCTCTGGAAGACCAGGCAGTGTTCTTAAATGCTGAGCCATCTCTCCAGCCCCTAATTTTTCTTAAAGATTTGTATATAATGTTTTTTTAAAGGTTTGGAGATATGGATTTAGGTGAGAGGGTTTACACTGTACACTTCAACAATGGTTACTGCCCAAAAGGAAGCTGGGTGTAGGTTTGTGTTCAAAATGAAGCTAGTCAGCATGGCCTGCTTTAGCGGTGGCTGTGTAGTTAAGGAGGTGGCACTCTGTGAAACAGAGACTGTGGGGTCTATCCTGGTGGGATGGCACCCACTTAAATAGTGAACATATTTGCAGTAGGGTTCTCTGAATTCTTTCTTCTCACAAAAGAACAATGACATAAGAGACAGAGGGCCAATGGCACTGAACACCATGTTCACGGGTACCAGGGTGTGGCTCAAGCCAGTCTAGGATGGCTTTTCCACAGACCAGTGGTTGGTTTGTTTGAGGAAGGGTTTCTCTGTGTAGACTTGGCTGTCCTGGACTCACTTTATAGACCAGGCTGCCCTTGAACTCACAGTGATCCACCTGCCTCTGCCTCCTTGAGTGCTGGGATCAGAGACTTGTGCCACCAGTGGTTTTGAACTTGGCTTTCTCTTTATATGTCTTACCAACAGCTCCCCAGCCCTTCCTCATCCAGGCCTTTGTAGCCACTATTCTGCTCTCTACTAAGAATCTGACAGTTTTAGATTCACAGAGCAGCAAAATCATATGGTATTTGTCATTCTGGCACATTTTACTAAAGGTATGTTCTCCAGGTTCAGCTATGTAGTTGTAAATGACAGAGTTTCTTAGGGCCAAATAGTAACCCATTGTGTTTCTTCTGGATTGGATTTTCTTTTCTTTTCTCTCCCTCCCCCTGCCCTCCCTTCTCACTCTGAGACAAAGGCTCACTGTGAAGCCCTGGCTAGTGTGGAACTTGTTGTGTAGAGCAGGCTGACCTTGAACTCAGAGAGCCATCTGCTGGGATTAAAGGTGTGGGCCACCACACCCAGCTTGCATTGAGTTTCTATTAGATTTTCTTCACTCATCCCCTGGTAGACACTTACATTGATATCTTGTTGTAACTGCTGACAGTCTTGATGCAGTGAACATAGTCATGTTAACATCTCGTCAACATAGGGATTTCACTTCCTCTAGCTACATACCCAGACGTGAGAATCCCAGATTAATTTTTAATTTATTTCAGAAACATCTAATACCGTTTTTTTTCATACTGGCTGTATTTATTTACATACCTACCAAACATATGTAAGCTTCTCTTTCCTCTACTTTTTACCGGCACTTACCATTTTTTTTAATTGTCATTTGAACAGATGACAGACATATTTCATGGTGACTTACATTTGTATTTTCCTAATAACTAGTAATTTGAATCATTTTTCATATATTGTGCCCATTACTTATATTTGATAAATAATGTCAATGCAAAAAACCAAAGCACTTATCTTGAGGAAAATAAGAAAATGTTTATTCTGGAACCATTTTGAATGACATGGTCTGTGAACACAGATTTCTATTTCTCCCAAATTCCACGTTCCAATGTGAAAATGGATTCGTGAAGTCTTACAGTTTTACAGAACAAAGAAAGTCATAATCAAAGTGAGTTTAAAATCCATTGCTTAAAAGCAAAAACAATTAATACTAAAATAAAATACATTGGTTGGTACATCAGAGATGTTCTTATAGCAAGATGGGGGAAGCTTTTCTATAGGCCTAAGATGTTACCTGATGACACTTTTAGCTTTGGAGTTGGTAGAAGCTAATAGTCTTCTAAGTTAATAGATTTTAAAATGTTCTTATCTATTAGTCACAGAGGTGGCCAAGGAATGTATTCTGCGGCTAAAATTAGCCCAAGATAAGGTAATTAGCCTCTGGAATATTCTAGTCTTTCCACATTATTGGACTTCTAATCAGTCAACTGGTCTCTGAAAAGACAGATTTTTTTCAGGTGTTGACACTGATTTCAATGATCAACTTGATTTATTGAGAAACATGTAGGAGGCTAAATGTAGTGGTAAACTTTTTTTTTCTTTTTTAAAGGATTTTATTTGTATAGTATTCTGCCTGTGTGTGTGCCTGCAGGCCAGAAGAGGGCACCAGATCTCATTATAGACAGTTGTGAGCCACATGTAGTCCCTGGGAATTGAACTCAGAACTTCTGGAAGAACCAGTGCTCTTAGCCTCTGAGTCATCTCTCCCACCTGGTGGTACACATCTTTAATCCCAGCCCTTGGGAAGCAAAGGAAAAAGAATCCTTGTTAGATTTTCAGGCTTACCTAGTCTGCATATCAGTTCCAAGTGATCCAAAAATAAGTAGGGAGCTCTTGTCCCCAAAATAAACACAACAACAACAACAAAATCCCACAAACCAACCAAACAAACAAACCACCAGGGATATTAATGGGTTACCGCTTTGGGTGTGTTTGTAATGATATTTTCAGAGAGGCTTAGACAAGGAGGGAAGATCCAGCCTGAGTGTGGACAGCAATGTGTCATGGCTGGGGTCCTGGACTGAATAGAAAGGAGAAAACCAGAAGAGGTCCATCTTCTGAGGAGTGGTGTGTCCCAGCCATGGGTTCCCACCTCTGACCAAGTCTTCCCCATCCTGATGGATGCCATCCCCTCAAACTGTCAGCTACAGTAAACACTTCCTCATGCAAGCTTCTTTTGTTATCTATTTTGTCACAACAGTGGGAAAAAAGGAATATAGCAAATCGAAGTCCTGTGATAAACTTGACCATGGAGTTTTTAGGTCTCTGGTTTGAGGACAAAATGTAGACAAGCTTAGAACTGGGGGCCATTGGTGCTCTATAGTGCTATAAACAGAACTGAATGGGTCAGCACGGTGGCGCCCGCCTGTAATCCCAGCACGCAGAGAGGCAGAGGCAGGCGGATCACTCAGTTCGAGGCCAACCTGGTCTACAAAGCGAGTCCAGGACATTCAAGGCTACACAGAGAAAGCTTGTCTCAGAAAAAAAATACAAAACAAATATATATATATATATATCATGAAATTCCAGAGGGGTCTTGGGAATGAAGCTGAAGACCATTTGTGTTGTATTCTCACAAAGAGCATTTGTTTGATCCTGAAAATTTGAATGAGGCTTAATTGAAATGGACTAACTTATTTGATAGAGGAAATTTTTTTTAAACACAGCTCAAAACTCAGGCAGTGACACGATCACTGTTCATTGAATGCACCCAGATTTACAGTGAAACAGTGAGAGCACAGATATGTAAAAAGCGTATGGCTTGGTTAGAAAAAGAGTGTGACCCCAGTAAGCTGCACTTAGAGTTGTGGACATGGCAGACCACGTGGCTGTAACTTAGGGCAAACCTTAAATTTTGTGAGGTGCATAGGAAGAATGCATTTAGGACAGTACAGCTGAGCTCCAGGGTATAACAGTAAGAAATCATTTGAAAGGATAGTACCTAAATAGATACAGCCTTCGGTGAGTATCTTGCTGGAGCAATTTCCCTATGTTCAGCCATACAGGCACATGACAGCCGTGGCAGCCTTTGGATCAATCATCCTATGGTCTACAGAGGCTCAGGTTGCATCTCAAGCTGGCCACAGAATTTGGCGGTGCCATCTACAAGGTGCTGGTTTGACAGGCATGCAAATGCAAACGTTATGGAGTCATAAAAGTTTTTGTCCATGTTCCACTAAAACCTGGGAATGTGTGGCAAGGTCAAACAGATTTTCTGCAAAGAGGCCCTGACAGGCCATAGTGTAAAGTGAGGATGGTAAACCTAATTCGCAGTAGACACCAAGGCTATTGTAGACGCCAGAAACATGGGATTCTAACCAAGGAAAGCTACAGTCACTGACTCAAGCAACCCCAAGAGAGAAGCCAAGGGTACTTGCTGGCAACTGAGCTGCAAGGAAAGGACTACAGAAGCCCACTCACTGCAGCACCAGAAGCTGAACATGGAGCTACAGGGGGTTCAATCTTGCTTTGACTTGTGCTTTTCTTGCTGTCCCCTCGTCTATGCTATGCTGGAAGTGTTACACAACTTGGTTTTTGTTTGTTTGCTTGCTTACTTAATGATTGCTCACAAGTAAGCTTGCTTTGAGTTCCAAAAGGAGAGTTTGGATTTTGAGCAATACTAGAAAATAGGGATTTTTGAAGTTGGAATGAATACATTTACATTTTGAGATGGTCACAAGCCATCTCAAAATGTGGGCCAGGGAGGGAACATTCTGGTTTAAGGTGATGTATTGGGTATAAGTTGACAAGGGGCATGGATTAATGATTGTTAATTTTGATTGTCAAATCGATTGGATTAAGAATTAACCCAACAGCGGCATTAGTGAATCACATCTTTGGGGTATTTACCTGAGCAGTTTACCTGAGGAGGGAAGACTTACCCTGAACGTAGATGGTACCACTTCATGGGCCTGGGTCCTGGCTGAATAAGGGGGACACGAATGAGCCAGCAAACACAGGCATGGCGCATTCTCTGCCTCCTGATGTGTTCAGACGTGACAAGGCTTTCGTCACCATAGCAGCTGCACCTGCCACCACACTTTCCTGCCTTAGTGGACTCTACTCATAAACTGTGAGCCCAACAGAAGGCTTTCCCCATATAAGCTGCTTCTCTTTTATATGTATTTTTTAAATTTACATGTGGATGTATATGTTTCTGTGTGTATACCACATGTGGACAGGTGCTCAAAGAAGCCAAAAGAGCTAGGTTATCATAGTTTCTAGAGCTGCAGTTACAGGCAGTTGGGAGTCCCCTGGCGTGGGTCCTGGGAACCAAGTGCAGGTCTTCTGGGCCTTAGCTCTTTTTCCAAGCCCTTGTTTCCTGTCAGGCAGTTGGTCAGAGCAACAAGGAAAGCAACTAATACACCAAGCCAGCAATTTTCCCAGCTGCCTCCTACTGCCTGCCCTTTTCCCATTTCTAGCTATAATTACATATTTATTTGGTTCATAAATACAGCATTAAAAAATCATGGGCTTCTTTCCTGTTCCTATCTTGCGTAATTATGCTTTGTCCCCTGTCCCCTACCCCAAAGAACTCAAGTATAAGTCCAAGTGCAGGCTAGGATAAGAAATAAGAAAATGAAAAATTTTTAATTCTAACACTTGGACTTGATAAAATTTTAGGGATGAGAAGCAGCTCCTTTTGGCTTTCTTTAGCTTCGGGTCAGGCCCGTTATTTCAGGCCTTTTAAAGGCTACAAATAGGCTTGACCTATCTGACAAATTTGGAAGTCAACTTTCTTATAGTTTGCCATGCTCAGACAGAAGTTAAATTCTACATTCTCCCTGATTCCAGATAGCACAGCACAGCCTTATTAAACCTTTTAACACGGTTTCTAACCAGGGCCCAGGGCTACTGCATGGAGGGATGGAATTGGCAGGTTCTGGAAAAGGAGATATATTTTTCCCAGGTCATTTCTCCAATGCTTAATGTACTAGAAGAAGTAATTCGGAAGTAATTTGAACCTGAAGTAACGTCTGCAAAATAAGTCTGTGTTTTGAAGACTCTAGACTGCCCCTTGCTCTTTTAATATTTCACTGCTCTGTATGGCAGATAAAAGGCTTTCCCTTTTTGCCACTGTGGTCAAAATCATACTTCTGGTGTACAAGCTACAAAATGCCTGTTTTGTCAGCCTCTCTTGCAGCCCAGCATGGCGCGTTACCTAATGGCAAGGAAAGGGATTTAGGAAGCCCGATAGGCTTGCTGCTTACGCCTCTCAACAGCTGTGGCCTAAGAATCTTAAGGAGCAGCTTGAGGGAACAGACCATCAAGGATGGCAGGAATGGGGTCAGGAGCTCGAGACAGCTGGCCACACTATTCGCAGTGAGGAAGCCGAGAGAGGGGAACACTGCTTTCTGTCTGCCCTTTTGTTCTCAGGTTTTATTTAGCCTGGGAGCCAAGCACAAGGGATGGTGGCACCCACATTTGGGGAGGGTTTTTCCTCCTCAGTTAAACGTCTGAAAATGCCTACCCAGGCATGCCCACAGGTGAATCTCCTAGGCAAATCCAGTGGTTTGAAGGGATGCCCCCTTCTGCCATTGATTCTTGTATGTGAATGTTTGGCACCTCCCAAACATTGTTAGAGGCGTTGTTAGAGGATGAGTGCTGCCGCCGGGGATAAGCTTTGAGGTCTTTGGGTCTTTTTTAAAAGATGTGTTTATTTTTCATGCGTGCTCTGACTGCATGTACACCCGCAGGCCAGAGGAGGGCATCAGATCTCAGTATAGATGGTTGGGAGCCACCGTGTGGTTGCTAGGAATCAAACTCAGGACCCCTGGAAGAGCAGATAGTGCTCTTAACTGCTGAGTCCCCAGGGGTTTGCGGCCTTATATGCTCAAGTCTGGCCAGTGTAGCACAGTCTCTTCCTGCTGCCTGCAGATCAAGATGTAGAACTCTTAACTCCTCCATGTCTGCCTGAATGCCACCATGCTTCCCGCCATGATGATAATGCACCAAACTCCCAAAACTGTAAGCCAGATCCAGTTAATGTTTTCCTCAGTGTGCCTCTTCATGACAATAAAACCCTAATTAAAATATCATTGCAAGGGAGTTCTAGAGAAAGTTTCTTTCTGTATAAAGAAAGGCCTCCCTTCCTTCTTGCTGAACAATGTGCCTACTTTGATACCCTGGGAATATTATCTTTATCCCCAAATAAGGTGCTTTTCCCTGGCAAACCTGTCCCTGGGTCCATCCTTAGAAATCTGTCACTTGTGGGGATTTACTTGTGTGATATTGTGAAATATGTATTTGGCTTTTGTTCCTATTCCTGGCTCATACTTGCTAAAATCTTCGTAATCATGATTGCTGGAAAGTGTCTACTATAGGCTAGTAGAATCCCTCATAGCGTTAAGGCTCTAGGTGGTTCTGTGTGAGGCTGGTCATAGGAAACATCAAGATGAGATTAGATGGTTTTGACTTTGAACTGAAAACTCCATCCTCATGGGAAAAGCAGAAGGGGTGAAAATTGAGTTTATCAATGGACAGTGATGGCATCCATCATGCCTATGTGATGAAACCGTCATAGAAACTCAGGAAACTTCTGGATAGTCTCTCTCTCTGTGTGTGTATGTGTGTGTGTTCCTAAAGAAGTCCTGGGAACTCTGTTTCTCCCCCACAACCAGCCCAATGCATCTCCTCCATCTAGCTGCTGCTTATCTATAAAGCCTTTAAAATTTTTGTTTTTTTAAAAAAAATCAGTAAACGTCAACAAGTGTTTTCTTGTTTCAGTGAGTTACTCCAGAAAATCAGTTAAACTTAAGGAAGGATCATGGAGATTCCAGTTTATAGTGAGATAATCAGACGCCTGGACCACAAGCTGGACAGAGGCAATGTTATCTGAGGCAGGAGTAGTCTTGGGGACTGAGCCCTCCTCAGTGGTGGAATTTGATGGCTCTCTCTCTGTGTAGGCAGACAATGTCATAATTGCAGAAGTTATGTTGAGTAGATTTCAGGGGGAAAAACACTTTTGGTTTTCAATAAAATTTGGTATTCAATAAAATAACCTTTACCACCTTGAGCTTCAATAGTTCTACAAGCACTTATTGAGCACCTACTGTGTGCTGTGTACTAGACGGCAGTATAAGACAGGCAAGGTCTCATGAACTGCACAGTGTAGCTGGGCACGACATGTTACATGCCTGTAACACCAGTGAACTGAGGAAGGAATACCATGGGTGCTGGCACAGAGAGGTCTTATCTCAGAGCAAACAAAACCAAACCCTCAAATCCAAACACATAGTCTAATGGCCTTCTAGCATAGCATTTCAGCTGTATCCACTAGACAGGCCCTACCATCACCGATACAGCACATATAAACTAAAGTTTATTCTTTTCCCCTAAGCTGATTTTCCTCCTTTTGAACTCCACACTCAATGTCATGACATCATTGTCTCTTCATTAACCCTGTTGCTATTATATTCTATTTTCATCTAGTAATTAAGTCTACTCCTACTAAATGCCAGGAGCCTAAGCTGCTATTGTGCCTACATAATGGTCCCTTTTGCACACACATCACTGGAAGACAGTGTGACTTCAGAAGGAAGAAGAAAGTCCATGGCAGATGGGAGGAGGGAGTGACTTTTTTTTTAAGATTATTTATTATGTTTACAATTTTCTGTCTGCATGTACACCTGCATGCCAGAAGACAGTGCTAGATCTCATTATAGATGGTTGTGAGCCACCATGTGGTTGCTGGGAACTGAATTCAGGACTGTTTGGAAGAGCAACCAGTGCTCTTGACCTCTGAGC
This sequence comes from Pachyuromys duprasi, assembly GCA_028658305.1. Classification (NCBI taxonomy): domain Eukaryota; kingdom Metazoa; phylum Chordata; class Mammalia; order Rodentia; family Muridae; genus Pachyuromys; species Pachyuromys duprasi. Next base: position 75,654,659 of record CM053766.1, read on the forward strand.
CATCTCTCCATACACACCCCCAATTATTTTTTTGTTTAGTTTTGTTTTGTTTTTCAAGACAGGATTTCTCTGTATAGCCTTGGCTGACCTAGACTCACTTTGTAGACCAGGCTGGCCTTGAACTCATAGAGCTACACCTGCTTCTGCTCCCTGTAGTACTGGGATCACAGGCATGCTGCACTGCGCCCAGCTGTGTCTCAGTTTTTCAGTGAGCCAGAGGGAGGAAAATGAGGAGTGTACGGAGAGGGAGAGATGAGAACTGAACATTGGCGTGATGCTGGTGAGAGGAGAGTACCAAGTGAGCGGAGACATTCTCAGCGCATGCCTCAAAGTCTCTTGGCTTTCTAAACTAGCAGGTGAATCAAGTCAGCACCTCCCAGGCCATGCAGATTGCTCAGCAACAGGCTCCTGACCAGCCCCGGGGTGGGGAGAAATGCCCTGTAGGGTCCTTGCACTCTTGTTCTGTGCTAGTGTTACCCAAGGCTTATGACTGGCTTCTTTATCACCCTGACCCAAGCTTCCAAGCTCTTCTCCCAACACTGCTTCTAGATTATTCAAAGACTAACGAGCACTCACCATTTGATTCCATTCACTTACGCTTGCTTCATCATCTACAATGTGTTTACCTTGCCACAAGCCTCCTTGTCATCAGGCATCACTTATTTTTTTATTCCTGATTGTCCACCTCATTCCTTCCCACAATTTAAACCCTGCTCATCTTTTCATGGCCCAGTTCAAATGCTGTCTTCCTTTACTCCCATCTGGCATCAATATGACTTGATGCTGATTTTTTAAAAATATGATTTATTGTCTAGTTTTATTACCTGTCATTTTATGCGCTTAGTTTCTTTTTCTCTTCAAAATTACCTTGAATAGAATTTGAAGACAACGCCCGTGTCATAATTATTGGTGTACTGTGCGGCAATGGTGACAGTGCTCTGTGGAGCCGACACCAACATTTTTACAGTGACTAACAGACATTTCCCGATTTGGCAGTGTGTGGCAGGAAATGGAGATGAATGTCAAGCTGCAATTTAAATGATGAGAAGGGATCTTGTCAGCAGGAAAGAGAGGGGAAAAAAAGGACTTAATGGATGCAAATAGTCTGGTCAAGAAGACACAGTAGGGAGCATGAAAGATGCAAAGCTTTTGCATGACATCATACTCAACAGAACAGAGGGAGAAAGACCCCATCAGCTGGATGGGGGCTGGAGAGGCACTGAGGCACTGTAAAGTCTATGATCCTAAAGAATGAGGAGTTCAGATTCCTGAAGGGGCCCTGCAGTCAGTGACTTCAGCAACAGTGTTTCCAGGGACTCCAGAGTAGGAAGACAGGGTAACCCTTGGAAACAGCGTTCAAGGTATGTAAGACACTCTCACCCTCTTTAACGCTCTCTGAAAAAAGGCTTACAGGAAAGCATCTTTTCCTGCAGGTCTCTGGGACTACCTGGCTTTCACCATTCTGCTTTCATTCATTTATATATTTATGTATTTATTATGTATACAGTGTTCTGACTGCATGTATGTCAAACTTACAGGAAAGGCATCTTTTCCTCCAGGTCTCTGGGACTACCCGACTTTCACGACTCTGCTTTGTTTGTTTGTTTATTATGTATACAGTATTCTGCCTGCTTGTATGTCTGCAGGCCAGAAGAGGGCACCAGATCTCATTATAGTTGTTTGGGGGTCACAGCTGGGAATTGAACTTAGGACCTCTGGAAGAGCAGCCAGTGCTCTTAACCTCTGAGCCATCTCTGCTTTCAATGAATTGACCTTCTTCAGTTTCTCTCTCTCCCTCCCTCCCCCCCCCCACTCTTTCAGGCTTCTTCCTTTTCTTCCTGGCTTTTGAACACCAGAGGGTCTCACACCTTCATCCCAGGACTCCTTATCTAACCTTTCTTTGGCTGTCCTGATGTAGTCTAACGTAGTCCACATAGGCCTCTAGCTGGCTGAGGCCAAGCATGTGATTGAAGTCCTGATCTCCAGCTCCCACCAATGGACTGGCTGGATTCTATTACAGACCTGTGTGTCTCTACCAATCCATTTGGGATGTTGCTGGGGCCTGAACCCTGAGCTTTCCATATGTCAGGTCAGTGCTCTACACACTGAGTTACAGTGACAGCAGACCTCTTCTTGTTCATCTTTGCACTCAGGTCCTGGTGGGACTTTTACCCAGATCCAGATCTTGTCATACCTTTCAAGTTTTGATAATACCCAATTTTAAATCTCAAGTCCTAATTTCTCTTCTGCCCCTTAAACTCTACACTGTCTGTTTTACATACATGTCCACATGGATGCCTATAATCTCACCAAATGTGACTTTGAAAATTGAGCTTTGATCTCTTCCCCCACCCCACTACCACCTCCTCCTTCACTGGCATTCTGGACCATTGCTATAAAGCTCTCTTTCCCTTATCAGTTGTCAGACCAAGCTCCTTGGCTCATCCTTGGCTGCGCTTCTCACACCTGGCATGTGATCCATCAATAGATTCAATCAGCTCTGCACTGAAATACATCTTCACTCTGAAGTTACCATTATCACCAGAGCTGAGTCCATCATTTCTCAGCTGCACAATTATAATTCCTTTAAGAATAGTCAAAAGAAAGAAAGAAAGGAAGGAAGGAAGAAAGAAAGAAAGAAGAGGTAGAGGAAATAAGGGGAAAGTGTTGCCTAATCCCTACCCATTTCCTATTACTCACAGGGAAGTAGCCTTCACCACCCAGGGTATAACACACATCCTCTCCGTGATCACACACAAAACCAGAGCTGAGACAGTGTGACGACAGGTCAACGGAGTGTAGGCTGGCGAGATGACTCAGTGTGCCACACCAATCAGCAGGAAGGAAGAGGCAACCTGGAGATTTTGAGACGTCGTGTGAGATTTATACCAATCACCGTATTTTGAAGAAATTTGGGACTATTCCACACACAGCTTTTAAATCATTCCTATATCATAAATTTAATCTTTTAATGCTGTAGTGGTCTTTCATCCCAAAGTTACACAGTCATCGTCCCTAATTCCAGAACGCTGTCATCAACCTAAAGAGGATCTCATACCCACCAACAACCACCCCGTGGGCTCTCCTTTGAGCCTGGCGGCTCATCCTGTCTCCATAAAGTTGCCTGCTCTAAGCATCTATATAAATGACCTTTGAGTCTTGTTTCTTTCACTTTAGTGTAGTGTTTTGAATTGTTGCATGTGACCATAATCCATTGCTTTTTAGGCTTGGATAGTATTGCATTATATGGATAGCCATTCATTGGTTGATGAAAAATTGGGTCCTTTCTACTTCTTGGCTATTCTGCATAACATTATGATGAACTTTGGTGTAGGCTCTCATTTTTCTTGAAATCATTACTTGTTATTTTGCGTCTCTCTCTTTTAAAAAATAAATAAACAAACAGGTATTTGAGTTAGGCAGACAACAAAAGACTGGACATACTGTAGAAGCCCAGGAGCTGAAGATTCTGAAGCAGAGACTCAGCTAGAGCGGGTCTCGGGGCTCCGGCTGAGGTCCAGGGGAACTGCCAGACAACCACCTCACCTCCCTGACATAGCAAACAGCCAACATCATCACAGGTGAGTAGGACCGAGAGACAGAAACACCCTCCCTGGACAGAGCTGGGGGGCCAGTCTGGACTATAAACCTCAGTGGTTTAAAGGGTGATGCCAAGGCCGAGGCAATCTCCCTGTCACAGGTACCACTGAGGCCAGCAGGAACCCCCTGCAAGGACTCCCACCTTCCCTCTAACGCACACTAGTACCACTGAGGTGGAGGGGCCCTGCGGGGTGCTATGGCTTGGAGGGTACATTCGCTGCCCTGCAAACATCATCGTGGGGACTGAAAATTCCAGTGCTCAGCTCAGTGTGATTGGGCCAGAAACCCGATCCGAACGGTAATTTGTTGAACTCCACCAGGGCAATCCATACTTCAGATCTACTTTTATAAGTTTCGCTTGAATCGCAAGTGGCACTTTCCCCATCACCGCAGTTTGCTACAAGAAACATCACAGGGAAGGGAAAAGTGCAAAAGCTGCCACACCAAGGAAGAAATACTGACTGAAGCAATAATGATTTAAAATTTTTAAAGTACCTCTATTTCACCTTGCCATTTTGGTTTTTATTTTTAATTTATCCTTAGTCTTGCATAAATATCTCTTGTTTTATTTTATTATTTTAAAAAATTATGCAGAAGAAGCAGTGAGCGCGGACCCCACCCCACCCCGATCAAATCCGTGGCCCGCTGTATCTCCTCCCCCCCCACCCCCTCGCTGCCCTCTCCGGAGTACAGCGCTGAAGTCCCCCACCGTTGCCATGCCTAAAAGAAAGGCCAAAGGGGATTCTAGAGAAGATAAAGCCAAGGTGAAGATAAAGCCCCAGAGAAGATCTGCAAGGTTATCTGCTAAACCTACTCCTCCAGAGCCAGAGCCCAAGCTTGAAAAGGCTTTCTTTGCTACCCAAGGGGAAGAACGGGACAGCGGATGCCGCTAAGATTGCCAATCATCCTGTGGAAAATGGAGACGCCGAAACAGAGCAGGCACAGAAAGCTGGAGGTGCTGGAGGTGCCAAGTGCCGTGTGCGCATTTTTGATAATGATGAACTCCTGGTGACTGTCTTCGAAATACTATTTTTTTATCAAGTTTTATAAAAATGCAGAATTTTGCTTTACTTTTTTTGTTTTTTTAATTTTTAAGCTATGGTGTTAGCACACAGAACACTTCATTGTTTGGGGGAAAGAACACATGTCACTAACAAAATGTCTCCCAGGCTGGATTGATAATGGAAAACATTTTCCCTGGTAACTTTGAAAGATCCTGTTGGCTCCCAGAAGGGACATGCAGTGTTTGTGGTCACCATGGCACAAAATGCCTTGTGGTATGGGAAAACTCTAAATTCATTTTTGTATTCTCCTCCCCCTGAACCATCACATCAACCTAATTCCCTTAAAACCAGAAACTTATTGGAACCTGACCCCCAAAATTGGTTTTCCAGTCTATTGGGCAATCTGGGCTTTGCAATGACAACACTGAGTGTCTTCAGAAGAGTGATGGTTCCTTTTACAAAAAATTGTGGATCTTCAGATTGAGAACAATGCCATTTTCATTTCATTTCCTGAAAGTCAGGGTTGGATTGTGAAAAGTTGTTAAACAACATCCTTAATATGAAATGTCAACCCTCATTCTAAGCTACCTCCCCCTTTTCAAAGCATTGAATGGAGATTTCCTTGGGTTTTATAGTGGCTTTCTGATTTTGGTAGTCTATACAAGAAGGGAGTTTAGACATTCTTGTATACTGTTAACGATTGTCTGCCCATGTCCTGCCTGAAATACCATGATTCTTTATGGAAAGCATCTTTAATAAAGCTGGACACGTTAGGCTTGAAAAAAAATTATGCATGTGTGCGCCAGAGTCCAGGAGCCGTTAGACAAGTGGCTCTCAATCTGTGGGTCACAATCCCAGAGGTCCTCAAATGACCCTTCACAGGGGTGACCTAGAACCTCTGGAAAACACAAATATTACATTACAATTCATTACAGTAGCAAAGTTGCAGTTATGGAGTAGCAATAAAAAGAATTTTATGGTCAGGGGTCACCACAGCATCAGAGCACTAGGAAGGCTGAGAACTGCTGGTCTGGAGCTAGAGTTGCCGGGGTAGGGACTGAAGTTGGGCCCTCTGCAGGGGCAGCATGTGCCATCTCTATGGTGCCTACACAGCTCCCTCTTGTTTGTCCTGATTTGTTCCTATGTTCCTCAGTGAGACTGCATGATCGTTCTGTGTGCTTTTCCACACAGTCCATCAGGTACAGCCTCTACTGTTCTTCCCGCATGCAAACCACACCATTTCCCTCCCATGTCTACCCCGCTTTCTCCCTCTTCCCCTTCTCTTTTCACTTAATTATAATCTTTCATAGTTTTACCTTTTGTACCCCCCACCCCTCCCCTTTCCTTCCGGCTACTTTTTTCACCTTGATTTTTTTTTCCTCTCAACCCCAATCCTATCTCACTTCCATACAATCCCTAAATAGAGGAACTAACATCCTTATGTGCACCATGCTATCTTTATCCCCCAGGAGTTGTTGCAGCTAAAACGATGACGTTGTAACTGACTGTTTGGTGGTTTATCGTGGACCTGTCCAGTGGTTGTGTTTACCTCCTATGCTAATATTTCACTCCTAGAGTTGGAAGCTCATTCCTAGCACCCTAGGCATATGGGCGGAGGATTAGAATGACATAGTTCGACCCTACCACAACCCAGTTCAGTCAAACATTCCAAATACTTCAACTGAAAAAAAAAAATATAGCTGATCAGGAAATCTAATCAACAAAATAGTTCCAGGTGTGCCAAGTCCTAATGCAGAAATATAAGACATGAAAAATCAAGGTAATATGACAAATCCTTAGCCAAATTAACCAAAGGAAACAGAGAAAAGACCCAAATTAATGAAATTAGAGATTAAAGGAGAAACTTGCAATACATATCAATGAAATTCAGAAAATTGTTATGTGGCCTCACATAAACACTTATGTGCCACGGCATGGAAAAACATAAAAGAGATGGATGAATTTCTATACACATATGACTTACTAAATTTAAACTAAGAATGCGACTAACAGCATAAATAGACAGTAACAAGCAATGCGACCAAAGGAGTCATTTAAAACAAACAAATGGAGAAAAAACCAAACAACTTCCCAACTATTAAAATAATAATAATAATAATCATAATAATAATAATAATAATAATAAAAGTCTAGGCCCAGATGGATTTGCTGCTGAATTCTACCAGATCTTCAGGGAGTTAACAGCAATGCGCTTCAACTGTTACACAAAATAGAATAAGAAGGCCTGCTACCAAACTCTTTTTACAAAGCCAGTAACGTGCTGATACCAGATCAGGACTCAGGAAAAAAAAAAAAAAAAAGGAAAATCATAGGCAAATCTTCTTGATGTCCATAGATGAAAAATTCCTCAAGAAAACACTTGCAAACTGTTTTTAGGAACACACCAAAAAGTTCATTAACTATGGTCAAGTTGAAGTCATTCCTGAGATGCAAGGGTGGTTCAATAGATGCAAACGAATACATGTGACGGGGCATACAAACAAATGTAAAGATAGAAATCACAGCATTGCCTCAGTGGATGCCAGAAAGGCTTCTGGCAACATCTAACATCTCTTTCTAATAAAAACCCTGAAAAGACTAAGAATAAGGGGAAACATTACTCAACAGACACAATAAAGGTTGTGTTTGACAAATGTATAAACAGTATCATAGGAAATGGAGAAAATCCCAAAGTATTTCCATTAAAATCAGGAATTAAATTAGACAAGGGTGTCTACGTTTTCTGCTCTTAGTTGATATTGTGCTTGGAGTCCTACCTGGAGCAGTAAGACAAGAGAAGGGAATAGAAGGAACACAAATAGAAAATGGAGAAGTCAAAGAAGCCTTACCTGCAGATATGAGTCTAGGCAGAAGAGGCTCCAAAGGCTCTGCTAGAAAACTCATAGAACTCATAAATATTTTCAACAAAATGGCAGGATACAAAATTAACAAACAAAAATCTTATATATCAATGAAAAACATGCTTAGAAAAAAAGCTAGGGAAACAATTCCATCCACGATTGTCACCCACTGTGCCATGGAAAAAACCTAACCAAGAATGCAAAACACCTCTACAATTAAAACTTCAAAATATTGAAGAAAGAAATCAAAGAAGACGCTACAAGATGAAAAGACTTCCCATGCTCATGGATTAGAGGATTAACATTGTGAAAATGGCCATACAACCAAAAACAGTCTACAATTTCAACATAACTACGACCAAAACTCCAATGACATGAGCACAGAAACAGAACTTAAAATCTTAAAATTGGTATGGAAGCACAAAAGACCTTGGATAGCCAAAGCAATGCTGGACAGAGAGAGCAATGATAGAGCTAGCATCATACCTGATTTCAAGTTATATTGTAGAATCATATTAACAAAAACAACACAGTGTCAGCAAAAAACAAACACATAGATCAGTGTACTAGAATAGAGGACCATGAATTTTGATGAAGGTGGCAAAATGGTGCTTATGAACCTGTGTATTTCCATGTAGTAGGATGGAATTGGATCCTTATTTTTTTTTTGCTCTGTCTGAAAATCAACTATATGTGGATCAAGGGCATTAATGTAAGACCCAAACTCTGAAGCTGTTTGAGGAAAAAGTGGGGAACGCTCACCAGTTCTCAGGAAATAATGGCAACAACTGACAAATAGGATTTCATGAAATTAAAAAGCTTTTGCAAGAACTAAAAAAACGAAATAACATGGAATCAACAAAATTCTTTTTAAATTTTTCTAAGAAAACAAGCAGACAATTCTCAAAGGATAAAATATGAAGGGACAGTAAACATATGAAAAGTTGTTGATCACCACCAGACATCAGAGGAATGCAAATTCAAACCACATTGAGACTCCATTGCACCCCACTCAGAGTGGAAGGTGTTAAGAAAACAACAGATGGCAGGTGAAGATGAAGACAAAGAGAATCCTAATAATCTCTGGTAGAAATGTGAACTGGCTGGTGGGGTGGAGCACAGCTGTAATCACAGCTCTCAGGGAGGCAGAGGGAGACAGATCTTTGTGAGTTCAAGGCCAGCATGGTCTACATATTAAGTCCAGGATAGCCAAGGCTACACAGAGAAACCCTGTCTTGAAAAACAAACAAACAAGAAAGAAAGAAAGAAAGAAAGAAAGAAAGAAAGAAAGAAAGAAAGAAAGAAAGAAAGAAAGAAAGAAAGAAAGAAAGAAAGAAAGAAAGAAAGAAAGAAAGAAAGAAAGAAAGGTAAACTGGAGGGCTTGAGAGATGGTAGAGTGGCTCAAAGCCAAAGGACTCCAGTTCAGTTCCTGGCACCTAAATGGGCTGCTTACACTGGTCTGTGACTCTAAGTCCAAGGGCATCCAATGCCATTTTGTGGCTTCTGTGTTGGTATAATGTTTCTTTGGAATGTATACACCTTACCCTTGTTCATTCGAATGCTGATTTCTCTCCCTCCCTCCCCCCCCCTCTTGTTTCAATCAGGATATTGTATTGTGATATTTATTCTAAGCATCCTGTCTCAACTCTGGGTAAACAAAATAAAGCAACTAGACACAATGTTGAGCTGGGAGGAGCCAGAGGACAGGAAAGAGTGGGAGGAGAGAGAACTTGGAGGAGAGCTAGGAGAAGGGAGAGCTGGAGGAGATATCATGGAACAACGTGGAGATGGACTGGACCTAAGATTTCACTAAAAGCAAGTACAATGTGGGAAATCTAAATGTTAGGAAACTGAGGGCTTGGAGGTTTAGGAGGGAGTAACTATTGCCCAGCATTGTGTTCTAGGTTACCTAAAATCCCAGTCTCTCTGTGGTGATTTGGTTATACAGCTGCTTAGGACTAACAGCAGCTTTACCAGAAGATATATCAATAAAAATATTAATAGTCTTTTACAACACTTCTGTGGGCACTGCACCCACATTTACAACCCCCCACAAGACATGCCCATATTCATATAATTAAAGTCATACTAACAAAATAAAATAACGTAAGTAGTATACCGGCATTTTCATGGTACAGAGAGGTTCCTCAGCAGCTGAAAAGAGAACTGCGCTATGACCCAGCTATGCCATTCCTGAGCATTTATCGAAAGAGCTGAAATGAGCCCACACTCCACGCAGATACTTGTCCATCAATGTTGCAGCACTGCCCATCAGCGGAAGAACAGATAAAGAAAATGTGACATGGATTCTACACAACAGAATCCTTTTTGTCTACCATAAAGAAGAACAAACATATCATTTGCAGAAAAGTGGATAGGTCTGGAGATAATATAGAAATCAAATTAAGCCAGCCACAGATACATAAGAGCATATTTCCTCCTACTTTGAGGTTCCTAGGTTGTATATCATTACATAGAATCATAAATGTGCACATGACATGAAAACGGAAGCAAATGCTCTAGAATAATCAAAGGGAGTAAGTGGAGTGGGAAAGAATTAAAAAAGAGGAAGAAACAGTGTTGGGGTGTGTGGGTATGTGAATATTCTCAAAATACATTTTGTACATGTATGAAAATGTCCCCATGGAACCCAGTGCTATGCTCAGTGAAAACAAAATATGGAGCAGAAAAACCTCAGACATTTGAGATGATGTCATCACTAGGAACAGTGTTTCCCTTGCTCCCTTGCTTTTGTTTGTGTGAGATTGCTGTCATTTGCTAGTTTGTATAGTTCCTATTCTAAAAAAACTCTGGAAAAATCTGTGTATTTTGCCATATGTAGCTGCTGGTATCTCTGCTTAGCTTAGTGGTTAACTAATTCGACAATTTGTTTAGACGATTTGTTTGTTTGTACAATTAGCTAATAGATACTTTGTTTAAATGCCTGGGCTCAGGGACCCTCCTGGTCTTTAAGTTCTGTTTGGTTTTTGGTCTTTAGACAGGGTGACCTAGAATTGGCTATGTAAACAACACTTGAATTCACAGAGATCTGCCTAGTTCTGCCTCCTGAGTGCTGGGATTAAAGTCGCCAGCTACCACACCCTGGTCATTCTTTGGGCGGCTCTGTGTGCATGCTGGGCTTTCACAGGCTCTTTTCAATTCTGTCATAGCTTTCACTTGCTAACTTTCAAAGTCTCAAGGTTGGTGGAGGTGGGAACTTAATCCCTCCTCATCTTTTGCTTTGTTTATGCACCTTTGGACATATGCACAGCCTTATGCATGGACACTGCCTTCTAGAGCCCCACAAATATGTCAGAGCTTTTGAAAGACTCCCACAGACATCTATCTCATTCTCTAAGCTTTTTCACTCCAAGCTTTTCAGTTAGCTGGCCCAAGTGTTCGTCCTGATTATTACCCACTGTGGAGACAGCCAGTGACGTCACAGTCCTCACTGCTTTTCACACTCTCTGGGAAAAGGCTGTTCACACTGGGTGACCTCCGGGTCAAGCCACATGCAGATGGACGGCCTTGTGCGTGGGCTCTTTTAAGTGACCTTGACTGATGACATAATGTTTTTTCCTCAGCATGGGGCTTTGAAGTGTCCCAAAGCTGTGGTGACCCATCTGGTGACTGCCAGAGCACAAATTCTATTGAAAAAAAGAAGAATGGGAACAGGGCAAATAAAAAATGCCACAGCGCTCCCAGCTTTGAATGGCTGAAGTCTTGCCTTTCTTGTTGAATTAACGTCCTCTGGTTGATTGCACAATTTTGCCAGTTTTCCCACTATTTCTATTGGGAGAGAATTTTGGAGGTCTGTGCTCTGCCATTTTCTCTGATGTTGTCCATATAGTTATATATGTTTTTTTAATTGTACATGAATATTTTATATAACATTAAACAGTCTCTCAAAACATGAATGTCAACTGGATGTATAATTTATCGTTTTATGTATATTTTATTTGATAATTCATCTATATTGAATTCCTAGATTATCTTCTATTTTTACAGGTAATGACACAGTCTTTGTCTGTAATTTGGGTTATTTTCTCATGATAAATTAATGGAAATGGTTCAGTCACGAGGCTAAAGTCAGGAACACCCTTAAAGCCAGTGGAGAAGGGCTAGGAAGTCAAGAGCAAGTCATAGAAAAACGAACGAACACTGGGGAGATTCATGCCCGGGTAGCCTGGCCTGTGGGCAGAAGGCACAACGAAATAAGCCACCAGCTTCTCCCTCCCCCCCACTGCAATGTCTGCAGAATTTTGCCTCTCCCTCCTTGTTGTCTAATGTGGAAAGTGGCTCAAAGCAGCACGCTGCCATAGGAGCAAAATCCAAGAACACAGGGTGTACAGAGCCAGCGAGAGCAAGCAGCTCTTTACAGGCTGTTTGGAAAGTCTTTCCAGGAGTCCTGTAGCAGAATTTCCTGGCCACTTATGCATATGGCTGAGTCACACGGCCAGCATGAACCTAGGAAAATGGCATTTGGCTTCTTCAAGACTCAAGAAGCAGCAAGAACTTTGAGACAGCTGAAGAGTATCAAGCCGTATTAGGTAACAAACCATCCAAGGTTTCTTGGATTAACCAAGTTTGACTAGGCTTGCCCATGGGTGGGCTCAGATCTGTTCTGTTCCTGGTGTCATTTTTGTTTACGTTTACTGTCATTGCAAAGTAAAATGCAATCAAGCAATGTGGAATAAATGTATATTCTAATGAACTGTTTGAAGCTAAACATCCTCGAATCTCCTATGCTGACTGAGAAACAGGACTTTGGTAGACACCCAGAAATATTACCACATATTTTAATTCTCTCTCCCTCCTCCCAATTTTAACACATTTTGACTATACGTACACACTTACGCAGATTCTGCTTCCTCAGAAGACTGTAATAACTCATTCACTCTTGTTATGATATATACATTTAAATCCATAGGTATTGTAGCCCTTTTTTGTTAACATATCATTTATCTGAATCTACTGTTTTCCTCTCTGTGCCCCTGTTTGCTTGGAATGTATTTCTTTAAGAACTTGGGGCTTTTTAGCTGTGTATGGTAATACACGTCTTCAGTCCCAGCCACTGGGAAGCTAAGGTAGCATTGCTTGAGTACTGGATTCTGAGACCATCCTTGGTAACACAGTGAGACTGCAATTTCAAAGGAAGAGAGGAAAGGTGGGGCGGGGGCCGGGGGAAGGAAGAAATTTGAGCCTTTTGATCTATGGAATTTCCCACATTCAACCAGGCTTAATGGTGCATGCCTGTAATCCCAGAGCTCTGAGAGGCAGTGGCAGGTGGATCTCTGTGAGTTCGAGGCCAGCCTGGTCTAAAGTGAGTCCAGGACAGCCAAGGCTACAAGAAAAACCCTGTCTCAAGAAACAAAAATCAATCAAACAAACAAACAAAAATAATAATTTCCCACATTCTGGATTTTAACAGTTACACATTTATGGTGCCACACTCAATACGTTCATTTGTCTTCTGTATTTCCTGTAAATGAATCTAGAAGGTTGAGCAGGCTTAGGTCTACAGGCAATGTCTTTCACTGCTTTTTGACATTAGCAGCGTTAATGTGCAATAAACATCCATTAATTCATTTGAATTACAATATGGTAATAGCCTAACTCAATCATCTTATTTATTGAATTTGTGTTTTGAAGAGACACTTCCTCCCATCTACCCATGGCTGCCACTGACATTTACACAGGGAATTCAGCATGCTTGATTCCTTTCATCTATCAGCTTTACACAACAATGAATCAATTCCCTGTAATTCTCCGAAGGAGACCATTTAGTCTTGTATTTATTAGGAATTGATTACCATAACTACATTTGAAGTGTTAAACCCCATGGCAGTCATTATTCTTGTTGACATTACAGCTCTTGCCTTTGACCACTGGGAACTTTCCCAGTTGACCCCTGAGTCAAAAGGCCTCTCCTGCTGCCACCCACCCTTGGGTCAGCCCACCTATCAGTTCTCTGGAGCCTACTGCTGTGTTCTTTCTCCTTGCCTAGTAAGCCCTTAATAAGGCTTAACCCAACTGTACGTCATGGCTTAACCCTTCCAAGAGGGCCAGAGCCGGGGAGACCCCTATCCTAGTAACGTGCCCACATTGCCAAATCACAGAACCATTACGTTTTTTCGTCTCTCCTTTAATTTTTTTTCTCATTTTGTCTACAAATGATTATATATTTAATGCTTTCCACCAGTCTTAGTGATTCTGGCATCGGAAGTGTTTTTCTCTGATATATTTCCTCAGGAATTTTGGAAGAATAATAAGCCCTAAGTTTTTACGCAAATTTGAGTGTCATGGTTTGAGAATCCTAAATAGGTTTTTGTGTGGCTTGATTTTGCTACTTTATGGTTTCTTCTTTCTTCTGTACTTTTTCTTCCACCCTTTCTTTTTTTTTTTAATTAGTTTGTTTTTATTTTCATGTGCTTTGATGTTTTGATTCCATATATTTTCATGTGAGAGTGTCTGATCCCCTGAAACAAGAGTTTCAGACAGTTGTGAGTGGCTGTGTGGGTGCTGGGAACTGAACCCTGGTCCTCTGGAAGAGCAGCCAGTGCTCTTAACCACTGAACTGTCTCTGCAGCCACTCTTCCACTCTGTCAACCCCCTAATACTAGAGAGAAGAGGGAAAAAAGGATAGAGAGGAAAGAAGAGGGATTCCTAAATAAAGAAAGGGGAAGATGTTATCGCTAGACTAACTTCCTGCTGGTTAGGGCATGAGTTCTTTGGGCAAGTTTGATCTTTTGCTGTCAGGATTTCTGATTTCTTCTTCATTGTACATGACTACTTAACAAACCTCGACCAACAGCAACCAACAACAATCAAGAGCAATCAACATCGCACATTGCCTCTGGGGCCCAGGCATTTATATAACCTCTGAAAAGTCACACAATTGCAGAAACGATCTGCAGCTGGCAAAATCAGAACCCCCTGCTTGAGCACGAGGCAAATCATAGTCAGCTGCCGAGGACAATCTGAAGCAGCCCCATACCTCACACCCGGGATTAAAACGAAAACAGATTCTTATAATATTTCTTTGTTTTTAAAAGGAATAAAATTCCGAAATTGTCACTACATTTTTCTATTTTTTATCTTGCATGAACTATTTTTCCTTTAAAGTCACATGTTGTTTAAATATATTACTTTTATGTTTTTCCTACCCAGAAAATTTACTATATTTTATATTGGTGTTGGTAGCCTAGGTTCAATAATTTCTTCTTTCAAATTTACTTTACTTCAGAAAATCCTTAAGCTATTGCATTTAGTATGCCTTTGACTCCCTTGCTTTGTGTTTTAATTTGGGCACATTTCTTATCCATATGTTGCATTTTCTTTGCATATAATCATTCACTTTCAAGTATTATCCCTGTCTTAATTTCTTTTAAAGTTTTTCTTCTTATTTTTGCTTTCTGTTTTTCATAATGAATTACCATTGTATTTATTTGCTGGATCCATTAAAATTAATTTGGGCATTTATGTTTATAATCTTGAGTTGTGTTACTTATGGGTTTTTCTTATTACCCTTTATGTGGTTGTTTCATGGTTTGTGTAGTTTTCCTAAAGTGTTTCGGTTTGTTCAAATAGTACATTATAATTTTCTTCCCTTTGGATTTTTTGGTTGTTTTTGTACTTTTTTTTTTTTTGAAAAGTTAAAAATTCCTTAATTTTTTATTCCTGGTACCACTACCACAATTTACAGGGCAATATACCTGATATAATGAAAAGAAAAAGAAAAAGACAAAGCTACAACAGATAAAAGACCTCAGGAATGTACATCTAATTGACACTACATTGCATTAATCAATAGCTGCACTTTTTGCAAACTGTGACTGTGACAGTCCTGAACAAGAAGGGTTTCCTGTTTAAGCTGCAGTAACTTTTCTGACTATGGATCATCGTTCCTCCTGTGGCAGA
>CM053766.1:75670543-75701357 GCA_028658305.1 Pachyuromys duprasi
GTCTGTCTTCCATAACTTCTATGGTTTCAATCTTGCCATACTTTTCAAAGTAGTCTCTCAGATTATATTCTTCTGTATCTTCTTTAATACCACCAACAAAAATTTTCTTCACTGTTAAATGGGCACCAGGCTTCACAGAATCCTCTCTAGAAACGGCTCTCTTTGGTTCCACCACACGCCCATCCACCTTGTGTGGCCGCGCACACATTGCAGCATCCACCTCTTCCACACAAGAGTAGGTCACAAAACCAAAGCCCCTGGAACGTTTTGTTTGGGGATCTCTCATTACCACACAGTCTGTTAGTGTGCCCCATTTCTCAAAATGTTCTCTTAAGCTATCATCTGTGGTTTCAAAGCTCAGACCACCAATAAACAGCTTCCTCAGTTGTTCTGGTTCCTTTGGATCATGGCCCTCCATTTTGAGACCGGACTCGCCTCTTCCAACTCGAGTTCAATATCGTTTTTGTACTTTTAAACCAAGTCAGTCTTTCTGGCTTGCTTTCATTACCTACAACAATGCTGTTCTATTCTTATTTGTCTAATAACTTCTTTTTTTAAGATTTAGTATGTATGTGTACAGCATTCTGTGTGTATGTATGCCTACATGCCAGAATAGGGCACCAGAGCTCATTATAGAGAGTTATCAACTATTATGTGGTTGCTGGGACTTGAACTCAGGACCTTTGGAAGAGCAGCCAGTGCTCTTAACCTCTGAGCCATTTCTCCAGCCCCTGTCTAATAACTTCCTATGAGACCTGATCTTAGTTTTCATCAATACCCAACCCAATGCTTGAGACTGAATCCACAGACTAACAAATGCTAGGCAAAAGCCAAGCTTAACCCAAAGTCCTTTGGTTGCTCATTTTTACACTAGTTTCATTTTCTTGGGGTTTTTAAAGGAATCTTTATTCAGGATAACTTTTGGAATGTCACAAAGTTACCTTCCTATTGTGTTTCCTGTGTTGCTAGATGCTATTCCATTTTTTTCTAACATAAAGTATTGCAATCAAAAATCCTAATGGGGGCTGGGGAGAGGACTCCGTGAGTAAAGGCACTTACCACCAAGCCTGACATCCTGAGCTAACCTCTTATAAGCTGTCCCCTCACCTCCACACATGCACCGTGGCATGGGCCCCTACCAAAATAAATGTAATCATGTTTAAAAGTGGAGTGTAAATTTTGTTCTATGAGGTTTTCTGAATATGTTCCCCTCATTCGTTTGCCAGACTTTTTTTTTCCTATAGAACCTATTTTACTCAATTTTAATTCTATTCCAATGATGCCCCCAGCAGAGGGCCCTATCTTCAAAGAGGCCCACCAGAATCCACAGGAACAGGAAGCTTCAGACCTCGGATGCCATCTTACAGGCTTCCCTGTGCTCCAGTGCGCCTCGGCGTGAGCACAGCCTGTCCAGCAGCGGAACGAACTTAAAAGCAGAGGTCTGCTTAAGTCTCTGCTCACCGCACACTTCATTTTTAAGCATCCTGTGGACATAAAACAGCCCCAAGGGCACACACAATGTCAGTAGTCAAGGAAATTAACCCGGGCGCTACAAAACCATGCAAAGAGCAGCACGCAGCTGCAAACAACAGCACAGTAAGTAGTCCAGACCAACGCTGTTTAACTCACTTTCTCTTCTCTCCATCTTCTGACCCCACCGCGGGAGTGCTGGATTACCGGCATGCACCATCATGCCCATGCAGCGCTGCCGGGATCGACACAGTGCCATGCGAATGCTAGACAAGCACTCTAAGTGAGCGACATCCCCAGGCACACCTCGGAGAATGCATTTTCTATGGTGGCAAACTACTTTCTGGAAGTAGCTTGTCACCTACGTTAACAGACAAGTCAGTACCCAACATACTAACCATATTCTTCACTGAATAGTTTAAAGCTATACATGTGATGGACATCATACTTCCCCAACCATTCCCTGTCACACTAGTAGAGAACACAGATGCATGAATAAGAATAGCCACACATGGTTCATATATAAGAATAGATACTATTATATTTACTATAATAAGTATTATATTTGTAGCTTAATGGTTAGGTCACACTTGTATTTTTGTGAAGTTTAATACAATTCTTTAGTTTAAAACTTTTTGTTTGCTTTTTGAGTTTTGAGCCAGAGTTTCTCTGTGTAGCCCTGGCTGTCCTGGAACTCGCTCTGTAGACCAGGCTGGCTTTGAACTCAGAGATCTGCCTGCCTCTGCCTCCCAAATGCTGGGATTAAAGGAGTGTGTCATACCACCTGGCTTAAAATTTTTTTTATTTAAGGTTCCTCCCCATCCTGCACAATATATTTTGGTGTTTTTCCTCTCTGCCATGAGATAGGGTTCTACTTTACATCTCAGGCTAACCTCTGATGTGTGGTCCTGTGCCCTTAGCCTCTAGCCTGCTGGGATCAGAGGGCTTAATGCTTTTTATTGCTATTGTTAATTTATTAGCATATAATAAAATCCTTTTTTAGCATATGCTCACATCCAGTTCTTGTGTCAGATGTTTTTTTTATTGATTTATAAGACCTAATTTCATATTTTAATCGTCTAAATTTCTCATACATGTATGTTTTAAGTTGTCATTTCACTCTCCACCTATGTTCTAGGACTTTTTGTTACTGTGTCTGAGAAAATCAGTTTATGAAGAGAAACTTTGGCTCCATTTTGGACATATCATAGGTGGCCCTATTACACTTGGCCCTGTGGTGACACACGGTGTCATAGTGGAAGCACGAAGCTGAGGAATCTTGACTACCCTATGGCTAGATGCCCAGCATCCACTTCAATAGCTCACTCCCAATAACCAGAAGACTTCCCAGGAGGCTCCATTTCTTGACGTGTCTGCCACTTCCCAATAGAACCAAGCTAGTGATGGAGCTTTTCAGAAAGGACTTGGCCTGGTATTCCACATTCAGACTATAGCAGGATCATCTACCTTAAAAACCCTTTAAACCGAAGCTATTTATAAATGTGTGTGTCGGTGTACATGCACGTGATAGCCTGAACCAAATGTGGCTGATCTTATTCACCATCTGTGTTCTCTGACAGCACAGCACGGGAATGGTTGGGGACGTGTGATGTCCATCACATAGTGCTCATGTTACTGTGATACCTTCTGATTTTACTTTATTTTATACTTTTTTTGTGTTTTCTGAGTTTGCATGCCTACATGTCAGAGCACATATGTGGAGGACAGAAGGACCTTGGGTGTTTGTCCTCACCTTCATGTTGTTTGAGAAAGGGTCTTTTGTTTGCCTCTGCCAGGATACCTGGACCATCGGTTTCTGGAGATTCTACTGACTGTACCCACCAGAGAAGCACGGGGATTATCACATCTGTGCAGCATCTGCTCTGCCCATCTCCCCAGCCCATGACATTTTTACATTGTTCTTTGGTGTGCATTTAAAACATTTATGTATTGAAATTTATAATTTTTGATTTCTTTATTTTTTTATACAATCACTGAAACGATCTGCAGCTGGCAAAACCACACCCCTGCTAGAGCACGAGGCAGATCATAGTCAGCTGCTGCAAAACAGTCCCATATCCCCACACCTGGGATTAAAACAAAAACTTTGTTATACCATTTCTATATTTAAAAACAAAACAAAACCAAAAGTTCTCACTGTATCAGGGGTAAAGGAACCCAGGGCTGGGTTGAATGTCCTCGTTATGTCTGCAGTTCATAATCTTCCTGCATAATTTGAAGCCAGAGAGAGCTGAGTCAAGTCTAAAAGGACACAGTAGGAGGAGCAAAGCATTAATCCTAACCCCTCAAAGGCAGAAGGCTCTGAGTGGAGGGAAGACAAATATCCCCCCAGATATTTGCAGGGGCAGCAGAAAGTTACAGCCACACTTGTGGTAGAATGAGACACTCTTTCCTCCTCTCACAGGGCTCAACAAGTGGCTGCAGTGGGTGAGGACAGGCTTCACTCTCACCTGCAGCCGAATATATAACATCTATTGATCTCCCTTTGAGCAGCATGGTTAGTGAAGCTTGTCAGAGCTCTGGGGAGATAAACATGAAACGCATGTGTGCTTTTTCTTCCAGATTAATCCATCCATTATGCCCTGGAGCCGCCCCTTCCCACCCATATCTCAGTCTGACTGTTTTACTTATGAGGATGGCGTCTCTCGATGAGATTTGCCTCTCTTCAATTTTAAATTTCAGTTGTATACTGGGTTTGAAGCCTTCCCCTTCGCCTCTCCCATAGACTGTATAGACTACAGGCTTTGGAAGGTTTGGGGCATGAGAGCAAAGAAACTTTCCCACCTCCTCTACCTTCTTCTCCATTCCCCAATTTGTTGGGAAACATGGCTTCCTTTTCCAGCTGCCCCTCACCTGGTATCAGTATGTCACCGATGCATGCCTCTCTATGCCCAATGCATGGCTTTCCTCTGACAGGTCTGTAGGCTCCAAATGCTGGCTTCTAAGCCAGAATACACACCCTGTGCCTTCAGCAACCAGGGCACAATCTGACTTAATTCCCCTCAGCATCTATTAATTTCCGGCTTATAAAAGCTTCCTTCTAAAGGGCCAGATCCAGGCAGCTCTCAGGATGGTGACCTTGACTTCATGAATTTGCATGGGCCTGAGATGCTTCAGGTATGGCTTTGATTCTGTGGCCTGTTGAGCTATGAAGCATATGTCTCATTTTAAGATCTTCAGATCCAAGCTGGGCATGGTAGTCCATGCTTTTAATCCCAGCACTCAGGGAGGCCAGCCTGGTCTACAAAGTGAGCCCAAGACAGCCAAGGCTGCACAGAGAAACCCTGTTTTTTGGGGGGTGGGGTGGGATGGGGGAGGGGTCGGAGAAGAAGATCTTCAGATCCAAAAAAGATGAAGAGTTTTCTAAAATACCTACCAAGTCAGACTACAAGGTGAAAGATGAGATTGTGGGCCCAAGTTTCCCCATTGAGCAGGTCGCTCAAGCTTTTGTGAAGACAGGAGCTAAGCTTTGGTGTCAGAGCTCAATCTGAGGCCTACCTGAGCACTTCTTAGCCAAGCAATCTTAGACAACTTTCTCAGCTCCTCACGGAGTTTCCTCAACTGTAAAACACAGGTACTCAGGCCAATGGGACCAGCTCCATGGTTAAGGGTGCTAGCCACATGAGCTTGATGAGCTGAATTCAATCTCAGAACCATGTAAAGCCGATGTGATGGCAGAAATCTGTAACAGCAACACCCCTACTGCAAGATGGGAGGCGGAGACCAGAGAATTTGCATACCCAGGAGTTGACTGGATAGTCTGTGGTATATATTCTAGCAGCATAACAAGCAAGGCCCTGCCTCAACTAGGAGGAAAACCAGAACTCTTGAAAGTTGCCCTCTGACCTCTACATGCTATGTATGCTATGACATACAGTCACACCTGTGTGTGCAATGCCAACATACACAGAAGCACATACGATAAACTGTAAGAGTATTATGGGTGGGTAATGGTGAGAGTATGTAGCTTAAAGATTTTTTTTTTTATTGCTTAAATGAGATTGATAAGAAAGGCCCAGGGCCTGGTGTGTCTACAGAGTTCTCATTAATGACGCTCTCACCAAGAGCATAGCTGCAGGCCACCGCTAAATTCAAATTGGTCCAAATGTCACTTGCAGATGGTTGAGTTACGCATTATTGGGGTTAATTCCCAAGCAAGGAAGCCTCGTGCCGTGCTGACTGCGACTAGTGTGCTCATGCCTCAGTCGGGATCTGTAAGGCGGCGGCAGCAGCTCCGAGGAGGGCGCATGTAGCTCAGTTAGCACCATCGAATTCATTTGCAGATAAACAAAAACAAATCTCTTGCTTACTTCTTGCTGCATTCCAGCCGCAGAGTCTGAAAGACTAGAAAACTCCTGTGTTATTATTTGATGTCTCTCTATTTCTAGACGGACTGCTTTTATGACAAAATCCTAAATCCTGGGGAGGTGTGTGTGTGTGGGGGGGAGGTAGTCGAATCAATTCACGCTGAGGGAGAACAAAGATTCTGAGAGAGCTGACCCATGAAAATAGCCCCTCCGGCTGCTCATTAGTCACGCTGTGTCCCTCTCACCCCACCCTCGGGGGCTCCGGTGTCACTCTTACTTCCAGATTAATAGCCCAATTAGAAACCTATTGACTAAGGTTGTATTAAAGGCAATGACCCTTCACACCATAAGCCGGGCCTTTTAAAATCCGCCCTTACCACCGAAGGCAAGCAGCAGTTGCCTTCCCATTCTTGGACGCACTCTGCCCCCTAGTGCTCACACGCGCAGCAGCGACGGGAGGGCTCCTTTGTTTTTACAGTTTTCCTCTAGGGACTTGAGCAGGAACAGGCCTGTCACCCTCACACTCATCCCTTTCATTGCCCAACTCCCTTCGCTGCTCGGAGAGACAATACATGGGACGTCTCCAGTGTTTCTGCCTCATGTTTCGAAGTTAACTTAGCACATCGATCTTCATGCATGTTTAAAAGTGTCGGGTGTGGCGGTGTGTGCCTGAAATCCTAGCTCTTGGGAGGCGGGGACGGGAGGATGGGAAGTTTGGTTTTGTTTTTTTGGCAGAGTTGCTAAGGTTTAGATCTCCCTGAGGAAAGAGCCTAGTGCAAGGGTCTTTCTGGGTTTCCTGGGTGCACAGGAAAGTGAGGTCCAATCGGTCTTGGCTTCCTGTTTACAAGACAGAGGAGTGGGCTCCCTGCTCTGGTTGAGGGACCCAGGACTCCCTACTTCCAGGAAGAGAAAAGACCCTTCCTGCCTACCAGGGCAGAGCTTCCCAGCTGATCTAGGAGACCCTCCTTCATTCTTAATGGTCTGGAAGAGGGCCCGAGGTGCAGGTCCTCTGCACTGCTCTAGACACTCAGATAGGGTCCTGTTTGAGGAGCAGCTGAGACAAAACTAGTGAACCCGCAGGTGTCCTGTCTAGACCCATGAACACAAGCCAAAGAATGCAAGCAGCGCCAAAGCTGGAAAAGGCAAAGGTCACAATTCTCCTCTCCAGCCTTCGGAAGAACTCAGGCTCTGAGTTCCTTATTTTCAGCCTTAGAAATTCACGTGAAGACTTTCAGATCTCTAAACCCATTCATGATAAAATCTGCAAAGTCTGTGGTAAATCATTATAGTCCCAGGAAGCAAACAGAGAGTAAAAGGCGGTTTGGGGAATCAAATCTGCATTTTTGGTGGACTCCAGGTGGATTCTCGGGCACACTAAAATTTGAGAACTGCAAGTATAGTGGAGACAGATGGAAAGCAGGGGATCTGGATTCTGTTTGGCTCTGGTGCTGAGTTGTCTGCTGGGACTCAGTTTCTCCAGCTGTAAACAAAGGCAGCTGGGTGGGAAGGACTCTTTCGCCTCTAGCTTTCGGTGTGACTGAGAGAATGAGGGGCGATGCCCCGAAAAGAGCAAACCCGGACAGAGAGGCCTCAACCCTAGGGATCATCCATAAGCAAATTTATTTATTTCTCAGCTAATTTTCATATAGCACTTCCCATGTGCCAGGTCTTGCTCCAAGCATTTTACTTCTGTGAACTATCCGCAGGGCTATCTAGATACAGCAATCAGCCCGATGTGCAATTAATAATTAAATGCTTTAGGGAGAGGATTTCTAACAAGCTGTTGAAGGAGGCGGGGGGGGGGGGTCGTGCTGGGGTGGTTCCATCTTCTACTAATGAAGGGGGCAGACTCCCTGTCTCTGCCGTGAAAAGAAAAATGTCACAAACATTACATGCAGCCGGAGGGGTATGGATAGAAGGGGGAAGGGGCTGCCGTTGCCAGGCAACCAGCTCATCACTAATCATGTGCATAAAAGCTGTGGGTCTCCTTTTCAGCACAGCTAGTGGGCCTTCCTCCTCGCCCCGCCCCCTGCCGTTCCCTACAGCTGCCCTTTGGGCCCTCATTCCAAACAGATCCCAGACAGGCCTGGGTCCTCCTTGCGTCTTCCAGGCTTGGTTCTGTTGCAAAAACACAAAACGAGAAGAAACGCCTGTTGGTGGTCGTCCCGGCTGAAGGAAGCCTGGCACCCATCTTCCGGGACATCCTGTCCACCACAGCTTTGAATGAGCCGTCACCCTGGAGGCTCACTCAGATTTGAGGAAAATCCTTTCTGACCCTTGCATTCAAGGGAGGCTCTTGCTATTTGCTGTGCGGATAGTGAGCAAACATGTGGGTCCCTGAGCTGGCTTCTGATGTGCTTAGTAAACACTGCTGCTGGATGCAGCCAACTGTCCAATTACAAAAGACTCAAACATCTTCCCCTGGGGCTCTGTTGTCTTAAAGAGCCAGGACCTAGTGTGACCAAAGAGTTTGCATAGCATGTGTCATACAGAGAGAACTGACTCTGGGGGGGGGGGAGCTCTGGTCCCCCAGGGCCAAGCCACCTTTCAGAAGACAATCACAGAAGACTGCTCCTGGAGCAACAGCTCGGGCACAGCCGGTTTCAGGAAGGTGTTTGCGTTCTGCTAAGACAACAAGCTTTCTAGAACGGGCAGCGGCAGGCTCGAACGCTGACACGTGTCACTTTGGGGTTAGAAGGTTATTTCACAGAGAAGCAAGTACAACCCCTGGGTGAAAGTTAAGCATCACCCCAACGCCAAATGTGCCAAGTCGCCCCCCCTTACCTTAAGTGGTTTTAAAGCTGGTTCTGTTCTCTTTGGGCCACCCCACCCTGTGCCTGTTCCTGGAGAGTGGCTGACACAGGGCCATAGCTCAGCACCTGTCACAATCCCCCTCCTTCCCTCTGTCCGTGCTGGCTTCTTCACTGTTCCTCAGAGGTGCCCACGGCACATCTCGTCCCCTGGGTTTCCCACCACAGAGCTCTGCATGACCTGAGTCTGCATGACCTCCCTCTATCTGAAATAAGATCATGCTGTCGTTTACTCTCTGTCTCCTGGTTTTCATTGTCTTTAAACACCTGCCCACCTTTTCCCTTTCCTTTCTCCTCCCTCCTTCTCTTCCACCTGTTTGTCTGGCCATCATATGTCCACACATGTGTTTTATATAGTGGTTGCCTTTTTGTTGACTAGAGTGCAGGTTTCCTGCGGCCAGCACTTGCCTGTTTTTATCATCTCCTGCATCCCCAGCACCCCATCTGCCTGCCGCAGGCACCCATTGGGTTGAGCATAGTTCCTGTGGCTCCTGGTGAACCTCAGGGGTTACAGTCCATCGAAAGGAAGTCCAGACAGGGATTCAAGCAGTTAGTCACATCACAGCCATAGTCAAGAGGGAAAAGAAACAAATGCACCCATCTTGCCTACTGCTGCTTTTGCTCAGCCACTAATTACCGTAACCTTCCTCTTACTCTGGAAGTAACTGCTGCCGTGCCTTTCTGGTTCACTCTCACACATGTTTCTTTAAATCCACACACACAATGCTCCCCCCACCCCCATTCTCTCCCCATAGGGCCTCATAATGGCCAAGCTGGCCAGGAACTTGCTATGAAGCTGAGGGTGATTCTGAATGTCTGGCTTTCCTGCCCCCACTTCCCAAATTCCAGGACTATAGGTGTGTGTTGCCATGCCGTTTGTGTGCAGTGGGGCTTGAACCCGTGTCTTTGTGCACAGCAGGCAAGCACTGTACCACGTGAGCTACAACTCCGTCTCCCACCCGTCTTTCTGTGACTACTGTGTGCTAACTGACTGTGCCACTGGAATGCCCTCCCCCCGTCCTTTTAAAAGCACCAGTGAAGTACTTTATATTTCTCTACATTCTTGAATCTTTCACTTTCACTACCTTGAAAATCATGGCATGTCTGTTTAAATACCACTTCCTCATATTTTATACAACAGATTACTATCCCACATATGGATAGATTTTATTTATTCCCTCTGGATACAAGGATGACTTGTCTCTCGTTTTGTTTTGTTTTGTTTTGAAAGCATTGCAGAACTGGGAATGTAGTTCAGTTGGTAGTGTTTACCTATAATGCAGAAAGTTCCAAAGTTCAAGCCCCAGCAAGATATAAACTGGGTGTGATGGTGCATGCCTTCTAGTACTCAGGAGGCAGACACAGGAGGCGCAGAAGTTCAAAGTCAGTCTTAGCTACTTTCCTAGTGTCATTACTGTGGTTGTGATCAAACATCCTGACTGTCTTAATTAGGGTTTCTATTGCTTCAATGAAACACCATGACCAAAAAGCAAGCTGGGGAGGAAAGGCTTTATTTGGCTTACACTTCCACATTGCTGTTCATCACCAAAGGAAGTCAGGACAGGAGCTCAAATAGGGCAGAAACCTGGAGGCAGGAGCTGAAGCAGAGGTCATGGAAGGATGGTGCTTTCTGGCTTTCTCCACATGGCTTGCTCAGCCTGCTTTCTTGTAGAACCCAGGTCCCACCTGTCCAGGAATGGCACCACCCACCATGGGGTTGGCCCTCTCACATTAATCCCTAATTAAGAAAATGTCCTACAGCCTTGCCTGTAGCCTGACCATTTTCTCAGCTGAGGTTCCCTCATCTCTGATGCTTCTAGCTTGTATCAGTTTGACACAAAACTAGCCAGCACTGATCAAAAGCAACACAGGGAAAGAATGGGTTTTCTTTAGCTTAACAATTTCAGGTTACAATCCATCATGGAGAGGAAGTCAAGTCAGGACTCAAGCTGCTAGTCACATCCCAGCCATAGTCAAGAGCAGAGGGAAGCAGATGTCCTCCTGCTGCCTGCTGCTGCTTATGCTGTGGTAGTTAACTTTCTTCATTTTCACACAATGTAGGACCCAGTCTCAGGAATGCCACCATCCACTCTAGGCTGGGTGAATGAACCATCAAGACACGCCCTGGGGCCAACGTGATCTAGGTAATCCTTCAACTGAGGCTCTCCCCAGGTGATTGTAGGTTGTGGCAAATTGACTTTTAAAACCAACCTGCACAGGTCCATAGCAAGTTAGGAGCCAGCCTAGGCTGCACAAGACCCTGTCTCAAAACAAAAACAAAATCAATAAAATGTGTTGTAAATAATACTTTTTATTTTTATACTTTTTATTGCTAGAGTCAAATCCAAGGGCTGCTAGGCAAAGTAGGCAAGGGTTCTACCATTGCATTGAGTTCCAAACCCAACTCCCACATCACTGTCACACACACACACATATATGTATGTATGTATGTATATATATATATATATATGTATATGTATATGTGTGTGTGTGTGTGTGTGTTAAATCATTCGTTTGTGACCATATAACAAATTCACAGAATTTAAGTTGCCAAGTGTCAAGGTAGGGGTATATTCTTGCAAGCTGTATCCATACTGCCAAATTGCTCACCACAGAAATTGCATCTATATGCCAATAATTTACTCAAGAGCTTGAGTCCTCCTGTCTTTGCCAAACTTCTTTTATCTCTGCAAATCTGATAGCTGAAATTGCACTGTGAATTTTATTTTTCATTTTCTTATTGTGAATAAGGTTTCATCACTTTCTCTCCAAGAGGCATATGTATTTCCTTCTCATGAAATGCCTGTTTTTGTATTAGACTGTTGGTCTTTTTTTTTTTTTAAAGATTTATGAGAGCTTTGATATATTAAGAAAATTACTTCTTCGATGTGGTAGGAGTAACAGGTATTTCTCCCATGTGTCATTGTCTTTACCTAAAACAACAACAACCAAAAACCACAGCCTATGTTTTTCATGTTAAAGTGTTTTAGTCTAATATATTCATCTGTGTATGTAAATGTATGGAACTGTCGTTTTTAAATTTTCTTTTTAAATGCTGTCTCGTAGTGTAGCAGGATTTTGGAAAGCATCCCTCATTAGTTTTGGTACGGGTGTTGCCCAGATGGGGTGTTAGTACAGCTCTGAACTCTTGATGAATCGAGGGGCTGCCTTCTTCCCTGAGGCCCCTTGAGAGCAGTGGGAAGCGCCAAGCCCTGATCAGCCTCAGCCATTTACGTGGGCTCTTATAAATCTCAGGTCCGGAGACTGGCAGGTTTTTGACTCCTTTTCAGGATTCTGGAACGTACCACCTGGTTTAGTCTTTAATCATCTCTCCGCTCGTTACAGGTGCAGAAGGTGGAAGCTGCTGGAAAACATCTGTTCTAGAGAAAAGGAACCTCTTTCCCTTGGCAGGAACCATTGTGCACCCTCACTGAGAGTCTGCCTCTCCACACTGGCTGCCCACCCATCAGGGTCCTCATCTGTCTCCAGCTCCGCCTCTCTGCCCTGGTGGTTCTCAGTTTCCAGGCTAGTTTTTCTGGGCAAGCTGGCCTTTCTGCCTTCTTCAGAGTGACTTATTCATTGGGAACGGATCCAGGTAACGAGTCCTGGATAATGGGGCATTCTTTGGTAGAAATACATGTAAAATTAGAAATACAAATGAAAGTACAAAAATTAACCGAACGAGAAAAGACATCACAGCAAATTATGGATTCTTAAGAGCTGGCAAATGCCAGAACACAAAATGTAGAAAAATGACTCATGTCTGTAATGCCCGCTTTCTTTTTGTTTAGGGGTAAAATATGATTTATTTTTATTTTTAATTTTTTGAATGCTAGAGGATGAACCTGGGGCTTTAAACATGTAGATAAGCCCTCTACCACTGATACATACTGTTAGGATTCTGAAACAGAACCTGCTTCTGGGTTACCTAGCAACTTATGAGGTCATCTTGTATCGCCCAGCCGGGTGGCCATACCTGGGGGGCGTGGTTAGTGGTTACCTGACCTTAAAAGGGACAACCCGAAACGTGGTCACTCTCTCACTCTCCTTTTGCTCTTGCTCTCTTGGTCTCTTGTTCTCTTACTCTCTCTCTCTCTCTCTCCCCCTCTCTCTATCGGGGCACCCCCCTCTCTCTTCACCCCATTATGGCCCACTGAGAAGAGAAGAGGAGTACTAACACATACAAGTATGTATATATGTGTATAGATTATTACATATATATGTGATATATATATATACATATACCACCATATAGCACCTCAGCCTTCTTTTTTCTTTTTGTTTTGAGGCAAGGTCTCACCTCGTTGCCTAACCTGGACTTGAATTCACTGTGTAGCCCAGGCAGACCACAGATTTGCAATCCTCTTGCCTCAGTCTCCTGAGTAGCTGGAATCTTTGGGCCTTGTTTTCCCATGCGACAATGAGGTTCAGAGACTGTTATCTATATGGGGATTCCAAAGAGAATATTTTTGATAAGATGAGTAGCTTAGAAAAGCTGACCTGGAATGGGAACAGGGGCTGTCTCTGACATGAACTCAGTGGCTGGCTCTTTAACTGCCTCCCCCTGAGTGGGGAGCAGTCTTGCCAGGCCACAGAAGAAGACAATGCAGCCAGTTCTGATGAGACCTGATAGGCTAGGGTCAGATGGAAGGGGAGGAGGTCCTCTTCTATCAGTGGACTTGGAGAGGGGCTTGGGAGGAGATGAGGGAGGGAAGGTAGAATTGGGAGGGAATGGAGGAGGAGGCTACAGCTGGGATACAAAGTGAATAAACTGTAATTAATATAAAAAATAAAAAAATCTCCCTTTCAAAAAAAAAAAGAAAGAAAGAAAAGAAAGAAAAGCTGACCTGGGCTTCATGATTTGTTACTAGTGATGTCTCCCTACAACACGGCAAATGCTTCAGGATGCTTGAATCTGCAATGCTGTTCACGCACTACTGTGTTAGCCCTGCTTGTCTGTAGCTTCCACGGTATAGTGGTTATATTGAATGTCAACTTGAGTCTAGAATCACCTAAGAGACAAGCCTTGGGGATGTCTATGATGGGATTCTCTCTCTCTCTCTGAGATAGGGTTTCTCTTTGTATCCCTGGCTGTCTTGGAAATCACTCTGTAGACCAGGCTGGCCTTGAACTCAGAGGTCTGCCTTCTCTCCAAGTGCTGGGATTAAAGGTGTGTACCACTGATGCCAGCTCTTTCTTTCTTTCTTTCTTTCTTTCTTTCTTTCTTTCTTTCTTTCTTTCTTTCTTTCTTTCTTTCTTTCTTTCTTTCTTTCTTCTCTGTCTCTTTCCTTCTTTCTCCCTCTCCCTGCATCCAAAGATCTCACTGCAGCCCTGGCTGTCTCCAAACATACTATGTAGGCCAGGTTTTTGGCTCTGTTCTCTGAGTGCTGAGATTAAAGGGGGTGCTTCTCCAAATTCAGGATGACTCACTCCTGTGTTCTGTGTCCTCATGCCCAGGGCGGGGTCCTCGCTCAAAAGCTGTGTTGTCTACGTCTCTTTATGTCCAGGTGGCTTCAGTTTGCAGGGGGCAGAAACTCACAAGAACAGGGAGGACAAGATGATTCTCACAGTGTGGGGTCAGGAACAGCAGTAAACAGCACTCAAGGCCTCTTCATCTCCTTGCTATTCCTTGGTTTGCTTTTCTGCAGACAGAACTTCTGCCTTCTAGAAGGATAGCTGGCTGTCTGCCACTCCAGACTCAGAGCCTGCTCTGTGGGCACTGCAGGGGGCTGGCATAGGCCATGTGACCACTCCAATGAAGTGTTCTGATGGACAGTTCCCAGTAGATCTTCCAGGTGGGAGTAGGTATAAAGGACAGGGGCTGTGGTAGACAGAACAGTGCCTTCCAATGTCCATGTCTGTCTTAGATACTGTTCTAAGCATTCAAATATATGAGGCTATGGGGTCCACTCTTGTGCAAACCCTCACATGCCTCTCTCTGTCCCCACCATATTATAATGCAAAAATGTATTCAGTCTAACGTCAAAAGTCCCTATAGTCTACCACAATCTGAACACTGTTTAAAAGTCCAAAGTTCAAAGTCTCTTCTGAGACTCGTGGCAATCTCTTAACTGTAACCCCCTGTAAAATCAAAAATAAAAAAGCAGATCACATACTTCTAAGAAACAATGTGGCACAGAATATGCAGAATATTACCATTCCCAAAAGGAGGAATACTGAGCAAATACTGGACTGAATAAAGACAGAAAATAACAGGGCAAACTCTAAATGGTACATGTCTGATGTCAGAGGTCTCTTCAGATATCCAATGTTTTTCAACTCCATTGACTGCAGTGCACGTCTCTCTCTCTTGGTTCTACAACCAGTGAGCAGCTTTCCTTGGTAGGTTATACCATGATTCCAGCATCTCTGACATCTTGGGGTCTCCAGCACCATCCAGGCTTCACAAAATGACCTCTTTGAGCCTCCATGCAAGGATACCCCTACCATAAACTTGGCCTCAGTGGCTTTCTTCAGCTACAGAGGAAGACCCCACAATTTCTTGTATTCTTCACTCTAAAATCAGAATCACTTGGCTGAAGCTGCCAACGTCTCCTCTTGATGGGGCTGGAACTTGTCCTTTTTCTGTTACATTACCATCAGTCTTCTGTTGTTGATGGCTTCCTTCATGGCTTAGACTTCTCTTTAATTCCTTTTCACAGGTTGAAAGCTTAGCTGGGTGGGCTCTTGACCTTGGTTCATCACTTTGTTTCATTTAGCATCAAGCTGTAAACATTTTATTTCCTTGAACACAGGAATTGGCTCCAACAAAACATTTCCTGGTGCCCCCTTTCTTGTCAAATTGTGCATTTTGCATCTTTCCATGCTCAGCTTGTTCCTTTTTATTATAGATCTTCATAAGAGTGACCTCTAAAGACCATGTGACACAGTCAATATTAGGCTATTTTGAAATCTTCTCTGCCAACACCATTAATTCTATTTGTAGGATAAGGGCAACAGCCACATTATTTGCTAAAATACCACAAGAATAGCCACTGTTCTATTTCTGTGAAGAGACACCATGACCAAGGCAACTTTTATAAAGAAAAACATTTGATTGGGGCTGGCTTAAGGTTCAGATGTTTAGTCCATTATCATCAGGATGGAGAACATGGGAGCATGTAGGAAGGCAGGGAATGGAGCATTAACTGAGAGCTACATCCTGATCCAGAAATGAGAGACAGAGAGAAAGAGAGAGAGAGACTGGACTTGCAATGGGCTTTTGAAACCTCAAAGTCTACCTCCAGTGGCATGAGTCCTCCAACAAGGCCACACCCACCCCAACAAGGCCACACCCACCCCAACAAAACCACACCCACTCCAACAAGGCCACACCTCCTAATCTTTCCAATCCTTTCAAAGAGTTCCACTCCTTGGTGTCTGGGCATTCAAATACATGAACCTATGGGGACCATTTTATGCAAACCACCACAGTGTCCTACTCTATGAGCTGTGTTAGTTATCCCACATGACCAGAGGACTTTGCAAATGTGATTAAGAATTTCAGTATGGGGAGATTATTCTGGGTTATCAGGTAGGCCAATGAAACCCAAGAGTCAATACAGAGAAGAAGCAGAAGAGTTGGGAGGAGGGAGGGGAGAGAAATGATTGAAGCAGAATTCAGACTTATGTGGGCCACAAACCATGGAATACAATGGAGCTTCTAGAAGCTGACAGGGGTAGAGGACTCCAACCTCCAAATCCCGCCCCCTCCCCCATATTTGATTGTAAGGCACTTCTGAAATAAGGAAACTTCTACAGTTTCAACTAGCATTTGTGACAATTTGTGATGATAGCAGCAGAAAATTAATACAGATGCTGAGAAGATAAAAATCTGGGCTGGGCAGGATAGACACAGGCCCAAGGTACGGAGGAAGATCATGTGAGCACAGCATGAAGGTGGGTGGCCAGGCCTCAGAGGGTAGCCTTGCACACACCTCCATGTCGGACTTCAAGCCTCCCAAACTGTGAGGCAGCAGACTTCTGTTGGTGAGGCGCAGCCCTGATTTGACCCATCAGATTTCAAGCAGAGGTAACATTCTACCACTTTTCCCAAAATGCCCTATAGGCTCAGCTCACAGCATAGCCCTTGTCTCATTCTACCCAGTGACTGAGAGCTGGGATCATTTAGCCAGAATCACAGAGCCATATGCCTGCAGGGAACTGGTTAGTCTGAGGAACACTGTTAAATCTAACCTAAGGAGCACTTAGGTTAAAGCTAAGCGGCATCTCTCACTCGTGTCTAGCCTTCTCCACTTTCAGGAAGGGTAGGTATCTGAAACAGCCATCTTTCTTCCTGCCTGTGCTATGGAAAGCAATAGCACTGGCCGGAGAGGCATTGCCCTGGCCCCTGAGCAGGAGCCTCTGCAGAGCGACAGTGAGGTGAGCTGCGTGCACAGACCCCACCCCGCGCCAAGGGTACAGCTGCTGCTCGGCTCCAGAGACACTTGTCACCAGGGGCAAGTGCAGGCAGAGGCCCACCACAGTCTTATGATCTCAAAGATGAATCGGGAATCTGGATTAGAAACAAGAAAACCTTAAACCTGATCTGTAAACATTAGCAACTACATAATTTAAAAAAATGCTGGCCACTTTGGACTTATTATGATGGCTACTGTCAAAAAGGAAAAGAAAAAAGTAGAAGCTGAAAAGTGTTGGCAAGGATGTAGAGAAATTGGAATCTTGCACACGGCTGGTGGGAATACAGTACGAGGCAGCCAATGTGGGAAAGTGTGTGCCAGTTCCTCTAAAAGCTAAAAAGAATGGAGTGTGACTTAGCGACTTCACTGCTGGGTGCATACCCCCAATTAATGAAAGCAGAGGCTTGAAGATTTACAACAGCAGTAGACACAAGAAGTGAAAATATGGAGGCATCTCCCTAGCTACCGCTGGACCAGTAGGTAACGAGGTATGGCGCAAACACACAAAGTAGTAATAATACACAGCCTTAGAGAGGATTAACATTTGGATACAGGCTGCAACACGGATGAGCTTAGAGGAATGCTCAGGCACAAAAGGATCATTCTGTGTGTGTGAGTAGTCACAGTCACAGAGGTAATGGAGCAGTGGCAGTCAGGGGCAGGAGGGCAGAGGCAGCTTCTGTTGGAGGTGGGGCTTGGGTTCTGCAGGAGTGGGAGGTGGCGATTCAGCAGTGTGGATTCACTCACAGCCACTGGACTATACACCTAAAGATGGCCGAAGAGCATTCTCTTTTCAAGACAGGGGTTCTCTGTGTGGCCCTGTGTGGTCCTGGACTCAGTCTGTAAACCAGGCTGGCCTGGAACTCACAAAGATCCACCTGCCTCAGCCTCCGTGAGTGCTGGGAACCACCACTGGTTCAAATAGTAAATTTTATGTTATGACACAATTTTAAATTTGGAAAACAACATTTTTGCTGGCCAAGATGCATTTAAGGGCTAAGGCCACCACAGGTCCCAGCTCTCAGCCTCCGTTTAACTACTTTCTAGTTGTTTCATGTGTTTGTGTCTTATGTAGCCAATTAGAAGGTAAAATTTTATGAAAAAATGTCTTAAAGTTCTTCAACATTCTACAGAAAAGTCACTCTGAGCTCTGAAGAGGGAAGCAGGTCACAGACACCCTTCCAAATATCAGCTCTCACACACACATGTAGACACACACATATTCACTCTCTCTCTGTTCTCTCTCTCTCTCTCTCTCACACACACACACACACACACACACACACCTAGTTGTTAGACAGTGCCGTAAAGTCTTCAGGGCCTGGGCTCTTAGAGAAGGCTGCCTTGCAGTCTTAGCAGAACATTGGAAGCTTTGAGAGAACCCACCCTGGCAATAACATGGAGTCAGGCTCTGGGAGAGGGGGCCATGCTATGGAGTTTCACACTCATCCAGGGTGATGAAAGTTGCTCTTATGCAGACAGTGACAGGACTGGATTTGATCTTGAGATAAATCATTCAAAACTGCAATCCTGGAGCTGAGAGACAGCTCGTGGTAAGGGGCACAGCATGTGAGCATGGCCACTTGTGTTTGATCCCCAGCACCCGTGTTAGATAAACAACAATCCAACAGTACAGCAGCACATGCCTGGTGAGCGGAGACAGGATTTTCCAGGACACTCTGGCCAGATGACCTAGCTGAGTCAGCAAAGTCAAGGTCTACTGAGAGACTGTCTTAAAGGAATAAGATACAGAGTATAGGAAGGGATACCCGATATTGACTTCTGAACTCTACACACATGTACACCTGTGTGCACGTGTGCACACATACATATACATGCATGTATATGTATCTGCACACACACATACTCACTCATAAATGGAAGGAAGAGAGAAAGAAGAAAAAACGTCCTGGAAACTGGTAGGCGCTGCTGACAGGCTACCAAGAAAGCAGAAGCTGCTCCGAGGTTCCCATGCCTGTGTCTGGACACTGAGGCGCTTAGAATGAGAGGATGCGCTGCAGCAGCCCAGGAGAATTCAGGGAGAGAGGTAGCGATGTGACCATCAGAGCAGGTGGCTGTGTGCCTGCATCATTGTGTGAGTACACACACTGGGTGGGGGGCAAATCCGAGCTGCGCCCAGTCAAGTTGACCATCCCAGGTTCAGCCTGTGTCCCCACCCTTTCCCTAACCGGTTCCAGGCTACAGCCAGCCAATGAGGTCCCCCAGCATCCCACCCTCTGTGCTCTCTGGAGCCACCTGGAGGAAATATCTAGAACTTCAGCTTAAAAGATCTCAGACAAGGTACCAAGTACTCAGTAACCCATGGCAACCCCTAGAGGCTGCTAGAGCCTCAGCAATGAGGAGCTTCATCCCAAGGAACCTGCCAGTTCCCCTGAGATGGCCCAAGCTTGGAGGTCGTAGGATGACCTTCAACAGCATAGGCATCACGGAACACTTGTAGCAACAGTGTCTGGAGGAAACAGTGTCCACCCCTCTAACGTCTCCCATGGTGTGAGCCACAGCAGAAGGAACGACGGGAACAAAATGTCCACCCTCTCCAGTAGCCATCAGCTAAGGAGATTTCTCCATTTGCTCACCTGGCACACACAGTTACTTAACACTGAGCCCTGAAACCCCAGGTTCAGAAGTCACTAAGGCCTGGACCACACTATCGGCAGGTCCCCCTGGGGCAGCTTTGGTAAACATGGAGGAAAGAATGTCCTTGGGTTATCTTGTGGTTATTATCTGGGAGCGGCGGGCCCCAGGGGTTCGTTCTTGGTGATGGAGGCTCAATTCTTCATTCCCAACCTTGATCATTGGTAAAGATACCAGGATCCTACAGGACGGTCACCAGTTGAACTCAAGTCGGCATGCACTTCTAAATGAAGATTGGGTAATTTCAAGGGACATGTGGTCCTGTATGTCTCACATTAGCTCCCAGGGCCTCCCTTGTCTCAACCTTGTCTTTCTACTCCCTCTGTGTGGCACCATAGGCAGTTCCTGTAAGCAGCCACCAGCAGCCACTGGAAGCACATATAGCTCCCAGACACACCCGTGTGATCTTTTCAGCCCCTCTCTCATGCCTACACCCTAGACTTTGAACCTCAGTGGGTGGTGGGGTAACACATTAAGGCTATCACAGGTCTCAAGAAGGGCTTCGAGCAGTTCTCTGAAGGCAAGGATGGATGGAGAGGAGGCCATGGGGACACCAATTAGAACTTCCTCCAGGAGAGAAGGAAGGTCCCTAGTCCCCCAGCCCTGTGGACTTCATACTTTATTTGCAACTTACCATCAAACCACCTATTCTCTGAATCCTGCTGCGTCACACAGCACATACTCTCAGGATCAAGACAGTGCGCACTCGGCAAGACTATACGTCTGCTTTGCTTATCTGCCCCACAGGGCCCTTCTTCCCACATCTTTACTCAAGGCGGGGCTGTGAGGCTGCAGGGACATGTGGCAGATGGGCATTTTTGACTTGGAGGAGTTTGAGGTGGCCATTCTGAGACATGTCCCCTGAAAAATTACTTGAATTACTTGAAAATTACTTGTACTGATTTATATCACAGATTCAAAGAAGGTGGGGATGTTGTTTAGTGGTGGGAACTTGCTTAACATGCCCCAGTGTTGAGGAATTTCAATCCAGCAACACAGCTGCCCTGGCAAGGGGTCACATCCAAAGACCTTCTAGCTCTATGTGATCCTGCTGGAATGCAGACATACTCTGGATTACAGTATGATCTGGCTGAAATACAGACATGCCCTTAGTATACACCTTTAATCCCAAACAATGAAGGTAGGATTGGGTTATAGAATTAGGTTATAGAAGTTAGCAGCCATGTTTGAAAGTGATGTCTAATTGAGAGGCAAAGTGAAGAATTAGAAATCAGTGAGAGATTTGACAGAATGAGTCAGATAGGATACACCGAACTCTCACGAGAACAGAGACTTAAGAGCAGTGAAGAGAGAGGGAGTCAACAGGCTAGATACGGGTGTTTGTATATTTCTCTCTCTCTCTCTCTCTCTCTCTGTGTATGGCAGTTTTACCACAAGAGTTTTACAGAGAGAGGTTGAAGAGAGAACAAGCTAGACACAGGTGAAGACAGAATAAGCCAGAGAATGAGAAGGAACCAGAAGGTTAGAACATATTGCCAAAGTTAATATGAGGCCAGACAGAGCAATTCAGGCAGAAGCAGAGAGAAGACAGATTGAATCAGTCAGCTTAGAACATGAGATTGTACGGAGGCTAGAAACTTCCAGGCCTAAGCCTAGGTATAGTTAGAACAGAGAAGAAAATGCTCTGGTCTCAGCCCAAGCCGTGTATGTGCATAGTTTTGGTAAGGCTCTCATCTCAGTACTTCATCTGAGAAAATAAAATCGATATCTACAACTCAGCAAGTAATGATAATGATAACAATAATAACAGCAGTCATAATGATGAGACTAGTAATAACAGTAGCAGTCATAAGTGAAAAAGAAAACAAATGAGGATGAATCTTTTTGTACAAACAGATGGGCGTAATATCTGTTCACATGTCATAAGCAGCAACAACAAAACTTAAATAATCAATAATTTGTTTTTCCCCTTAAAACATGTCCCTCACTAAAACAGCTGCTTTGCGATCAACATTTCACCATGTCATAGATTTGTTCATGTTGTTTTCTCCACAATCCGCTCAGTAAGGAATGTTTTGTAATGCAATTAGCTTATGTAGGACAGACGTTCCTGACCTCATGCCACAGGCAGGTGATTGCCAGCATTGATTCAGCTATTCTAAGGGCTTTACAGGGTAGTAACTTTCGTCCATCTTTCCATTGCCATCCCAAGCACATGGGCATCTTCAGTTGTCACACTTGTTTCTTTTTGGTTGCACAGTAGCTATCATGGTTTCAGGCATCACACTCTCACACAAAGAGGAAAAAACAGGGAAAGGCGGTGGTTAGGAGCCATCCAAGAGAGAGTGGAAACAGGGTAAACCTGTTAGTGTGGCTAAGATGGCAAGATGGCAATTCTGAGATGCAATCAGGAGGTGGAACTTGATGGTGTCAATGATGAGAGTTCTAGCTTCCATTCCATCTGTCATTCCAGATAGGTGGAGGTGGACAGAAAGACCAGATTCAATGTAAAGGGAAAGGAAGGACCTTGATATTTTCACCCTAAGGCTATGTATGCATGAGGAGATGTTACACAGAAATTTAAAATGTGGAGAGTTGAGTAACTGCATCTGGTGGCATAAGCCTTTAATTCTAGCATTCAAGAGGCAGAGGAAGTGGATCTCTGTGAGTTTAAGGCCCAGGCTAGCCAAGATAGTGTACACAGAGAGTTCCAGAATATCCAGGGCTACATAGAGCCTGGAGGAAAGAGCTAATGATGCACGTATGCTCAAGTATCTGTCACCCACACTGCTGCAAGGAGAGTGTGTAGAAAGGAAATTCAGGGAGTTGGAGGGACAGCTCAGTTAGAAAAGTACATTTTTGCAAGCTTGAGGATCTGAGTTCAAATCCCTAGCACCCACAGAGAAGCTGGACATGGCATCACACTGTTGTGACCACAGCACAGGGACAGATCCCTGGAGCCCAGGGGTGGCCAGTCTAGCCCAACTGTTGAGTTCCAGCCTAAGTGAGGGCACTTGCCTCAAAAATAAAAACAAGCCAGCACTTGTGAGGCAGAGGCAGGTGGATCTCTGAGTTTGAGGCTAGCTTGGTCTACAAAGTGAGTTCTAGGGCAGCCAGGGCTACACAGAGAAACTGTCTACAAAAGCCAATAACTAATTAATTAACTAACTAAATAAATAAATAAAATAAAAATGGTGATATCTAATGTTGATCTACGGTCTCTTCTTACACACATACACACCCTACCCCCTGCCACCTTGGCAACACACTGTGATGGAGACGAGGGAGTGGTAGGAGACCCAGAAGGAAGGCCCTGTCAGAGGGAAAACAAGGCCTCCAGGCGCAGGAAGAAGCCTGTAGCAGCATCCACTGATTTAGAAATCAAGGAACATGGAGGCTGTGAAACACCTGCACCCACTTGGGCAGTTTGGTAACCGATGACCTCACTGGGATCAGCTCATGGGTGGAGACACAATTCTAGTTTATGGTGCCTTGAAGAGTCTTAGGAAATAAGGAAGTGGAAACATTCAGGAGATGTGTTGAGAGGGGCAGTTATGTGACCCAGCTCAGGTCTAAGGTCTCAGGCTGGTCTTATGGGGAGATTTCCTTTTCTCTCTGTAATAGGAAAAGAGTGTGCCTACAACTATGTGCTTGGTTGAGCTGGGACAGCCGCCTTGTGGTCAGGTTGGGGAAAAACTACCACAGTGTGACCAGGTTGGGAGACAACTGCTGCACTGAGGCCAGCAGAGAAAGGACAGATGCAAATGAGCTTGTCTCTCCCGTCCACTGAACTGATGAACCAGGCCTGCAGGTTCTACCAGGAGAGAGGCGTGAGTCCCCATGCTCACTCCATGCTGAGTCTAAGAGGAACTGCTGCTTCTCATATGGCTGGGAACTCCCAACCCCAGGTGAAAACTCTGTCAGATCCATGACGTCATCTTGGGAACTAGGTAAGCACAGAAGGAATTCTGGAATTGAAAATGGCCAAGCTTGGGAGCACAGTGGTACAAGCGCCAGCATTCTGGAGGCTGAGGCAGACATAGCTCTGTGAGTTCAAGGCCAGCCTGGTCCAGGGCTAGGCCAGCCAGAACCACATAGCGAGACTGTCTCACTAAAATAAAACAGCACAAGATGTATAATAAACAAACAAACAAAAACCCAAAAACAAAACAAAAAAACACATACTGATTCTGCATCCAAACCCCCATCCACCCACAGCTTTATGTCCGGCTCAGAGATGAGGTGGAAAGGGACAATGGCTGGCTTTTTTTTTTTTTTTTTTTTTTTTTTTTGGCTTGGCAGCATGCTCCTTCTGCTTTCTTGATTATTCTGCTTGGTCAGGGAGTGTGGGTGGCGAAGTGCCGGTGAAGGGAGAGCCCTTCTTGTATGGGAACTGTTTTTGCTGTCTTTGGCTTTCTGGTCTCCACTGATAGAAGAGCTGGCTTCTCACTTCTGGGGGCTCCTGTTCAACAGCCATCTTAGGAGAGTCTTCCTTTCAGTCTCTCAACTTAGCTGAGTAACGCACGCATTCTGGAGGTCTGGCCTCAGCCTCATGGAGATGCTGTGTCCTCTAGCTTCCCCTGCTGGGATCCCCTTCCTCCGCCTACACACACCCATGGGTGTCATCCAACTCATCCCGCTTGGACTTTTCTTCTGTATGGTGCACATCTGCCCAGAAGAGAACACTAGGCATTCCAGAACCTGCCACCAGCGCATCTTCTTCTTTCTGCCAGGTCCATGACTGTACAAGTGGCTTGAATCTTCTCACCCGTTAATCCAGGAACCCAGCCAAAGCACTGACTATGTCCTGCCTGGGGGTGATAGCAGGGGATGACACCCAACTTTGCAGAAATCCAAAGAAAAGCAAATTCAAGAATCCTTTCTTTCCTTTCTTTTCTTTCTTTCTTTCTTTCTTTCTTTCTTTCTTTCTTTCTTTCTTTCTTTCTTTCCAGTCTCCCGATTCTTTTTTGAGTCTCCAGATTCTTTCTTGATCCTGGGGAGGATGAGAAGTTTCAGGACCCAGAGGAGGGACTCAGGTTCAGAACCTTGGTTTAGCTACCTACTTCCAGAATACTTCTCAGTGTTCAAAATAAATCCCTACTGTTTCAGCCAGTCACACACAGCTGAAGAGTCCATTACCAGCCATGGAAAATGGCTGACCTGCTTTAGCACACTGAACGGCTTCTGTGGCCCTTTGGCATGATAAGGCCAACAGTGATCATTTATAATAGTAAAAATGGCTGTCAGCCAGTAACAGGTTGGATAGATTAAACATGTATATATGGGAAACTATGAAGTCACTTAAAATGATACTGCGGAAGAACTTGAGTATAGAAATAGGTAGAAAGCCTATCTGTTGTTAAATGGAGCAATGCTCATAGGAAATATACAAGATAGGTTAATAAAATCTAGTTGTATGGCAGACTGGAGCCCACACATACTGCACACATGTGGGAACCAGCAAGGAGGGCATGGCAGGTACAGATAAAGCTTCTGTAAAGGGGTGGGAAGGGATGTGACCTCCGAAGCTTTCAACCTTGACCACATTTTACTTTTTCAGCAGAAGAAACTAGTAGCTTTCCCCCGCTCCCATCTGTTTGTCTGCTTATGTTTGACAGTTTTTGTAGGGAAAGTGACAGTAATGGTTTCCTCTAGGTGGAAGAATCAGTGGAGATTTTGAGCTAGTTTTTTGCCCACCTCTATTCCCCAGTATCTCCTAGTCATTTCTGTTGTTATCAGGGAAAATAGGCATAGTGAATTTGTTCTTCCTGTCCCCATTTCCTTCCTACCTCTTCTCAAGCAATATAATTCTAATATCATTGGTTAGTGGGGAAGAACTAGGCAGGTACCTACAGAAAGAGGGTTGGTAGCCTAAAGTGAAGAGCAGGGCTCAAGGAGGCCAATGACACAGGGAGAAGGCACTGGTCTAGGAGCAGGGAAAAGCGCTTCCTTGAGGGTCCAGGCATGCACAGGCCAGAGACAACCCAGTTATGTTTTCAGAGGCCGCAGCAGGGTGAGGCAGGTGGTCCCCGTGCAGCAGCAGTCTGGCGTTGTCTGTGAGTAACCAAACGCTACCTATACTTCAGAGAGCTGTGGACAGAAGAGGGGATCCGTTACTTACATACGGAGGTTGAACAAATGAGTAAGCATGGGTGGTCTCTGATTTCTGAAGTTCTACTTGAAAATTTGTCAACTCTAAATTGGCATGAAAGCAACATGCCTTCAGTAGACCTGATGCCCCAAATTCTGAGTCTGGAACTTTTCCTGGCCTTAGGCTATGCTAAGGCTTGTGTTTGCTAGGGGAGGGGGTTTTAGAAGCATTTCAGCTTATGATATTTTCAACTCAGTGGTAGGTTTAACACAGTGCAGCTCCCCCATGAAAGCCAGGAAGCGTCAAAGGTCATTGTGCATTCAAACCAGAAGTCAGTGGTGTTGTTGCTGGAGACAAATTTCAGAAAGGAAGAAAATTGCAATAAATGTAGACACATGTGGTTGGTTATCAGAGGTGTTTACTCTTGATGCCACCATAGAATCGGATGCAGAAATAAGTGTGGGTTGAAGTGTACGCCTGTGTGAAGTCACACAGAAGCAAATATAGATGTTGTCTTGGTTGTTTCCAGCTGCTATGAGAAAAACTGCCAAAGACATGTATTTCCTACAGCGTGAAGGCTAGGGTGTCCAAGATCAAGGCATTAGCTAAGTTGGTTTGTGCTGAGGGCCATTTCCGAGGCTTCTTGCTGTCTCCCATGACAGACAAAAAGCACATCATGATGTCTGTTTTTATTGTTTTCAAGGCTCAGACAAATTTTAAATGTGTGTGTATGTGTGTATGTGTGTGAGTGTGCTTCTTACTGTGTGTGAATGTGTATGTAAGTGTATGTGAGTTTGTGAGTGTGTTTAAGTGTGTTTGTGAGTGTGTTTGAGTGTGTGTGAGTTTGTGTGTGTGCACATACACTTGTGAGTACAGGTGTTTGTGAGGTCTAGAAGAAAGTGGCAAATCTCCTGGAGTTAGAATCACAGGCAGTTATGACTCATACACCATGGTGCTTGGAATTGAACTCTGGTCCTCTTAATCCTTGAGCCAACTCTTCACCCCTGCTTCTCTTCTTATGAGGCTGTTCATGGAGATATCACCCCAGTGACCATTAATCACTTCCTGCAAGGC
Organism: Pachyuromys duprasi; assembly: GCA_028658305.1. Classification (NCBI taxonomy): domain Eukaryota; kingdom Metazoa; phylum Chordata; class Mammalia; order Rodentia; family Muridae; genus Pachyuromys; species Pachyuromys duprasi. The sequence continues at coordinate 75,697,353 of CM053766.1, forward strand.
CCTGTGTTCAAACACTACCATGCTGGTGGAAGGGGGTCTATGTATTCATCTTAGGGGGACATATACAGTCCATCAAACAGATGCGTTTGTGTGCATGTGACACATGAGGTACGCACGCATGCAGCCACACAGACACTGCATGCGCCCCTATCTCCTCTGTCTACTGGGAGGGTCTGGGAGTGCTGAGAGCAAAGAGAAGAGTTAGCACCAGACATTGTCTTTTAAATACTATATCTCACCAAATTGAACCTGAGTTCCTTGCAAGAATGGGCAGCATGGATTGGAGTACCTGGTGTCAAAAGCAAGGTGATGTGTAAGGTATAATGGTGATGTGCCAAAAGGTCACTAAAGAATGCTGGGATGAGCCCCTGGCTCCACATTGACCTAAAAAAATACATGTAAACAGAAAGCCTGGGGAAGAAATGCAGGTCCAGACTCCCTTTCCCCAGACACTTAGTATCACGTAGGCGGAATGTCTGAATACTCAGGGTCTTACCCGAATGAGCAAAGTAGGCTCACCAGAGAGAAGGCCAGGAGAACACAGAGTCACTTCCGTGATTCTGGCCAAAGATAGACAACTTGCAGTTAGTCACGAGGAAGCATCAGATGGAAGAATCTGATACAAAAGAATTGGCTGTCTTTGAAAATGCCAAGGTTATGACCATCAAGGAAAGAGGGGAGTGGTAGGGACTGACTAGAGAGAACCAAGTATAGCTGCAGTTCTGAACAGTTCCACTTTCCTGCAGAGGACACTGTTGGGACAACCAGGGAAATGTGAAAGGGATCTGGGGTCAGTAATACTTCCGTTTGGGGTGTGTGTGTGTGTTTGTGTGTGTGTATGTGAGTGAGTATACAAAGGACAGAGAAGGATGTCCAATATCCTGCTCTATGCTTCTCCATCTCATTCCTCTGAGACAGTCTCGCTAAACCTAAGCAAGGCTGGCAGTGAGCAGGCCTCAGCAATCCTTTGTCTCCACCCCACGCTACTGGGATTCCAGAGGCACCACGCTAGGCTTTTTACATGAGTGCTGGGACTTTGAACGCAGGTCCTCATGTTTGCACATCAAATGCTCTTACCCTGGCCCATAGAAGATAGTCTTTACTTTTAGGAACTATAGTAAAGTAATGACTACACAGAGGTAATGAATTATGCCAGTGTATAATCAATCGCCTATAAATATCAGATTGGACAGCTGATTGGCAACTCAATATCAAACAATTGTTCTCATAATTTGAGCCTCTACCCTCACTCCAAGCAGGATTTTTCTACTTATGGAAAATTGGCCTCCAACTCACTGTCTCTACATTTTGACTACAGAAATGTGGCCAGCATCTTGATAAGAGTGAAAAAAAAAAACAACAGTGACAATTTTTTTTTAACAACAATATATTTCAAAATAGCTGAGGACTCTGAATGTTCAGAACACAAAGAAATAATAAGGGCTCGAGGCAATAGATAGATACCATTCCCAACTTGATCATCACACAACATATACATACCTTGAAACATCACACCACACACCAGAAATATCTGCAATTATCAGGTGAGCTAAGCTCAGAGGAAAGACAGAGAACACAGGGCTAGGCTCCGTGCTGTGTCCATTTCATTGGAGGTGAGATTCTGATTCTGTTTTTCTAGGCCAGCTTTCTGGTCCCATATCTCCTTCTCTTTTGGGGTGCGGGGAGGATGGGAAGGACAGGGTGAGGTAGTGTTGGGGTAAGTGGAGTTGAGGTACAGTGTCACTCTTGCGTGATAACACTGTAGCCACGACCTTCTTCCCTCTGGACCAGGAGAGGTTTCTGGTTGGAGGTTTGGGAAACACAATTCATACTCGATGTTCCTAAACACCAACCATACAGATGTGGCAGTTGAAGAAATAGTTCAGGTCCCACCAATTCAGTGGTTCCCAACCTGTGGGTCACAACCCCTTCGGGTATCAAGCAACCCTTTCACAGGGGTGGCTTGTCAGCGATCCTGCATAGCAGATATTTGCATCACGATTCGTAACAGTAGCGAAATTACAGTTATGAAGTAGTTGTGAAAATTATCTTATGGTTGGGGGTCACCACACCATGAGGAGCTGTATTAAAGGGTCACAGCGTTAGGAGGGTTGAGAACCCCTGCATCAAGGGCTCACAATCTAGGGAAGAAGCTACATAGGAAATTTACTCACCCAGTAAATGGCTCATTACAGGGATGGAATGCTACCTTCACGTCTGGCACTGGTCCAGGTCCCAGGAAAAGCCAGAGGTGAGTAAGCCTCGGCTCTGGCCACTGGAGCTGGCTATCTATTCCGGGAACAGACATAAAACCATCACTTGCAGGCTGGAGAGATTGCTCAGGCAGTAAAGTTCGTCCATGTGGACCTTGGTCTAGATCCCCGTACTGGTGTAGACTTCCAATGGGAGTGGAGCGGTTTAGCTGAAAGGCCTCACAGCAGCTTCATGCAGACTGCCCAGCAGAGAGGGGACCCCTGAGGATACAGTAGGGGAGGAGTGGGACCTCTGGTTTTCATTGGATTAAGAAATCTAGAGGTGGGGAGTGGAAATTATTTTGCTAAGAGACTTGGTAGTAGCCAGGCTCGCTGGTGCATGCCTGTTATCCCAGCACTTGGGGAGGCAGAGGCAGGCAGATCTCTGAGTTCAAGGACAGCCTGGTCTAGAAGAGTCATTCTTTCAGGATTAATGAGCTTCCTGGGGGGAATACCCCCACCCCTTTTAGTACAATTTCATACCCAGACATGTGGGCAAGGCTGAAGAGAGTCGTACCCCACAGAAATTATTTCTATGTCAGATACAGCCCCTCAGTAGCGGCTCTGTTATGGTCTGGAGTGGTCCTGTTTGGAAAGGGGAAAGGATGCTCTTGGTGTTCTCCCTCCTTCGGGCTGGATGGGAAAAGCATGCAAATGAGCACCTGCCTCTGAGTCAGCAGTGAGTAACCTCTCAGCAGGATGCTGGGCCCTACAACCCCCCATGAACACACACTGGGGCTTCCCTGCTGGCTCCCTTGCAGCCCAACAACTGCCTGTGTGCCCTGACCCTGGCCCTCCTGGGCCCTGTCACCTGGTTCTAACCCTGAGTGAGGCCAGCTGCTGGCTGCCTGTGCCCAGCTGGCCTGCTGTCTTCATTAGGGTTTCTATTGCTGTGGTTAAAATACCATGATAAAAGCAGCTTGGGGAAGGGTTTTTTTTTCCGAGTACACTTCCGTGTCATAGTCACTGAAGGCAATCTGGGTGGGAACTTGAGGCAGGAGCTAACACAGAGGCCATAAAGGAACTCTGCTTTCTGGCACGCTCCCTGTGGCTTGCTCAATCTGTTTCCTCACATAACCCAGGACCACTTGCCCAGAGGTGGTCCTACCCACTCTAGGCTGGCCCTCCTACACCAACCATTAATAGGGAAAATGCCCTACAGACTTGCCCACAGGCCACTATTATAGAGGCTTTTTTCTAATTTCCCAGATATGTCTAGGTCTGTGGCAAGTTGACAGAGACCAACCAGGACACCTACTCAGTAGACAGGAAAAGCACCTCCCACTTTCTTACTTTCCCATCTGCCGGCCACACCGTAGTTCAGTAAGGATTTTGTTTATCAGGTGACCGTTCCTGAGAAACCGATCCGTGCTTACTGAATGCTGACAGAAGCCCTTGGAAAGAGCATTTACAGCCGCGTTCATCCCCATAATATCCAGCTGCCTGGCCCAGAAGTTCCATCTGTCTCCAGAAGGGAGGGTCCTCTGAGGAAGCTGATAAACCACCTCCAGCTAGGCCAGGCCCTCACCCACTCACCCCCAGCCCCTCTGAGGTCAAGCACTGGGCCAGCTCTGAGACCTGGATGCCAAGAAGATCCTCTACAGCTGGATTCCTACCTTTAGTAGGACCAAGGACACACAGCTGGTCACACTTGGGCATACCCAGAGGGCCAACACATCTGGCCTTCCAGCTTTTTCTCGGAGGATAGCTGCTTGCTAAGGGACCCGGTGGGTTTCATTTGTTTCCTCCCAGG
>CM053766.1:75701857-75835108 GCA_028658305.1 Pachyuromys duprasi
AGCCCTTAATGAACTAATGAATAATGAATGAATTATGAACTGTGAATAATGAACTGTGGAATCAAAGTCTCCTTGAACTATACAATCTTATTAAAAAATAAGAAGCCCCACAAACTTTCCATAAGCCTGAAACATGTATGCCATATGGGCTGCGCATACCCAGGCGAAGAAGCTGACTTGACATTTAATGGCAATAGATGGGAATCAGAGTTCTTCAGAAGGGATTCGTAGTGATTTGGGTGCCGCCAGCTCCATTAGTTCAGAACGGTGCCAGTGTCTAACAGATTCTGTCCAAAGCTCGGTCAAAAGGATGTGAAGTGTGCTGTTTTGGATTTTCTTCCCTACTTTGTTGCCAGAGAGAAGAAACACAGGTCACAGGTCTGAAGAGTGTCAATCAAGAGCAGTCTGCGCAGGGGGTGGGGAGGTATATGCTGGGATAAGGACAGAAACGTCTCTTCCTAGGTTCTCCTAGAGCCCTAACTGAGCCTCCCAGGCTGCATTCACACGAACTCTGTAAACTACCAGCAGCATTCAGGGGCATCCCAGGTCCTGGCATGTTCTGAGTGCCACTTGGAAATAGTCACAAATAAGTACGGGAGGCCATTCTACACCTGGAGCAGGGCCCAGCTTGCTCCAAGGTGTAGGCAGATGGTATCTGCTGCCTATAGGTAAGGGAGATGGCCGTTAAAATACAAGAATAAGGGAAGGCTATGGTTCTCTCTTCCTCCCCGCTTGGACTAGAAACCTCCATCTGTCTCCTGTGTGGAGACAAAACCATGGATAGAATGGGGCTGGGAGCTCCCCCATCCCTGACTTCAAAATCCTTTGCATTTCATGAAGTTATGTTAATTAGGATTTGGCTAGGGGTGATGGTTAAATACTTTGTGACTTCACTAGAATTACTGAATCATTGACTTAGAAACTGGGAGTGTGGGGTAAAAGTTGGAGATATGTGGGTTCCATTCTCATGAGCTGGATGGACTTGTGCTAAACTGCCATGTGCTGTCACCTTTCCACCCCGGGAATGTCCCTAAGGACAGCCATTTGCAAGTGAGGATACTTAAATCTAAGAAGAGTATCTTCTGGAAGAAGGTATTTAAGAGTATCTTTAAACCTCCAGCAGGTGGGCTGGGAGGACAGGGGGTGGGAGGCAGTATCTTCTCTCTCCCCTTAGTGGTATACACAGAAAACTGGATTTGCCAGTTAAGCGGCAGCCATCAAATACAACAACCTTTGCACGCTTCCTGCTCACTGGACATAAGTTTATCCCATGTCCTCAGAGCTCGTATGTATCTACGAGACATACGGCAACAACTCAGCTCCAGGGCTGGACTTATCTTATTCTTGCTGCCCTTCGTGCCCCTAAGCGGACCCTCCTGATCTCATGTGGGTGAAGGGCTCCCACTAATCTAGCCACCATCCCATTAGACCAAGACTTCCCATCCCTCGTAGGCCTCCAGTGTTCTGCCTTGGCGCACACACACTTTACAAAGTTTGATTTTGTTGTCTTTGAGAAAAATAAAACCTGGACGACACAGTGTCATTTGTTTTCATTTCATGAACAAGCTTTTCAATTTGATCTCTGCAGACCTGTGAGTAAAGTGAATCACAGAAAGTGCATGCCGCCTTTTGAGGGGATTTATCACAGTTTAACAATTGCCAGAGCATAAGCCTCCCCAGGGATGCTCGCAGGACCCCACATTACCAAAGCTACAGATGACAAAATCACTGCTGCCTGCCCCAAGGGTAGGGCGCTTGCTAACCAGGGAAGATGAAATCAGGTGTGTGGTGCCCTGGGCGGAAGAGGAGAAAAGCCCATCTGTAAAGCCTAGTGTCTACCGTGTAAAGTGCAGGACTACCAGTTTAGGCAGACTTCTGCTGGATTGTTTCATGTTACAAGGACAATCCATGATTGACCAATGTGAACACTGGGCATATAATGGGACACAGGGCCACCCGTGGACAAGTGGGATAGATCAGAGAGACACTGACTGCACCTCCGCAGACCCCCAGGAGCTCACCACTGCCGGTCACCTGTGTGTGCTCACTTCCCCGGATCCTGACAGATCCCTGCCGTTCCTGGGACACAGAACACGGCTGTTAGCAAACATGAAGCTCAACGTGATGGAGATTCATGGGAAGTAGAGGGAGGCTCCTTCCCTCTGGGTCATTCTTTATACCAAGTGCTCAATGAACAGGGCTTTACGGTGCCGAGCTCGCCAGGTGGGCTGGAGATGTGCTCTGATTAAGGCAGTGAGCTATGTGGGGAGAACTCTGGGACAGTCTCACGGTTAAACCACGAACAGGGACTGCGTCGGCAACTGCTACTGGGTTAACAGACTAATTATTTACACCGCACAGCTCCGGTCCGTGTCGCCGCCTTTGGCACAGCCGTTCATTCAGAAATTTGGTAGTATGCACAGAGTTCTCTTCAAAATAAAACCTTGAGAGAATGTGGAGGCAGGAACCGGCGGCTCATCTTGGGATTATTATTCTTTCTATGGCACACAAGATATGGTCCCAGTTTTTATAAAATATTGCAAGAAGAGTCACAGCGAAGAAGGTGCCGAGGATGTGGAAGCGACTTTTCATCATGGGTGAGACAAACTTGGCGAGGGTGGACACGCACACCAGGATGACGGTCATGAAGGCCAGAACCACGTTGATGCATTTCCCCAGCAGCACCTTGGCGTTTACGGCATCCGTCTGCAGCGTCTGCTGCTCCTGCTGATGCAGCTCCAGCTTGGAGATGCGTGTCTGGCAAGATTCCAAGGCTTCCTGAGGGCGAGAGAAGAGCAGGGGGTCAAATACTGCTGGAATTGCAGGCCTTGTGGTAACCCATGCCTGGATGTGGCCCGAAGCTCCAGCTCAGAACATCTAGAGTCTAGGAAGTTTCCAATCTCTAAACTGATGGTTAGAGGGATGAAGATATGAAGCAGGAACCCAAGACTCATTTTACCTGTCTGTCATGGGTAGTGCACACACGTGTGTGCTACCCATAAAACACTGTAAGTGAGGTGTTACGGTGATCTATTTTTGTTTATTGTTTGTTTGGTGACAAGGTCTCTTGTGAAGTAGCCCAATCTAGCCTTAAACTTTCCATCCTCCTGGGTTGGGGGTTGGTCTGGTACTTTGTAATCTAATGGTAATTACTGGCCCGTTTGCTGCCTAAAAAATTATTCCCGTTTGACCAATCAAAAGCCGACACACTTGGGCAGGGCAGATGGGGTAGGTATGGCTAAGGTTCCTGGGCTTTGAGGATGAGAGGCTCATGGGAAGAGGAAGCAGAACGGTATTGGAAGAAGAAGGAAGAAGAGGGCCAGCATGAGTTAGCATGCAAAAGCACATGGCTGGCATGGCTGAGGAAGCTGCCCAGATGAGAGAATAAGCAAGTGTTTATGGGATTATGGGATTGGCTAGCTTGGGATGGAGCTGGGAGGTAAAGATAGTTTAGAGGGTTAATATCCACCCTGTGCCAGGTAAGGTAAGGCTACTCTAACATCTATCAGTTGTCTGTGTCTTTTATTGATTGTGATAGCAGGTTAGATAATACTGCTGTACTAATTATAAGACTAATAATAAACATTGTTAGCCCAATACCTTTTATTTTTTGCAACATACTGGCACCCAATGTGCACATTTTCTTAGAACACCACTAGGCCTTTCACGACAAAAGCCTAAGAGAATCCCTTGACATATCTCTTGAACAAATGTCAGTGGGCTCCGTCAATGCAGCACCCATTATCCATCTTACTCCATTTTTCTCTCCTACAGTCCTCATTCCACCAGGGCTCTTGCTTGCCATGATTTGACCAGAATTCCACACCCCATATTTCATAATCTATGTTCCCTGGAATAGTACACATGACCTTTGAAAGATTCTGACATCTCTCCTTAGAAAAACCTTTCAGATCGTTGCTTGGCCTTTGTGCAGCCATCTTCTCCTGGTTTCACACAGTGCTCTGGCCAAAGTGACCTTTTCCAGGTTCTGGAAACGCCTGGGGGACTTTGTTCATGCAGCACACACTGCAGGAAACACTGAAGAGCCTCCTCTCCTCACCTGTGGGTCTGCCACTATTTCTGAGGTCTCATCCTCATGGACATTTCTTGAGGGAAGCCCTGACCAAGCATGTTCTCAGGCAGCCCTCCTGCATGGCTGAGAGGCACGTAAGTCGCATGCAGACAGAGACCAGGCCCACCTTACCCTCACCGTCCACTTCAGAACAGAGCAGTGCTGCACACGGCAGGTGCCACATGTCGACTGAAGAGCCTGGGTGCCAACAACAGGATGCCAGTTTCCAGGGGAAAGTCCACGCCTCCTGAGAGGAGGGCAGCATGCCTGGCCTCTCTTCCACTGGCCTCTTGTTGTGATCATTTGCCTATGTGATCGTGCAGTTGCATATGGTCACCTTCCCAGGCTTTAAGCGAGTACAATAGCTCCAACATTGATTTGCTTTTTCTCCTGCCGAATATACGCTCTGGGCCAAAGAACAGGGTTCTCTGTTACTATAGCAACTTTCATTATACTAGGCTACAGACCAAAGGATAAAACTTTTTCAGATCTTCACATTTAAGCAGAGCTGGCTGCCGGCACTAACAGGCATGTGTGGAAGGGTGGGCTTGCTCTCGGCTGCGTGGCCCAGGATTTTTTCTTTTTCTCCCACTTTAGGGACGGCATGAAAAAGGTGACAGACCAAGACAAAGGGTTGGCATTTTCGGCACTTTCCCTCCGTTTCGGATATGAAGGTCCACATCTCCTCAGGCTAATCTTAGAATTCACCTCAGAACTGCTACCAGTTTCTTACTAAAGGAAAGATCCAAGAAAATTAGGCAGTGAATCGCAAGGCAGTTTGCCCATGGCACAGAGAGGTATTAAAGCCTCATGATAGTTAGGACTTCTTTGGTCTAGTATTTAACTTGTTTTGGATGAAGAGGAAGGTATCATCTTCAGTAGTTTAAATAGGAAATGCAGGGTTTTAAAGGAGTCGAGGACCAATCACTTAACAGCAAAAAAATTGTGGCTCTGTGGGCCCTTGCTACACGCACCATCCCAGCCTATCCTCATTGGAAGCTCACTTACAAGAACTAAAGGCATGGGCAACAAAGAAGAAATTGGGAGGTCAAAGGCTAAAAGCCTTCAGGAGAGTTTCTACTCAACAGGAAGATAAAAGGAATAGCACCATTAGCTTCTTGGCTGTTTATTATGTGTCTGGCGAAGACTCTGGGACAATAAATATCTGATTCCATTTGATCGTCTCAAACTTTTTGAAGATGAGGAATGAGAGGCTCGGCACTCTGACTGGGCTAGGTTCACACAGAGAGTGAGTAGTGGAGGCAGCTTTGAACCTCCACGACCCTTGTCATTTATCAAGATGTTCTTTATAGTTCTGACTCGAGATGAAGCTGGAAAAAGCCGAAATGAACTCTTCAGAAGTTAAAGTTCCCTTTGTGCAGCCCCTCCCTTGATCTGACCTCCTCACTCCCAGAATGTTTCTTAAAAAAAAAAAAGAGAGAGAGAGAACAATGTTAATCCAAAACCCTCTCCTAAATGAAGAAATTTAGATGAAATTTAGGTGCCATCCAGTGATATCCCAGACCTGTTCTAAGTAGGATGGGCCAGGGGCTGGTGAGATGGCTCAGTGGGTAATGCACTTGCTGCCAAGTCTGACAAACTGAACTTGAACGGACTCCAGCAAGCTGTTCTCCAATCATCCTATGTGTGCTGTGGCGTGCGCACACACAAACACACACATACACACCCACACATACACGCAGGACTAAATGTAACAAAAATGTTTTAAATAGAATGACTTAACAGCTGAGAGTTCTGTTCCCCAGGCCAGTCAGTGGGGGCCCTGAGGCTCCTCACCCAGAGGAAAGCCGGTAGTCCTTCAGCGTCCTCTGGACTCTGGGGACAGTGTTTCCCATCAGCTCTGAAGCCCTGCTTCCCAGAACTGTCCGAGCCGACCTCTGGGATCAGCGAACACTGAGAACACAGGACAGAACAAAACGAGTGCAGCTGAACTGCAGTGTTCACACTAGGGGAGACTGCCATCTTTTATGTTCAGCCTTCTCCCTTGTAAAGTGGGATTCACAGCATGAATGGCCTTCCTTAAGCTCAGCAAAACACCCACTGACTACAGAGAATATCTGAAAAGGTGAGACTGTTATCCATTTTGGTTGTTATTTCTTTTAAAAGGTGACCAGGAAGCTGAGGGCTGTTACACAGCAGCCTGGGGACTGTGGGAGGAAGCCCAGCGTGCTATCTTTGTTCATGACATAAATTTTATGTGGATACACTCATCCCTTCCCGACCCGGCCTATCCCTTTCAGTCTAGCCTTCTTCGTCATTCCTAAAGGGCGATTAACAAGGCCTTGTTCAGGCTACTTCACCTCTTTGTGCCTCGGTCTCCAGATCTGAGAAATGGGAGCAATAGCAGGAGCCCTCAAAGGGCTATTGAGTAAGCAGACAATCTGGCACATTGCTAGGGGCTGGCAGTCAGACGCTTGATGTTCTGACGAATAAGGAGAGACTGCTTTACAGATGAGCAGACCCAGGGCTCGCTCAGAGCCCAACAGTTGGCAAATAACAGACCTGGGACTCAAATGCAAAGCTTACCATGGAATGCCCAACTACCAACCCCACTCCCTGCTCCTATCCGAGCTAAAGAAGCGCAGCAGGACTGGATTTCTGGGACACTGCACCGTAGGATCTACACTATGGAGTGTGGCTCTTGGTCAGTGGTGGAGCCATCTGGTGGTTAGACTACTCCCGCCTACACAGAAAGCCCCCTGCGGGTCAAGGATGCCTAACACTTGAAACTTCTTAATATTTTGGTAGCACTGGACTTAGGCTAGTTATAAGTACTTGCCAACTGAGTTAGGCAGCCAGAGTGCACAGCAAAGCCTCCTAGTAACACTGGTCACACAGGCCAAACGGAAGGCAGATGGGAAATGTCTATGTAGAGAGAACAGCCCGTCCCACATGCGGGAAGGCTTAGGGAAATGCGCCAAGTTACACTGTTTGATGAATTAAGCCTGGAAAAACCCTACACCGGGGTCTGGCCAGGAGGGGACCCATACCTGGATATCCCTTGAGCGTTCACAGGCCTGGTAGGCCACCTTCTCCTCGGCGCTGGCTAGCTCCTGCTTCAGGTTGGCAGTCTCATGCTGGTGCAGCTCTGTCAGGTCATGAAGCTGGTCTTCAAGTCGCTCATACCTTAACAAAGACAGGACCCCGCACTGAGCACGCTGCACAGGTGTTCCAGGGGCGTGTTCTAGAACAAGGTCCTTTTGTTTCAGGACCCTGGCTTGTGTCATCCCCTGGATGACTGTTTTTCTGAAAGAGTAGTTCTGTTTGTAGGGAACATGATTTTGGTTACCCCCGAATCCCGGTTCTAGAAGGGACCCATCTCTGCGGTCTTAACTGTATGTCCTTATCTCTGAGGCTTCACCAAAATCAAACCTGTCTTTTTTGTTTTTGTTTGTTTGGTTTTTTTTTTGTACACACATGCCAGACCAGCTCCTGGACTGGCTGCCATGATGACAGATAGATTTTTGTCAGGAATGAGGTTGTTCCTAGCTAGGAGACAGCTGTGCAGCAAGGACAAGCCAGAACTGGCCACATGTGCAGGGGCTTCTCTTTTCTGCCAGTAATTGAGGGGTCACGGCTCATGGCCGCACAGCCCACGAGGAAAAGAACGAAGTTTTCATTACTAGCTTCCACCCCTGCACTCAAGCCCACCTTTTCACAGTAAACACCCTGACATGCTTTTCAGCTCTTAGAATCTTAAGTGCTAATCAAAAATTACCCCTTGGGGCTGGAGAGATGGTTGAGAACACTGGCTGCTCTTCCAGAGGACCTGGGCTCCAACTCCAGCACCCACATGGTAGCCCACAGCTGTCTGTAACTCCGGCTCTAGGGGTTACATCTATCACAAGTGACAGATGGCTTATGGGACAGCATGTTCAAAAATCTAGAAGTGAAAGACAGCTGCTTTCCCACACCCACCTGCTGAGAAGAGGACTTGTGTCTTCTTTGAAACTTTGTCCTGAGTACTCTAAAGAGGTTTCAGTATCTAAGGAGGATGCCACAGCCTGGAATGACTGGCCCATGCCAGTTAGAGATATTTGCGTAGGTCATCTGATAGGATCTTCTTCTTTTTTAAAAGTAAGTGAAAAGGCTTAATTCAGATTTAATGGTTATCTCCAGATTTGGCCTCATAGGTGGCAAACATTACCTTTGGTCTAAGTAAGCCTTTTAAAGCCTCATAGGCAATACATCTCTATAGAGGCGATCGCGGGCAAAACACAGGGCGGATAGAAGCAAAGTCGGTCCAAAGCTCATGCCAGCCAGTATTTGTGACTTGGGATAAGATGTGCATCTAAAACATACTGTGTCTCAAACTATCTGGATGGAATTGAGGTCAACACACTCTTGTGAGGCTCTGGCTTGCAAAACAGTTCTTGTGCAATGGACACACTGAAGTCAAGCTGCGCATGCAAAGTTAAACAGTAGTTTCGGGGTGACACGGCCCAGCAGTGCAGCACACGCTTATGACCCAGAAAGCCCTGTTCAAATCTTGGCATCACAGAAAAGTTTCATACAAATGAGAAGAAGCCACTCTCTACATTACAACATAAAATTATACGTCGAGTGTAAGACAACGTGTAAGTTAGATTGACAATTTAAATGTTATAATGTGTAATAAACATTTACAATCTATTTTACACTCTCAGAAGTTAGCCCATTTTTGACGGAAGTACTTTAGAAGGATCCTTTTATGAGTAAAATGGGATAAATAATCCCATATTTGGTCATCTGCACTCTTTATTAAAACAAAGAGCTGTAGACATATAAATGGCAGCCTACAAAATGTGTTTTTAAAAAGAGCTGAGAGACCTCAATAGAACTGGATTAATAAGTTAATCTCAGGATGGTGTTTGAGAACCCTCATTTATAGTAAAATGCTTTTCTTTCTCTCTCTCTCTCTCTCTCTCTCTCTCTGTGTGTGTGTGTGTGTGTGTGGTACCTGTGTGAACATATTTATATCCATGCATATATGTGTGTATGTATGTGTGGTACCTGAAAGTACATATTTATATCTATGCATGTGGCTGTGTGTGTAGAGGCCAGAGGCTGATGCCAGGTGTTTTGGGTCTCTCTCTAAACCTGGCTAGGCTGGCTGGTCAGCAAGGTCCATGGAGCTGCCTGTCTCTACTGTCCCAAGAGTTGGGGTCAGAGTTTCACTGCCATGCCCAACTTTAACATGGGTGCCAGTTATCTGGACTTTATCAACTGAGTCATCCCTCCTGTCCATACATGGTTAAAGAAAACTTTAATGAACAAAATATGAATATTTCAAACTGACACACCACATAAAAATCTACCTCATTGTCTCACTGTCCAATGAATTAGGTTCCCTTGATTGCTATCATGGCGGGAAACAGGTCTCTAAATTAATATAATAAGACCATCACAGATGTCTGCTGAATCAATATCTTAATATGCATGTGAGTCACAACTTGGATAATGGTATTTTAAGAGACCCACACATATAATATCTTCCTCTAATTGTCAGCTCTGAGCCAGAAATTATGGAACTTAGAATTATGAAGGATGGAAAGAATTATCAATCTTTAAATCCCGTGCATCCACATCCATCCACATTTACTGCCAACACATTGATTAGCACATCACTTTCAGGCAGACAGCCTCTCTGGTTGCTAACTCACGCTTCTAAAGGAATCCCAGTGGGTTCTTCCATGCACGTACCTGTACCTCTCCTCCTGCAGAGTCTGAGAGAGAAAGCCATATTCTCTCTTAAACTGTGCCTTCAGTGCCTCAATGTCCTCCGACAGCTGCACCTGAGTTTCCTTGATCTCCCTCAGCTCCTCTAGGATCACAGCAAGCTTCCTGTGGCTGTCCAGTGTGCTGGCCCCGCCAGCCCCAAAGGACTGGTTCCCGTTGCTGTCAGCTGAGCCTGACGTGCCGCTAGAACACTCGTCATCGCTGCCGTACTTGGGCTTGTCCACGGTGGTTGCGCTGCCCCCGTAAGCCCTGGGGCTGGCCTCAGGCCTGAACTCTTCCAGGGAATTCTTCAAGTGAGCAATGTTGTCAGCACTGCCAAACTTATTCCGGATCAAGTTGGCAAACTCTCTGGACTTATTGAAGACAAACACGGGGGGCGTGAGGGATACCCCTGGCATGCTTGATTTACTGCTCTCCAGGCAGTGGGGAGCAGTTCGAGATTTCACCTGGGCATCCTTCAGAGAGTGGTGTATTTCCTTCAGGCTGTCTTTAGAAATGTCCTTTGAGCTTCTGGAGGCGCCATTCTGTTCAATCTCCCTGAGCTTCCTGTGGTACTGTTCCAACTTCTTCTGCAGCTGGGCTATCGAGTGGGCTGACTTCTGGTTCTTCTTCTCAAAGACCTGCTTGATGCGCCCAGCCTGCTGCTTGTCTGCGCTGGTGACCAGTTTCAGGTACTCGGCCACGTTCCCGTCTCGGGATGTCTGCTCGATTTTTATCTGTTCGGTTACCTTTAAGATTTTCTGTTTCAGGCTGTCTGCGTTGAGTTTGACCTTGTGGAAGTCCAGGATGCCATCCGGGACGTCGAAGTTGAGGTTGGTGTCTGACCCCCCTCGGCGTATGTTCAGGGGTAGGCTGAGGGTATTCATGTCATGCCGTTCTACCTGAAAGAGAATGGGGAACAGTTTGACCACCTGGAGTAAATGACACGTGCATTGTGACAGAACAGTCAGGGCACATGTGGCACATGCGGGAAGCCCTAGATTTCCCAGCTGCTTGCGTCACAAGGTGAACACTCTATTCTATGTTCCCAAGCTGAAGAAGGAAGGACAGCCCCACTCCTTATATCTGTGTGTGCTAACATACTACCTAGATATGAAATCACATCTCCAACGTATCCATAGCCGCCGTCTGTAGGTGGTGACGGTCAGTTGCCAGGGTATTTCTACACAGACTGGAATGAGGAACTCACTGGGAAGCTTGCCAGGCCCCTCACTGCACAGCCATTAGGGGCAATGCCTCTAACTCAGAACTCAGTCATTTAACAAGACAGGGAAAAAGAAAGAAGGAAAAAAAGAAAAACCCTTAGCAGATCATCCATCAAGAAAACTATATCCCTAATAGAACCATTAAGTAGACTTGACAGAACTGTATGGTGCATGATTAACTGTGATAATTGAATAAAATAACAGCATCTCTATATGAAAACAAATAACTCCAAACTGCCACCGCAGTGACTAAAACAAGCGAACAGAAGATGATGGTGCAGTGCTTCCCAACCTCCCTAACGCTGCGACCCTGCGACCCTCATGTTGTGGTGGGCTCCAACCATGATTGCTTCGCTGCTCCTTCATCACTGTAATTTTGCCACTGTTATGAACTGTAATGTAAATTTCTGATATGCAGGATGTTATGATATATGTGTCCCAGAGGGGTCGCGGCCCACATGGGGAGAACCACTGTGATAATGCAAAGACAGCCTGACACTGCTTTCTCACTCACAGGTTCACCAGACAAAGAACTATAAAGCAGCAGCGGGCATAGTTTGTGCCCTAAAAGGGAAGGGCAAAACCAGACCGTGCACTAAGTGTTGCTGATGTGTTCATAGAGATTATCTTGTTTGAGCCTTGTTACCGAGCTAGGCAAAGAACATGCTAACGCCACACACATGTAGAGACTGTGAAGCCAGGGTTTGACTCCAGGCCACCTTTCACCCTGTTTCACTGATACTGTCCTCAGAGGACTGAAAAAGAGTGGGCCACTGTAGAGTCTGAACACAATCTCCATTCGTAATATCTAAACTGGAACACAGCAGTGGTTGAGTTAACAAATGATAAGAATAATGCCTTGCTGTTACCCAACAGGAGACAAGGTAATATTTGGCGGAAGTTACCTCTTCCCGCATTGTAAAAGACCAGTGAGCAAGCAGCAAAAGTTTAGTAAGGGATTAAACATAAAGACCTCGCTGTGTTTGAGTGACCCAGACTCAGTACAGATCATTTTCAACATGACTGTGAAGTCTTTGCCACCACCCTAAATACTGCCCAGTGCCTTATGGGGAAGAATTGAGCTCAACAGTAGGCAAAGGTCGGCAAGTGATGCCTCCTGAGAAACATGCACAAATTTGTTAGTGTTTTCTCTTAGCCCTTCTTCCCTTACACAGTTGCCATGAAGCAGACTCTTGATTCCGGATCAGGGCTGGAGAGATGGCTCAGCGGTCTGCTCTTCTAGAGGTTCTGGGTTCAATTCCCAGCACCCACATGGTGCTCACAACCATCTACACTGGGGTCTGATGCCCTCTTCTGACATGCGGGAGTGCATGCAGATAGAGCACTCATTCATATACATGAGATAGATGAATTGTTTGTAAAGGCGGACAGAGGAACAGTGACTTTGGTCAGGAAGGAGGAGTGTCAGGTACTTGGTGATCTTTGGGTCCAGGAGGGTGGTCACAGAGAGCTTATGGAAACTAAGCTCAGCTCATGTCTGAACTGGAACAGTAACACACTCAACCTAGAAAACGCTGATTTGAGACAAGCAGGGTAATTCACAGTCACTGTAGACCAGTGAGGCTGGAAACTGAATTTTGCTGGCGATAACAGCTGATCACACTTCCAAGGAACTGACTGAGTTCCTGAGGCCTCGCAATTGAAATCACACCACCCAGCCACTGCAAGGCCCCAGCTCTCCTTTCAAGCCCCAGCTGCGTTTGAGGGATGCCACTTATCCTAAGCGAGCCAGACAGCAGAGAGTGGAGAATGGGAACATCCTACGGACTGTCTCAGTGTCTGCTACCCTCCTCCTCCCCTACTTCTTATCGAAATCCTACCGTGCTTCTAAGGGCCGCTCAAATGCCTCTTTCCCCAAGCTTTCCCAGTGCTGGTAGAAGCTGCTTTTTTTCATGAGCCATCTTGCTGCCCTTTATCATCTGGTCCTACTTCTGCTGCTTTCACTGATCCCCTGCAGGAGAGTGGAATAGGAGAGATGACGCCACAGTTGTACCCAGCCTCGGCCAGCACTTCCTTCATTCTACCAAGGGTTGTCAACAACCGAGCAACCAGAGTGACATCATTTTTTATTTCAAGGAGTCTTCACTGAAGTCATTCAAGATAAATTGAGTAAAAAAAAAAAACAAAAAAAACACAGCCTCAGATGTTCTGGCCACACAGCTCTGACAATTCTAGGGAGAGCTGTTTCCAAGGACCCAGGCTGTTCCAGGTAGATTCAACTGAAAGGAAACCTGAGCGTCACTGTGTGGTGATATACACAAACCCAAATCAGGACCTTCAGCCTTTAAATGAAGTAGAACCCACACTCAGGAAAGATCACAGTATGTAAGTAAGGGTGAAACACGATGAGCATTTACAATCCGAACACGGGCTTTCTCAGTGTCTGCTACCCGCCTCCCATTTCTTATCAAAATCCTGCTGTGCTTCTAAGAGCTGCTCTAATGTAAATACACGCAGTCTAAAGCTGGGCAGAAGCACTCCCGGGCCCCTCCCGGGTCAATCAACAGCTAGGGGAACCCAAGCAGTGCCCATTAGTTTGTCCTATTTACACAACATTCTTGTCAAATCCCAGCCGCCCCCCTCCTCCGTTCTAGCCCTCTTGAATGTCAAAGATAAAGTCATATTAAGTGACACCTATCTATCTATCTATCTATCTATCTATCTATCTATCTATCTATCTATCTATCTATCTATCTATCTATCTGAATGAATGCATGTTCCTACTGTCTCTGAAGAGAAAGGCTTCATGGTTTACCTGGTAAATTTCATCAGCAGGTCACCACCTGCTCACCTTCAGTTCTCCACACCCCTGGGCTGGCCGGCCACCAGGTAGTCCCAGTGCAGTGAGCCCAGTTTCCTCAGAGACTGCAGGTCCGGGGCAGCTTTATATACAGGGGCGTGTTTACTCCCAGGAGGCCAATTGACTTTTGCCTTACTTTACAGTTGGAACAATGCTTGGCATGTCCTCAAGACTCTGGGTTGGGGAAAGAAACAGCACTTGAAGCTCAGATCACTGCAAGCCTCTCAAAAATGGCTGAAGACTGGCACAGCTGTTCGGGAGAGCACATTCTGGTCTTCTATATAAAGCCTGACCATCGCACAGATAAGAGGACCAGGTATCCATGGCTCGGTGCCCACAGGTTCCCTGCATATCAACTGGGGCCACACGATTGTGTGAAGAAGACAGCGGAGCCCCTCTTTGCTTTGTTTATCTGGAGTTGGCTCCGGACCCCTGGATGGTGCAACCTGCTTTCAAATTACGCTGTGGGAGGAGGTCAGAGGTTCCCGGATCACCTGAGCTCAGCATGCATATGGACTTGTGCATGAGGGAAAGTGGGTTTGTTCCAGCACTGATTATTTACTAACTACATGTTTTGGGATAAACTGAGTCACATCTGTGTGATTCTCTCACCGGATCTATTGAGCAGGGAGACCAGAGCGAATGTTGTATAATCTGAGGAGATACACAGCACATGATGACACTTTACTCTCTTCCATGTTGCCACTGTCCTTATAAACTGTACAGCTCCTGAAAACATCTTTTCTTCTCCTTGCCTCCCTCCTCTCCAAACAGACATAAAGATCCTTTAAAGAAGGGCTGGGGAAATGACTGTGGGTAAGAGTGGCTGGTGTGAGGATGTGAGTTCAAATCCCTGGCACATACAGATGGCAGGGTACGGCTATGCACACACAGCTATAACCCAGTGCCAAGGCGAGTGCGGAAACAAGAAGAGCAGGGGGGCTTATTAGCTTCCAGCCCAGCTTCAGGTTTAGTCAAAAACCCTGTCTCAAGGGAATAAGGTGAGGAATAAATGAGCATGACACCCAAAGTTCTCCTCCGGTACACGCACGCACGCACGCTCACACGATCGAGAGAGTCTCCATTGTGAAGAGCAAATGGATAATGGATGGTTAAGGAATGCTGGCACACAGAATGGCTTCAATCAGTGTTTCCTGTCATCTTTCTAATTTCATTTAAAAATATACCTTTATGTAAAATGTGAAAGAAAAACAAGCACCATTGTATTAACAATGGCTATTTTTGGAGCATGGGGTTACAAGGGTTCATTTTTAAAATCATGCTTCTGGATTAGCCCATTAGAAAAATAGAGCCGATGTAATAGTTTTGGCAGGAAGAGTGGTGGTCTTTTTTTTTTTTTTAAAAAACGATGGCTAACTCCTCCAGTCCTCCCACAACGACCTGGCTGCTATTACTTGGATAAAAGGCAGACCCCAGCATCCTAGTGAAATACCATTCCTAATTGGGTTTTCTTCCGGCAGTGGAACATTTCCAGTGTTACCCCAGTGTTCTAGAACAAAGGTGGAGGAAAAGGCTAAGCCCTAGACAGACGTCAAAATATGACCCTGAGTCATCTCTGCAATGAGCACAGTGTCCCAGGGTAACTCACATCTACCTTGAATTTTGTCGGTACAATGTGGTCCTCACCAGTGAGCTCAGAGCACAGCACTTAGGCTTGCTGGGATGCATCTGGCCCCCTGGTCCCTATAGGAAGAGATCGGGATGTGCAAGGCCACTCTGCAAACCCCGACATCAAAGCCAGCAGGAAAAGGGGGATCCTGTGCACCCTCTACGATTAGTGTGTTACTCATTCCCCACAGGTCCATGTGCCCGTCTAAGGTGGTAGAACCATAGGAGGAAGGTTATCGTGGTTTGGCTGTCACGATGCAACCACGGCTGTGCTGGCCTCACAGAAGTACATTTTCGTACTTGAGAGTGGGGTGTTAGAGGTAAGGCCACCCCACATTCTCAGCCTCTTCTGCATGTGACAGATTCCCTTTCTGCTTTCCTGCCATACCATCTGGTAGTGGTGGGAAATCACCATAGGATGCTGGTACCACGCTACTTGGACCCTTGATGTCTCCAATATCGTGGACTAAATGTATCTCTTTGTAAGTCAGTCGGCATCGGGTTGTAACAACACATGATAGGCTAAGATATCCCCAAGAGACAAAGACTGAGGCTCAGAACCTGCAGGGATCCAGAGAGAGCAGAACAACAGTTAGTAACTGCCTGTTTAGTCCCAAGGCTAGGTGCAATAGACTTTTGCTTCCAGAATTCCGACAGACAAGAAAGGACGGGGCCTTCTAACAGGCAGCCATTTTCACTACAAAGGGTTTTTCATGGCATCTAAAGGTGCAGATTCATATGCAGGCCCCAAGGGACAGCGTGGCCAGAGCCCAAGAGTTTGGGTTGGTGTGTGGCCAGGCACCTCATTGCTCTTACTGCTTTTCCTGTCCCTTGTCTTAGCTGACTTCTGCATCTCAGGTCTAGAGTCAAGGCTATTCCTACCCTGTGCCAGTCAGAATGTGCAAGGCTTTGCCATGGTAACAATGTCAAAATCTCAGTCGATCCCCTCCCTCATTTCTGTCTCTCTTTCAAAAGTCTATTTCTTGCTCATAACAGCAGCTCAAGCCAGCCTTGGGACCTGGGTGCTGGGGCCCACACTATCTGGAAGGCTGTTGAGCTGTGCACTAATTCCTTACTCTCTCTGAGGTAGATTTTTCTGGTGGTGATAATTTTGTGAACGAGGGGACTAGGCACAGAGAAGTGAGGTAGGCAGCACTGCGCATGGCTAATGAATGGAGGGGCCAGGATGGAAGCCCAAGCCTGTGCCTGCTTCCCTAACGCGACTGAGTACATCTCTATGAACCAGGGGCAGCGCTAAAGCTTTTTAAGCGGCCATATATCTTTCACACTAGCCCTCCTTTATGAGAACACTGAGGCTCACAAAGAAAATATATGTCTCCTGAAGCCCATGGATAATACACAGTTTATCTGGATCTCAACTTGGATTTATGAAATACTCCAGGCTGACTGTGTAAAAACTTACTCTGTAGTATCCTTAACATGGCTGCCTGGGTTCGTGCGGGCTCTGGGCGTGATTGAGACTCCTGTCAGGAAAATGTCTTTTTATCACCAATTCTGGACTTACAACTCCCAGTTAGAGGCCCACCAGAGCTCTGGTATTGCTTTCCGGTGTGTCCCCATCTCAGGCTGGACCCGTGTTGTAACATATGAGCAGTGGTTTAGGCCAAATGATTTTACAAGGGCAAAGTTTACTGCTTTTAGGGCAACAATACCCAAACACCTCACCTTACTGAGAGAAGAGAGTGACAGAAGTATAGGGGAAAGAAAGGAAACTAAGGGACGGAGGGTTAAAAAGAAAAGAGGACTTGGCAGTGTTTACATGGCCAACAAGTAAGGGCCTGGGGTCTAGGAATGGCACCCAGTGCAGGCCTGAAGAGAGGTCAAAGGTTCTTTCCCACGCGGCAGATAATCCTGCGGAGGGACAGAGGAGCTATACAGTGTGGGTGCCTCTGGGTTTTCCCTCCCCATCCACTAGTAATGCGTGCTGTGTTTGGTCATTTTTCTTCTGGCTTGACACACACTGGAAAGCTGTCTAGTGAGGCCCTGAGCATGGGACTGAGGGAACTTAACGAGATAACCGAACCACTGCCGCAAGACAAATGCTAGGCACTTGGCTCTCTGGCTAATAGAGAGAATGCATTAAAAACGTAATAATCAGGGGCTGGAGAGGTGGCTCAGAGGTTAAGAACACTGGCTGTTCTTCCAAAGGTCCTGAGTTCAATTCCCAGCAACCACATGGTGGCTCACAACCATCTATAATGAGATCTGGTGCCCTCTTGTGGTGCAAAGCACACATGCAGGCAGAATGCTGTATAAATAATAAATACCCTCCCCCATTAAAAAAACAAACAAACATAATAATCACCACCATCATTACCACCTCACCACACCACACAACTGCCATACCATCACCACACCACCACCACCACCACCAACAAGAACAAAACAACTGAAACCTTGGCAAGCCTCTTGAGACATGCGGCTACATTCACTCGGACGCCTGCTCAGAAGACCTCGTATCTGCATCCTCTGGAAGAGGGCCAGCCAGTCCCTCCCCACATGCCCCAAAAGGACATTCTATTAGGGAAGTTCCTTAGTCCCACGTTTGTTTGCCTGGGCAAGTTTCTTCTCATTGTCCCCGTCTGAAGACAAAGTAAGGGCACTGTGTGCAGCCTAGCTCTGCACCGACGCTGGCACCCCGCTCACCCCCTTAGATCGCGGGAAGGGGAGCCTCTGGAGTGTCAGAAGCCGCACTGCCTGGAGGGAAGGACCGGCCACACAGCTGGAGAACAGACACCTTCCACAGCCCCCTTCTCCATAGACTGCACAAGCCAATACTGTGGAGATGTGTGAGGCCGTGTTCAAGGCTCTCAAAGGCAAATTCTTCAAGCATCCTTGAGCGCTTACAAACACTTGATACTGTAATTACAAATAATTAGCTTCTCATTAAGCCTGTACCAGTCAGCACTGCTGATCTACCTCAAATTACATGCACTGGAAGATACACACATTTCTTCAAAATGCTTTATAACTCACACTTTGAATTCACACGAACTAATCGGTGATGAAATTCAACTGACCTGATAAAAATTTATTGTATGCTAAACACATAGGAGAATGATTAAGTGGGGAAGATGGCTGGCCCTCAGTGGCTGAGCAGGGAGAGATGGTTAGGAAAACTTCCAGTGAGGGGCAGCCAGGGCCTTCGGTGGAACCTGCAGAGCTCACAGGCAACACCCACAGAGAATGCTTCTAGGAAGTCTCTTGAACTCAAGCAGGCCTGGGAAAGGATACAGTACCTAGTATCTGGCCCTCACTTCTCCAGGCCCTGACACTCAGGGCCTTCCTTCCCGAGGGAAGGGCTCACAGTTCCTCTCAGGAGATGGTGGACAGTCAGTTCCTATAAGATGAAGAACTAAGCCAAGAATGAGTGAGAACTGAAGCTTGTAGTCCCTGGCTCAGAATGAAGGGAAGGAATAAATGAGAAGCCCTGGGCTCTGCCTAAGGCCTTGCAGGGGTGTGTGGGCCTTTCCCACTATGCTTGTACATGCTCACTAGATTGTGGCTGGCAGGGGGGGGAGGCCAGTGAGCAAGGGCAGGTAGGAAAACCATGCCCCATGCCTAGAGAGGCACCCTCCAGCAGGAACCTGGAAAGTGGCTATAGAAGGTTCTGGAAAACAGTCTTCACAGCCCTTAGCCAATGGACAGAGCAACAAGGCCAGTCCTGGGGGGGGGGGGGGGGGGAAGCAGCTTTGCCTTCTGTTAGGACAGGTGGCCTATCACTTTCTCTTGCAGTGTTATTTGCAGCCTCCTTTACCCCCAAAACACACAAAGTGGGAGCTCTTGGGAGGGATCTGTGTTGCCCTCAGTCCTTTGGCATCGAGGCCCCCAAGATCTGTGCAGCCTCTTCCTCTTAGGCACACCCCACAGCATAGCCATCCATTGTGTGAGACCTGGAGCATGTCTACAGGCAACCACCAGAATAAGACTGGGGTGGATGGGGCACAAACCTATTTAAACCTCACAGCTCCGTAAGTAGCTGCCGCTAGCTCTACTGCATGGATCTAAACTTGGGAGGCCCCAGATAATTGCGGTTACAGCTCAAAGACGCAGAGCCAAGATCTTTACCAGTGTCTAGGTTTCAACCTTCATCTCATTCCATGTGTCTGATGAACAGCCAGCCCTGAATACTCCATGTTGGCTCCCCAACCCAGCACAGCCTCCCATGCCTCTGTGCCAACTCACCAACTCACCTTTCAAGCCCAGGTCTAACTCGGACCCTCCCAAGGTTCTCCCACGATCACGACCAAGTGAAATTAATCAAGTCCTTTGTGCTGCGCCCCAAATTTGCAATTGCCTCCTTCACAGCGTTTACTCTGCTATGTATGGTGAGTGTTTGTGTAACATTTGCTCCCTCAACATTTGGAAGCCTCCCCGGAGAAGGATCATCTAATAAGCCACCTGTCTGCCCACACTGTTTCCTCAATAGAACCTCTGTGTTTGTTGAGTGAATCAGTGGTTGACAAACAGCCAACTGGGGCAGCCAGTTGGTCTTCTTGTTTACCCTTGCTCAGCTGCTTGCAATGAAATCAAGAAGAACCTGTGGCCGAGGCTGTGATGCGGCTGTGAAGGCAACATGGCTTTCAAGCCAGACTGAGGAATGGGCTATGCTCAGACACCAAGGAAACCAGCAACTCTCTCACGGCTCTCCTCTGCTCCACGCAGCATATATGGGTGGTCAGCTGCCAAAGGCTGTTTTTTTAAAATATATTTTTTAGATTTAATTTTAATTCTGCGAATGTGTGTGTATCTCTGTGTAGTTATGCAAGAGTACACAAGAGTGCAAGAGCCCAAGGAGGCCAGGGGCATCGGATCCCCTGGAAGGGGAGTTGAAGGCAATTGTGGGCTGCCTAATGTGCGCGCTAAGAGTCAGACTCAGGTCCCTCAAGAGCAGAATGCACTTTCTGTCTGTAACCCTCCCTCTAGTCCCTGAAATGCTATTAAGAGCCACAATGTACAAAATATGCAGGCAGGACCCCTCCCTTCCGAAGAGGCATTTCCCTGAAGGTGCTATTATAATTAATGCTGAGAACTCAAGTGCTGGCTGTATCCAACACATCTGTATGTTTTGTCTCAACCTATTTGTGATTAAGGAAGCAGTCTTGTATTAATCAGAAAATGTTAAACTTATCTAATGAACCAGGAAGACTGTCAAATATAGTGGCGACATAGATGGCGCCAGAGAGAATAGTATTCTATGAAATTAGCCAGGAACGGAAAAACACAAGTGTGAGTTTGCTTTTCTGTGGAATTCTGAAAAATCCAAGTCCAAAGACCTAGACAAAAGAGGCCAGGAGAAGAGGGAATGGGGAGAGACTCTTTACAGGTACAAGGTTACAGCCAGACAAAAAGAACAAGTTACAGTGTCCTATTACACAGAGGGTGATGGTAGCAAATAACCCAGAATTCCACTTTGTAGTTAACTAGGAGAAAGAATTTTGAATGACATCACCACAAAGAAGAGATAAATGTTTCAGATAAATAACCCAAGTATTTTGAGTCATCATTACAGAGTATATGCTGTATTCCTTAAAGACATGCAATTAGTTATATGTCCACGGGAAATACTGCCATGTATAGTTTGTTTTCTTAGTAAGCATAACTCAATTGAATATGACCTAAAAAATACAGGCAACCTAGGGGTAAGAGTGAAGAAGTTCAGTGCTAGAGTGCTTACCTACCATGTGTGAGGCTTGAAGATCAAAGACCAAGACAGCTTACCATTATTTACTTGTTTGTTTTTTGGTGTGTGCACATGTCAGAGCAAATGAAGGTTAGAGGGCAACTTGTGGCAACCTGTTCTTTGCTCCAACTATGTGGGTCCAAAGGATTGAATTCAGATCATCAGGGTTGGTGGCAAGTGCTTTCACATTTCTTCCCACCCTACCAAACTTCTACCCCTTAAATTATCAGATAATTTGTGCCTGTCCGTCCGTCCGTCCGTCCGTCCGTCCATCCATCCATCCATCCATCCATCCATCCACCCATCCATCCATCCATTGATGTATCTGTGACAACCTTTCAATCCTAAATCCTAGACAGCAATGGCGTGTTTGAAGGGAAAAGGCAGAGATAATGAATGGCAGAGAAAGGATAGGATCTTGGAGAGTTCAACATTATTGCTTTTTTTTTTTAAATGAAAGGAAGATAAAAAAGAAAGTTATTAGGTCTTCTAAAAACAAAATAACTTCTAAATGCTTAGTGTGCACTGTCTCAGTTTTGTCTTCAAGAACCTGAGACTAAAATCCAGACTGCCATTTCCTGTGTGCAAAGAGCGGCGTGGCTCATGTGGAGTCTTCAAGCTCGCGAGAGGCAGAACCGAGGCTGCAGTTCAGCTAGCTGTACCTGGATCCAAGGATCTTCTCGCTGTACTGGCAGCCAGAGCCTGAGCTCAGCCGGTGGCCGGGCCTGCGTGCATACAGAATGCCTTACATAAGATAGTCCTCGGGGCCGAGAGGCAATTACTGGAGCTGTTCTCAATCTGCTATTAACAAGGGAAACTAGCTTAAATCTCAAGGTAGCTTGCATAATGAAAAATGCAGGCTACTTCTACTCCAGCCACTGCTAATGACTCTCAAGGGTAGACACGAACTCCCCCTTCTCGCTGAGTTCAGATACGAACTTCCACTGCCGTCAGCAGCAGCCAGATGAGTACAGGCTTTCAGCTCGAACTGTCACTGCAGATTAAAGACCCCGGAGGGAGGGGAGGGCTGTAGGAACACATCTGAGAGAAAAGGTCCGAAAAGAAATAAAAGACACCGTCAATTGTGGTTTAAAAGATAAACACCATATCACTGATCCATCTTAAAATCCAAGTCTATGTTTGTGTTGACTGTATTTCCCAAATGGAGGGAGCAGCCTGGCAGGGCCAACTCAGCATACCGGGCGGCTCAGATTTCTTGGGATGCCACGGCCATGTGTCCTAAGGAGAGGTCAAGGACCAGGTGGCGGCACAAGCAAGAGCCTGGCGCACAGATTTCTGAGCCACACCAGCTCGATGCACGCTGTGCTTCTGCCACGTTGAGTTACTCTGTATGAGTTATTTCCCTCTATGCCTTAATCTCCTACGTGTAAAATGAGCACAGCTTCAGCTACTCCACGGGGTGACTGTGAGGCGGTTGTGAACCAGTGCTTGCGAATGCTTAAACTGGCCTTGTGCAGAGAGAGGGCTGAAGATGTTGTCTTCCACTTACTAAGCGTACCAATGCACTCTAGGAAGGCAGGGCCTTTATTTGTGAAAGTCCAAAGCCAAGAGCAACAGCAAGACCACCACGGCCATTACTGCTAACGCAAGTGCACTCGCACATACACAAATATACATGCACACAAACACAATGAATAGGAAACTTCTATTGAATTGGGGTAAGGCACATGCATATGTGCTATGATGTAACTTGTGCTCTGATTTAACTTCTGCCTTTCCGCATGAAAATATAAAATACTACTTACTACTCATTCAATGAATTTCCTGACCGACTGATGGTTTTAATCCTGCTCGAAGTGCTTTATAACTGGGAAAAGGTTAGCTTTTTTTTTTTTTAGTCTGTTTGCTAATTATATGTAAAGAGGTTCTGAAGAATGCTCTGTAGTTACTCCCTGGCCAGTGGATCAACAAAGGACTGACTTCTCCTTGCTCTAAGTTCACTGATGATGCCCCTCAGAACCCTTTCTAAGAAACTCTGTGACTCACTGCTGGCTTGCCAGGGAGGTTTAAGAATAAAGATTCGTTTGTTTTTACATGCAGAGATCACAGAAACAAAATTTACCCTAAGACTTCCCACCCTAAGAATAATCCTGTGGCTTTTTTGTT
This sequence comes from Pachyuromys duprasi, assembly GCA_028658305.1. NCBI lineage: Eukaryota > Metazoa > Chordata > Mammalia > Rodentia > Muridae > Pachyuromys > Pachyuromys duprasi. The sequence continues at coordinate 75,725,155 of CM053766.1, forward strand.
TGTTATTTTTTTTTATTTTGTTTTGTTTTTTTTTTTAAAGCCAGCTTAGAAAGGACCACATTCAACAACACAAAGCATTCAAGACAATACCTTAAAACTAAAAATCTTATAAAAACACAGGACTTGGTTAAACCCTCCCCCTCTTTCCCCGCACTGTCTGCTTTTAAAGAGTTTCTCAGACAGAGTCAGTTGCACTTTATTTAACTGACGCTGAGAGGAAGGTGTGCCAGGTGAGAGACTGGAGGCTCCAGAGAACGGGAACTCTTGCCAGGTGAGAGTCGACATTTTAAAGTTTTGCCGGTATTGTGTTCTTGTTGACAGGGGCTGTTGTTATGGTTTGGGACTGGGAAGTATCCCAGAGGCACAGGAGCTGCGGGGCTCTGGTCCTGAGATGGTGGCACTTTTTGGGTAGGTGGGGAGAGGAGGGTTACAGCCTGGCCCTGCCTCCAGCCCAACTTCCTGCTTCCTGATCTACCAAGATGCAAGGAGCAGCTGCCTCACACAATGCCCAAGGCAGAGTAGCCCCAGCCGCCATGTTTCCCTGCCAGGACGAACCGAACATCCTCTCATAGCTCTTCCCTCAAGCTGCTTTTGCGGCTGCAATGAGCAGATATAATTTGAAATGCATTACAACACAGTTACCCCAGGAAGATACCTGACTTATAGGCAGACCAGCAGTCAGTGCTGCAGCTAACTGCGGACATTAGGACCCTCATGTGAGGGAACCCGGAGGCTGAACTCTTCAGCCTGTAAGGTCCCTGCAGCAACCCCCACAATTGGCAGTCTCGTAACTGAGGCAGAATTGCAATGGTCTTATTAAATACATTGACTTATTAGCAAATAATCTGCTAAAAATTATTAGCAAAATCATAGCAGACTGAGTATGTGTCCTTCTGGAGCATCAGTGTTGCCAAAATGAAAATTATGCAACCAGTAGTTTAAATGCAATGAAGGAACAAATGAGTGCTACATAACACCATAGAGCAGTGGTTCTCAATCTGGGGGTCAGACAGCGCTTTCACAGGGGTAGCCTAAGACCATCTGGATATTGGATACTGACATTACGATTCCTAACTGTAGTAGAATTATATAGTTAGGAAGTAGCAAGAAAATAAGTTTGTGGTGGGGGTCACCACAGCATGAGGAACTGCCTTAAGGGGTTGCAGCGCAGGAAGGTTGAAAACTGCTGCATATGACACAACACAAACGTACACAGGGAGACCAGCACGGCAGTTCCCCTTGTTCGGAGACCGAGTTGCCAGCGGGAGGGCTGACAGAGCATCAGGGCTCTGACAACACTGATCCAGATGGCCGTTACTCCAGGCAGGGTAGGAATATCCAACTATACGTCTACTGTATAGGCACAATACTCCAAGTTATATCTCAAAAAATGTAAGATAAGAAGAAAAACAAGCCAGGCGGTGGCGGCACGCGCCTTTAATCCCAGCACTCAGGAGGCGGAGGCAGGTGGATCTCAGAGTTTGAGGCCAGCCTGGTCTACAAAGTGAATTCCAGGACAGCCAGGGCTATGCAGAAAAACCCTGTCTTGAAAAACAAAACAAAAGGAGGAAGAGGAGGAGGAGGAGGAGAGGAAGATTACACCACAAAAAAGCTGTCAAAAATAATTTTATATTAAGAAGTTTAATTAGCCTGTCAATGTGTTCTGCATTTTAGTTTCCAGCATGTCCACAATGCTACCTGATAAATATATGTCTCTGTGTTATCAGAATATAACATGTGAACAAAAAGTAATGGACTTGGTAAGCTCAGCAGCAAGGCACTAAGATCTGGGAGGTAAATGAGTGGCATGGGCTGCAAACACGGAAATGTTTAATTTTAAATTCTGAAAACCAGCAAACCCCAAATACCACGCTGACACACTGGGCTGATGACTTGTTTCATTGCATAATGGTTACTTACAGAGCCAATGTTTCTCAAAGAGGCTGGATTTCACTGAATGGCACACAGTACAATCAGGGCTTTCCTTACAACACACCACACTGTTTGCATGATAGCTGACACAAGTTACTAAGTTAGCTTCCAAACGGGCCCACCAAAATTCAGAAGTTCTGTTTGAAAAAAATGCCCTTCCCTCAGCATCTGCTCTGTTAACCAGGCTACAAATACGGCCGTCGCAGAGAGGAAGGTGATCAGCTCGGCCTGGGAGTGTCCGCTGTTCAGGTAGAGAGGCACGAGAATTACATGAGTGTGGGGGAATGCTGTAAGTCTCACAGAACATGGATCAACAGGGAAGCTGTACCTAAGCTGGATGATTCTGTGCGGTTTATGGGAAGGAGGCACCTGAAACCGCCCTGCAGGAGCTTGAAAAGCTACTGAGATGCACTGGGCAGGCCATGGCTGTTATCCGAACACTCGGGAGGCTGAGCAGCACTGCCGTGAGCTTGAGATTGTTTTCAAAAGGAAAAAAAAAATCCCCAAACTGAAAGCAAGGAAATAAAAGCAGCTAGGACAGTCTAGCTAGCAGAACAAGACACATGCAAAAGCCACCACAGAGTCAATGTTTAGACTACTAGAAACTACTTAAGATATTTAACAGTGAGTGGGCTAAATGGGCCACTCTGTAGGTGTGGATGAAAGGCAAGGCTAAAGAGCTGTGATTTATTTGTATTCTCATATTTTGGTTTCAGTTCTTCTGGGTCTCTCTACGTAGCCCTGGCTGTCCTGGAACTTACCACGTAGATTCATCTGCCACAAACTCACAGAGATCCTCCTGCCTCTGCCTTTTGAGTGCTGGGGCATACCACCAGCCTGGCCAAAAGAGTATGCCCAGCAAGAAAGTTTGAAAGGAGGCCCTGGGTGAACACAGAGCCTACAGGAGACTCTAAAGGCCATGTTACACTTTACACTGATCAGAGAAAATGTGAGGAACATAGAAGCTGGAATGTCAAAAATAAAAATTCCACATTAAACATAGATATCAAAAACATAGATAGCCTCTTTAAAAAATGTTTTTTGAGATCAGTCACCTATGTTGCCCATGGTGGCCTTGAACTTGTGACTTTGCATCAGCCTCCCATATGCTAGGATTACAGGTGCGCTACCATGCTCGGCCTCAGACAGCATACGTTCTTAGCGTGCAAAGTTCCAGAGCTGTGACTAGACTGCATTTTGGGGTTTTCATATTTGGCTCGTGTGTTGTCATTCATGGGCCTGATTTAGTCGATATATTCCTGTATTACTGCATACCAAGGCTAAGCAGGCTTGTGTCTGGGAGTCAGGGATGATGTAAGTAGACCTACTATTAAAACACACAGACACACACATATCCACATACATCCATATTCACCCCCCCTCCACACACACAAACACACACACTCTCACCCACATGAAGCTACGGTTAGCTCAGTTCCTATTGATGAGAATACTATCTACCACATGACAGACAATAATTTTTCTTCCAAAACGCTCAACTGGTAATTTAGGGCATTTCCACTTACTGTTCCCCTAGAGACTGTTAGCAATGCTAGACAAACTCCAGTTATTATTAGTAGTCTTGGTTCTTCCCATCAGGGGATGGACAGATTATAAGGGTTCTTCTTTCAGACCAGAAGAAAAGGCAGAAGTTAAAGAGGATTCTCTGAAGGTCACTTACTTATGGACAACAAGGAAAAATCCTGGAGGCATAGCACATCCTGTTCCGCCTAAGCCGTGTGACAGAATGAAACCAGTGTGGTCCCCTATCTCCTCTGCTCAGCTATGAACTAAGACAAACGTTCTGTCTGGGCAAAATTAAAACCCAGATTAGATTAATAGAGTGGAGGCATACTCTCGGGGAGACGTGATGGCTAGTGTTGACTGTCAGTTGGGCAGGAGCCAGGATCCACCTAGGAGACAGGCCTCTGTCTGCTGGAGATCAGGCAGGTAGGCCTGCGGGGAGGCCTTTGAAGGGCTATCTTCATTAGGCTAATTGACGCCGGTTGGTCAGAGCTAGCTGAGCCTGGGTTCATTGCTCTCCACTCCCCTCCGGCTGCCAGTATGGACTGTATCCTTGTACAGTGAGTTGAGCTCACTCACCTGTGAATTGCTTTTGTCAAGGCTTTCTTTTATCATAATAACGAGGGGGGTAGAAGGCAGCTTGGGAATGTCAATGCTAGATACAGTTTTTCTTTGCCTGGGACAGTAGATCAAATCATGTGTCTGTATGCCACTTAGAGTCCTAACTCCTCCAGGGGCACCTGCTTTGAACTTATTATATAACTGCCTGTATTCAGAATTGTCACTTGAAAACCTACTGATTGTATGCCCTGAGGGGAAAACAGGCTTTCTTAATAGATTTTATTCATACTAGTTCCTCAAGATATATGCACGGTAGGCCTTTTTCCCTTCCCTCCTTTCTTTGGCCTTGGGAAAGCTGATGAACTTGACTCCAAGGCTTTGAACAATGTAATACTATCTACAATATGGTATGCTTCATTAATTCAGCTCAGTCCACCTACTTTATTCAGCATTTCAAAATGTTAGAGGACCATCTGTTTGATATTCATCAACCAGGAACATTATAAAACCTCGTTCAGCCTAAGATATTAGCCTGAAGCTGATGAGCTAAAGTTTCTCTGGTCTCTGTGCTTTAGCCTCTGATGGCCTCCCTGCTTCGCATGCTGCCACACTGGCTTTATTATTAAGATCTTTGTAAACATACCTGTAAACACCTCATTCCTCTGTCAAAGATACTGTGCTTGATTGCTTTTCATCCTGGGTAAATATGAACCTGACAATCAGTGAATACATACCTCATATCAAAGGGTTGACTCTAAGTGTTCAGTCATATGTGATGAGAGACAAGTGTATGTTTATTTTACATTACAGGGGCATATCTTTCAAAGGAACTCACCTCCTATGCATAAACAGAGGGAAAGTGACAGTGTAATTAGGCAAGAACTAAATGACAAGCAGATTTGGGTACAATCATCAATTTCCCATTTATCCAGCATCTTTCATCAACAGTTTCAATAAATCTTTCCAACTGTTCTTGCCCAGATTTGATTATTTCAAGATCTGACACATCTGAGTATCACGCTATATACTGGCAGTCCTTCAGTCTTTCGGGCTAATTTCCCCTCTCCCTTGACCACCACACCCACCAAGTTCTTTTTTTCTTTATCTTCTATCAGCTCAACCTTCCTTTCTCTCGAATACTTGTCTGGCCCAAATGCTTTATGCTGCACGGCTGGATCACTGCCATGGTCTTTAGTCAAGTGTCCCCAGGCTATTCCTTTCAACCGCCACACACTGTCTACAGGATAAAGTTCAACTTCCTGAAGTTGGACTTTAAAAGCCTCCATGCCCTGACCCAACCCTGTCTTTGTACACATTTTGTACTTTCTCCCTCTTTCCCAGAGCAAACAGCCTGACCCACTGAACCTTGTCCAGCCTAAGTGCTCTTGCCTGGATCACTTCCACGTCTTCCTTCACCTTTCTTGGGAGGCCCACACAGACATGTGGTCCTACCATGCCTTCCCTTAGGGTCTACGCAGTGCAGGGATGTTTGCAAAAACACAGCTGCAATGCTAAGCTCCACATCAGGGCCTCCCTCATGTCACAAGAGGGGCCTGTTAATAGTTCAGTGGCCATAGGGAATGTCTGCACAGAGCTAGGAGCTAAGGTGACTGGAACTTTCAAATCTTTAGCCACTAGGTTGTAAATATGTTCCCATTTCTCATGATCTCCTCCACAATCATGATACCACAAGAAGAAGGAAGCAAACATTCCATCCACCCCACCTCTTTCTGGGAAGTACTGAACATTGAATTCAGAGTCCTGTGCACAGAAGCAAGCACTCCACTAATGAGCTATACCCATCCCCAGACTTCTTTCTCTTTTACTTTTTACTTATTTTATTTTGTTTTTTAAGACGGGGTTTCTTTGTATATCCCTGGCTATTACGGATCTGTAGACCAGGCTGACCTCGAACTTAGAGATCTACCTGTCTCTGCCTCAAGAGTGCTGGGATCAAAGGTGTGCACCACCACCATATGGCTTTATTTTTTATTTTGAAATAAAATTGTCCAGGCTGGTCTTGAACTCACTCTGAAACGTAGGTTGGCTTTGCATTTGTAATCTTCCTGTCTCAGCTTCCCAAACAGCTGGGATTACAGGTGTGTGCCAACCAGGTCCAGCTATCTTGCCCTATTGATCTTCCATATAGTTCTCAAGACAAACAACTCTAAGAGTTTTGAAGATGAGAAATGAAGATCAAAGTATATGTAAGTCCTTGCCTTTTCTCCAATTCCTTGCTGTTGCTTCTAATACCATTGACTGCTTCACCTCTGCTGCCCCTGCTTCTGGTTTCGGAAACAGCACAGATAACCATCAATAGTGAATCATTGAGACAGACGGAGAAGGAGAGGAAGAGGGAGAGAGAGAGAAGAGGAAGAAAGAAAGAGAGAAGGAGAGGAAGAAGGAAAAAGAGAGGGAGAGGGATAGAGAGAGAAAGAGGGAGAGGGACAGAGAGAGGGAGAGAGAGGAGAGGAAGAGGGAGAGAAAGAGGGAGAGAGAGAGAGAAAAACAAAATGCAGAAGAAAATGACACAGACACTAAAGTGGAAATGGAGCTGAATGGATACCAGAGGAAGCTGTCCAAGGCAAAGTGTCAAGACAGAAACAAGACGCTGAGTTGCACCTATGGTGCACATCCAGGGTGGAACAGGTTAGTGTAAATGTACACAAGTGCACTTCCTGCATGTACATGCAATTTTCTAGAAGGATAGCCTAAGAATTCGGATGACAGTTACCCATGGGGAAATGGATTGGGAATCTGGAGATAAACACTTTGTCTCACATCCCCTTCACTATCACTTAGTTTTATATTTTAAAACAAAGCCCCAGTGCCTACACTCTCCAGTGAGACTAACGGGCAAGTACCTGTGAAACTTCCTGAACACATGGAAGACCTGTCCCTAAACTCCTCCTAAGACCTGTTCACTCATAGGAGCAAAATGACTGGTCCCTGGATGGTGGGTCTTTTGTAGCTACAGGCTGACTTAACGAGATCTTTTATGTGTTTGCTGTTAGAAAACTAACGCCACTAAAAAGAGGTTTTTAAAATGAAGTTTCCCAAAAAGGAAAACCACGTCCTCAGACACAGCTCTAAGAAAGTTTACTGACACTAAGCTGGAAGTGGCAAGTCAGAATATAAAATTTCAGGTAAAAATCCTCCCAAATAGAGTATATGAACATCACATTTTTCTTCTAAGCTCTTCACAAAATACTATTTTCTCCAGGTACCAATGCCACTGAAAAACGCTTCTGCGGAGGGCTTCCTTGCAAATGCTCACAGCTTCGAATCTGAACTATGTGGGTAGCGATATTTTCCATACAGACCCTTCACTGGGAACATCTGCTGGAGCAAATCAATATACAACACATGCGAGCGAGCGAGCGTGCGCACGCGTACACACACACACACACACACAGCACAAAGATGGTCGTGTCTGCAGTGCCGATGGACTGACTGTATGCGTGAGCCCTGTAAGACTATAACAAAGCTGAGAAAACAAAACAAAACAAAAACCAACAACCCTCACCTGGTGACATCATAGCTATGTTCATCTCATAGTACAAAACATTACTCATGTGTCTGGCTGACACCAGTGTAAACAAGCCTACTTTGTTAGCAGTCATGGAAACGTGTGACACATAGTCTCACTTAGAAATAAAGGGCTGTGTTCCTGGTTCGTGCACTCATGGTACTTTCCATCATTATCTTATCTCACTCTTCTACAGATCGCTAAAAATAAAAGCTAATTGTAAAGCAGCACCAAGCACCAGGAGACCAGCTAGAAGAAGGCGTTTGTCATCACATGATGGTTCCACGCGCCTTACTTCTCATGAAGACCTTGTCCGACGGACCAAGACCGGCGAGAAGTCAGCAATGAGGATGATCTCCATCATGGCAAGACCTAGGTCAATGTGTATGTTTGAGTCTCAGGTGTTTCACTTAGTATGTTTGCTGTTGTTTTAAATAAAAAGTTAAAAGAGTAAAAACAAACAAACAGACCACCAAACATCTTAAGACAGAAGAAAGCTTACAGAGTAAGAAAGTATTTTTTTGTATAGCTCAGTGGTCCTCAACCCCTTTATGGAGGGTCAAATGACCCTATCACAGGGGTCGCCTATGTATATCTACTGGAAATATTTATTTATATTACGATTCATAACAGTGGGAAAATGACAATTATGAAGTAGCCAAGAAAAATAATTTTCTGGTCTGGGGGGGGGTCACCACAACATGAGGGACTATGCTAAAGGGTCGCAGCACCCAGAAGCCTGAGAACCACTGGAACAGCTAGACAGTGTCTCTCTTCAGTGTTATTTTAAAAGTCACAAAGTTAAAGAACTTTTAAAAAACTAAGAAAATAAAGCAACATTAAGGTCAGCTTACTATTGGGGAAAAAAACGTATTTTCTTGTAAATTTAGTAACGCCTAAGAGTCCAGTTCTTAAAAATAGCATCTATAGGAGTGTGCTGGTGCCTTAGGCCTTCACAGCCCCTCAGCAGTGACTCACTCCCTGACTCACGCAGGGCAGCTCCGTTCACGTTGAGTGCCCTATATAGGTGTACCGAAAAGTGAAAAAACCTTCCCTAATTTTTAGTGTGCGTTTTCCATGTTTAGAAACACACAAACACTGCCACGGTACAGCTTCTCACAGTATTTAGCACAGTGCTACGTATGCGGGTCTGTGCATGGGAGCACCAGGCTGTGCCACGTGGACTCGAGATGCAGCAGGCAGGGTTATGAGGCTTGTGTGAGTGTCCTTCATGATGTTTGCATGACGGCATCACCTAGCGAAGCATTTCTCAGAACCTGTCCCCTCAAGCCAGCCCTGCTGTCGGGATACAGGGCAGGGTCACATCCTTTGGGGTGTGACTAAGGACTGTTTACAGAGAGCTCATGCAACTTTTGAGGGCTAAACTGTTTCGTTTGTGATTCCTAGGCTTTCATGTTTCTTCTGGACTTTCAAAATGGTTTCTGTAACAATAACTACCAAAAAAACCCAAACAAACAAACAAACAAACGAGCAATAAATCCATGTCCTTAAGGCTGAAGCTACTTTCTCAGAAGCAGCTAAAGTCAATGCTAAAGTCAGATTAAGATAAATTAGAAATGTCTACACAACACTGATTCTTAAAAAATCAAAACCTGGCGTGTGAACATGCCCAACACCCCTGCTCAGACGGGAGAGTACATTAACAGTGTCCACAACAGCACTGGTTACAGCAAACGCCAGAGCAAACAAGGAGCGACACACAGGTAATCCAGAGGCCTGGGGCAAAGAGAGTGTGCAGATATACACAAGTCCACACGGATGCGCTGGCAAAGCGGAGTAACATGGACTCAAGCACCGCTGTTTAGCAGAGTAAGCGCGAGAGGAAGCAGGGTAAAGGACACATGCAGGCCCTTGATAAGCCGAGATGGGAACGGCATCAGTTCAAGGCAGCCTGGGCCACCCCGAGAGACCCTGGCCGTCACAGCTACCTAGTAAAACCCTTCCTCCAAGAAACAAACTAGTAAACAAACTATCGCCCCCCTAAACCAAACTAAACCAAGTCAAACACACAAATAAAAACATATTCAGAATGACGCTTTATAAAGGTCAGATGCCAACTCCCCTTAGTAGAAACACATGGGTGGTTAAAAAAAAGGTCAGATAAAGTGAGATGATGATTAACATAAATCTGAAGACGGGGAGCTGGCATCTCAGGGCAGCGGGAGGGCTGTGAAAAGATACACCATCAGGAGGGAGGGTGGCAGTGCACGGCTCAGAACTGCCACCGCCTCTTGGGCATTTCCCTTCCTTTTTCCTGAACGCAATCTGTCTTCTGCATAGTATTTAATACTTTATGGTCATTTAAAAAAGAAATAAAAACTATGGAATAAAGTACTAAATTAAATGTGTGTGAAGTTATAGAACAAGTAACATTTTTTCCCAATCCTAATGCTCTGTCCCTATGATTTTATTTTTATTAAAAAAATTTTTTTTTTCAGACAGAGTCTCATTATATGTCCTAGATGTCCTAGAGCTCAGGGCATAAACCAGGCTGGTCTTTAATCCACTGAGATCCGCCTATCTCTGCCTCCAAGTGCAGGAATTAAAAGCATGCCACAAGTAAAATTATAAGTAAAAACAGTTTTCGTTATACCTGGCATTGTGTAACATAAGATATTCTCATCCAAGTATGATCTACATCACTCGCTGAGCATACCCACTTCCACTTTGTTCCTGGTTTTGCTTCTACTTCTACGGCATTCATACACACATGGTCTTATATATCTATATAAAAACCAGGAGAGCTAGAAGAAAGCATAGCCTTCCTAAGACAAGCTTACTTCGCTTAAGCTGATTATCTCCAGTACAACTTAACCTTTGCATAATACTAAAATTTAAATTATGACTGGGATTTAAAGGCCTCTAGGCCATCCCTGCATTTGTTCTGTTCATTGTCCTTAAGGATACAGTCAGGAGAAAGCCTTTGGCCATGCTGAAGGTGAGCTGCTCCCCCCCCCCCCCAGGATGACTAACCCCCGTACTGGCTAGAGAAAATGAAGGGGCTGTATAGGTGGAAGGGGTGGACAGGGAATCCCCAGAGCAGCGGCTTGACAATACTACTCCCTATCTGTGAGAACAGCCCGGCACGCAGGGGAGAGGTGGCAGCTGAAACTCTTTCATGAGGGGTATAATCCAGGGAGCACTTTCCCTTTCGCTCCAACTGACATTAAGGGTGCCAAGCTCTGTCGACCGCACCCCTTCAGAACGCTGAGGCTGTGCTGTACCTTGCTGTCTGCTGGACCAGTCAGACCCTCCAGTTTGTCTTTTTCAAACAACAGAACTTTAATGTCCAAGATTCAAGGAGTTAACATCTCTGACTTGCCACTCTGCCTCACAACCATAGTTATCATGGTTTCTGAAGACCAGAGGAGAGCTATCAAGAGCACAGCCTCCTTGAAGGCGCTTGAGATAAATCTTTGATTAAGAACCAAGTGGAAAAAAAAAAAAGAGCTCAGTTAAATGTGTTGAAATATTTTAATATTGCTGGGTGGTGGTGATGCACACCTTTAATCCCAGCACTCGGGAGGCAGAGGTAGGGTCTGTGTTCGAGGCTGGCCTGGGTTACATAGAGAAACCCTGCCCTGGAAAACCAAAAATAAATATATAAATAAATAGTAGATATATATATAAAAACAAACAAACAATTCTTAAAAAGTAATATCTGGGGCTGGAGAGATGGCTCAGTGGTTAAAAGCACTGACTGCTCTTTCAGAGGACCAGGGTTCAAATCCCAGCAACCACATGGCAGCTCACAACTGTCTGTAACTCCAGGTCCAGGAGATCTGACACCCTCACACAGACATTTATGCAGTTAAAACACCAGTGTATATAAAAATAAATAGATCATTAAAAATATCTAAGGAATGAAAGAAAGACCACTGTTTAAAGTCTTCCACAACACAGTGACATACACACAGACAGACACACACACACATGCTGACTTCCTGTGACATCAACAGCTCTGGGACAGACTGTGCTTGCGCTAGATCTTTGGCTTCTGCAGAGTCCACCACATCCATCCAGGAGTCTCAGAATGGACAGGGGAGGCCTGTTCACGACACACTGCACCCCACCTAGTCCGTTTCCTCTTCCCACCCACTGGGCAGCAACTACCACACCCTTCTTGCCTGTGGTGGCTTATGGTGTCACTAAGGCAGTTATACAGAAGCTCTGGGTTTCCGAGGAACTTGGAATGAAGGTATGCCCACTGTGGGAAGATCAGACAAGGGAGGAAATTAGAGACCAGCTCAGAGCCTGTTGGACCCACAGGCCAAGTCAGGGGCAGAACTGGTCTTCTTATAATTTCCCTCTCTTTAACCACTCTTACTAGACTTGCACCTCTAAGAAGAATGAACAGTGAAGGAATTTGGCGATTCACTAGGAGCTCGGGAATTTAAATACTTTAGAAATCCACTTGGGAAATTAGAGAGAGGGATTTGAGAAGGCACAAAGACAAACAGTAAGGACAAGAATCATTTATGTTTCTTTCAGGCATCTGGCAGGTTATTAATTACAAAAGGCCCAGTGATAGGCATTTACAAGCTCTCCTGAAGCTGGAGGGGCTGTCAGAGACTTACCAAACCGCACAGGACTCATCAGGAGCAAAACGGCAAAGGCTCTCAGCTGCCTGCCCAGGACAGCCGACTGTGAGCAAAGGCAGGCTGACACTCTCCACAGCACCTACCTCAATGACTCATCCTGGACTTTGGCGATCAACTCACACTATCTCTGGATATTCCGGTGTTTGTCTCGGGGGAAACTCCACGCCCTGTACTGTGCCCAGAACAACTGTCAGCAATAATGCGATGCATTCAGCACCCTGCTGTACAAATGGGCTCTTTGTGTTGATGGCCCCAGCCACACACTCTCTGTCTCTGCAGGGAGGCCCACCAGGGCATCAGCCTGCTGTCACATCACCCCAGGGAGTGCAGGACAACTCACATTCAGCCTGCTTGGCACTCCTGTGTACCCACACAAGGGAAAGGGCTGGATTTAACAAATCCAGGATAGCAGAAAAAATACAAAGCAGTAGAACACACACACACACACACACACACACAGAGACACTGTCAGCTGCAAGTGGCCACTCAGTGAAGACAGAGGGAAGTGGAAGTGGTGTGCAAGTCACGTGAGCAGTCAGGAGTCCCTTTCCTCTGTGGATTTGTCCGCAAAACAGACGCTCCGGGTGCCTCGAGTGTCAGGCACAACTGGAGAGGCAAAGGGGGGGATGGCCCCCGTCTTGTCTAGCTGCTACAGAGGAAGGAACAATGCTGACCACTGATAACTGAGAGGGTAGGCGTACTCGGTGCCAGGGAAGAGATGCCAACGGGAAGAGGCAGAAAGACGGATTTGGTTGTCCACTAGCGAATAGAGAGAGGCAAGTTTTGAAAAATATGGTAGAAGAGACAGAGATGGCAGAAGAATGGAGGGGTCGGGCCCTACAGGTCAGACCCAGAATGTCCCTCTTAAATCAATCTGTCAGGCCCCTGGCAGCCTGAGCCCTTGGGATCAGGATGGAAAAAGAGGGGAAAAGAACACTTGAGTCTAGGAAGAGAAGGTAGAGTCAAAAGAGAGGTAGAGGCAGGACTGTACCGTTTCTGTTCCAGTCCTCTGGAGGCTTAAGATTATCCACACAATAGGGAAGAAGGGTGTAAACTGGGCGATTCAGCTTCGGCTGTGATGAACGTGCCAATCCTTGGATGCTTAAGCGCAGGTATCATGGTGGGTGGGCTGGACAAGTCTGGGAGCCAGCAATAATGGTACCTGGGCCTTTGACTCTGAGGACAGGCATGGACTGCAAGGGCCGGGCAGACCCTCTCAAGCCCAAGCTCTAACCCTTGGTTAACTGAGTGATCTGGGGAAGGGGGAGGTGTAAGTAAATTAACGCTTCTGAGACTCCAATTTTAGCGATTTCTCTGGAGATTTAAGGAGCTCAGAAAAGGCCCTAATATCACAGCAGACAGAAGGGATTTCACAGTTTCCTCCCGCCCTTTCGTGGTCCTATAGTTCTTCGTTTAATAACTTGAGTTCTTAACCCACACAGCAGATCACAGGCTTTCCTGCTGTCAGTCACCCATCCTTAAATCCCTTTTGACCTTCCTTGTATGCACAGATTCTCAAATATTTGAATCGCCACAGGTTGTATGAAAAGCTCAGGCCAGGATGGTCCAGGGGAGCCAGGGGTTTGCTGCCCTTACCGTCAAATAATGAATGCCAAGATCCCAACATTGCTCTGTGGTTCAGAGATATTGATTTCACCATTTGGGGGTGGGTGGAAAAGGGCAATGGGGTTTAGAGAGAGAGAGAGAGAATTTTGCCAGTATAATAAAACATAGCCTGTGTGTAACTGCACTGTAATGTTTGGGAAGCAGCGTGTCTGCTGGAGTTAATATTGTACGGTCTCTCCCCGTCTCAGTTCACGTCAGAGTCTACAGAGTGCTAAATAATAAATGCTAGAAAATGGGTCTCACCTCAAACGAAATGTTAAGTCAATAGCACACTCTATAAGGAACGAGTGCTTTTTGGAGGGGGCTGGGCTTATTAACCTACTTATTTTTGATGCTTGGAGAGAACACTTTTAAAACTATAGATGCTCCGGTCCTGACTTAGGAGGTTCAATGTAAACATTTAAACTTCCTGATAGTGTGGAAGTGATACATTTTCAGTAGAAACCGTGTCTTAAATTTCAAGTCTTTTCCTGGGCTAATGATGCTGGATTGGAAATGCCCTTGTGATGGCAGGCAGTGGCAGAGCGGCCGCTCCGGGTCAGCGAGGTACCTGTGAAAGAAAGCCAGAGCAGTCCTCTGCCATGGGCTGTGTCGCTCCCTGTGGGTCAGACACATTAAACCCATTTTTCAACGCAGGGTATTTTAAACTCAGGTTTATAAGGATGAAAGCTGGTCAGAAGTCAGGAGGGTCTGTACACTGAAACTGTGAAGCTATCCACCCTAAGTCGGTTCTCCCAAACGAGGCTCAGGAGCTATGACCCGGCCTCTGTGACCCCCTAGCCCTCTGTAAATTCCAGTTAGCTACCTGCTGCCAGGTCGGTCTCTCTCCTCTTCTCCCTCAGAATATTGTGGGCATATCGTAACTTATCCTCACCAACAGCTCACTTCATTCTTTTATCCAGGGCCCTTTTGATGACGCCCCAGGCTCTGGGTACACAGGCAGGCACCCATCTGCCTACCATGGCAGCAGCCAAGCTGGGGATTGGTCTGCAGGTAAAAGAAAAACTGTCACCAGCTTTGGGAGGACAACAATTTGTACCTATTCTTGGCCCAAACACTTTTTTTTTAAACTTTAGTGATTTATCTATTTTTTTTTAACTTTAGTGATTTATATCTATTTATCTATTATCTATTTATCTAGCTGGGGGTCGGGAGGGTGTTGAAGCTGTAGCTTGGTAGTTCAGCACTCTTCTAACTTGTGCATAGCCCTGGGTTTGACCATTGGTACCCCCTCAAAATGTTTTAATCCATATGAGGTTACAAGGGGGAAAAAAGTACACAGACTTAAAATACTGTATTATAAATCCAAACAAATACAGGAAAAACAAAGAAAGAGTCATAAAGTCCTGGAAAGGACCTGATAGTAACCACCTGGAAGGAAGTTGAATAGTATGTGTGTCAATGGAGGGTTGGTTAGATAACAGGCAGATGCATTTCCACACAGAGCGTTGCTGCACAGCGAATAGAACCTTGCTATCCCAGCTGGGGGTGGGGGAGGGGAGGTCAGCTGGAAACGGAGGCTCTAGTTTCACCTACAACCCCTGGTACTACGGAATTAATTTTTTTCCAATAAACTTACACTTAAAATGTTTTTTATCTTTATATTATTTTCAGTTCATGTATACGTCTTCTTTTGCCTGCATATATGTCTGGGAACCACAGCCATGCAGGGCCCACGGGTGCCAGAAGAGGGCATTGGATCCTCTGGGACTGGAGTTCCAGGATGCTTGTGAGCCATCATGTGGGTGCTTAAAATTGAGCCCAGGTCCTCTGGAAGAGAAACAAGTGCTCTTAACCTCCGAGCTATCACTCCGCCTGCCCCTGAACTTACACTTTTAAAAGCAAGCTCCATAGCAAAAAGACGAGCCTTTACAATTCAGGCTTATTCGGATAATCTACTGAGAGCCTCATTCAGTGATGTCATCTGATCTTTGCTCAGCAGGAGACACAAAATCTAGGCACAAGCAGAGAGCACGGAGGAGGCACACACCAACACGTGTTTGCTTCAGCAGTGAATGGTTTAATCAGTAAACAGATTTCTCCTGCAACCGGACTGCTCTCTAAGGCCCTGGCTGTGTGGCGCATGAGCTTCCATAATCTAACTGGCTCCATTTGGTCAACTTTTTAAAAAAGGTTTTTTAATTAATTGTACTTTATTCACTTTGTATCCTGCCTGTAGCTCCCTCCTTCCTCCCCTCCCAACCCCTCTTTTTCTCCCCCTTCTCCATGCATGCCCCTCCCCCAAGTCCACTGATAGGGGAGGTCTTCTTTTCCTTCCTTCTGATCCTAGTCTATTAGGTCTCATCAGGAGTAGCTGCACTGTCTTCCTCTGTGGCCTGGTGATGCTGCTCCTTCCTCAGGGGGAGGTGATCAAAGAGCAGGCCAATCAGTTCATGTCAGAGGTAGCCCCTGTTCCCATTATTATGGAACCCACTTGGATACTGAACTGCCATGGGCTACATCTGTGCAGGGGTTCTAGGTTATCTCCATGCATGCTACTTGGTTGGAGTATCAGTTTCAGGGAAGACCCCTGTGCTCAGATATTTTGGTTCTGTTGCTCTCCTTGTGGAGCTTCTGTCCATTTGGTCATCTTTTATGCTAGATGTGAGTGTCTCTGAACTTGAACTTAGTTTTACTCAGGATGTCTTAAATCTTAAACATCATTCCTTCCCCCACCACGTAATCTGATGTCTCTGCCAGTGCCTCACGCCCACCTAAAGTAACTGCTTGGTGAGCACTTTTCTATCTAGGGAAACAACACTACAGAGAGCAGAGAGCTGTGAATACAAGTGCTCCTGGCTGCAGTGCTCCTGGGCGTGGTGCACCAGGAACCAACACACCCACTGGCCTTTCATCAACTTGACACCTTCTGGCCCCTTAGAGACATGGGGCATGGAGGAGAGTTGTGTTTGAGACGGGAAGGAAGCTGGGAGAGCGGGGGCTGAGCCCAGCTGCCATCGCCTAATCGCGACCAATGGGCATCTAAGCCTCATCGACAGCTTCCCTTCTCCCTCCATTCGTTTTTATTCCAGCTACAATTTGACCCCACTGAGGCATGAGTGGTATTTCCGGAACTTCTACTTGTAAGATCACCTGAAACCTCTATCCCCTGCCCCACCCCAGTCGGTGAATCAGCTTTTCTAACAGGTTCTGTGTCTTAAACTAGAGCCCAGGTTATTAAACATGGGGGAGTTTGGGAGGCATCAATCCAGGTCAAACTCACTGTGAGACAAGGAACCGGGGTGACCGACCGGGTTAAATAATTTCCCCGAGGGCTGATTAACTCTGGCTGGGAGCCCTGGACCGTGGTGAGCTGATTCTCTGCTCACAGACCAATACTGTGTGCTACACTGAATACTCAGAGTCCGAGGATCTGTGAGGTTTCTGATTCACCATGAGGCAGCTGCAGGTACGTGACTAACGCAGTCTGAGTTCGGGACACATGTCAGAACGTGCCCCCGCCTGAAGGGATGGGAGGCAGGGAGACGCTGTCTGCTTTCAACCACCCTTCCCGTTTCTTTCACTTTCGTTATCAGAATGAGGGAGAAGGAAGGCATAAGTGCACACAGGGAGAAAGCAACAGCATCCTCACAGAGCACATCCAGGTCCGGGCAGGAGTACTTTCAGCCAAACAGCTCTCATCGCCACACGCTGGTTCTAGCAAACGCCAGCCCCTTGTGGTTGGGAGAGAAATGATGGCTACTCCTGTGTAGACTCTATGCCGGCGGCCTGGAATCAGCATTTCTAACTGAGGAACAAAGAGGAGAAACAGCGACACCGCACTCCACCCCCCCCCCCCCCAAGCCTTGGAAAGCACAGAGCAAGCTTCGGCTCAGGGAGAGCTTGATCTGCTTATAATTGTCTCTAATTGGCCCTCCCACACGGTTGCACAACTTACAGCTGTAAGGAGTTCCAAAAAGAGTCAGTCCCCTTCTACCTTAAAACCAGAATCCTTTCTGCCTAGATTCTTCACATGACCATTTTTTAAAATTTTTCTTAGTATATCAAGATATCAAAAATAAGATGAATGAATGAACAAAAAGCAAAGATGCAAATGAGCTTTAAAGAGCCCCGGTCTCTCTGTGAACTCAGCGGTAACGCTGTGGGATTCACATTCCTAATGGAGACTGATTATGAATGGAGAAACCTTCCATCTCAGGGCATGTGGCCCTCAAAATGCATGCGTCGCTTTGGACATCTTCCATGTTCTGATTTTTATCTTTTGTGGCATGCTCGACTCTCTTTTAATAAAGTCACAACCCTTGGTTGCCATGGAACCCAATCAGACTTGAAGCCTGTTACTATGACTTCCCTACAGGGCTAAAAAAAGACTGGGTGACCAAAAGACCAGCATTTTCTTTTTAAAAAAGCAACACAACAAAAATCAAGGCAAAGAGACTTCAGAAAGGAGCCAACACCTTTGTGTCTGCCAACACTTGAGTTTCAGAGAGGGTAGTTTGAACTCTTAAGCCAAAGCTTCTCAATATTTTATTTAAAAAAATATTAAGCTGGGACTTTCCAAAGATTTTTTTTCCCGATAAACACCTGGCAAAGAGGATAAAACTGTTCTTTAGGATTCTTCCATTCTCCCCCTCCTCTAGGAGAGCTTCCTCAAGACGGAATAGTTGTTTAGCAAACATGTGTCAATCAGCAGCTACCAAATTGCAATATCCATTTCCACCAGTATTAAGTTTTTGCCAAGAGCTCATTATTTCTCTGCAAAAAGAAGATATTGAAACAATACAATCAGTCCTGTGTTCTGCCATATCTGAAGCTGGACTGAATCTGTAGAGAGAGAAAAAAAATATCTGACGCTAACAGCAGAGCTATATAAGGAAAGAAAATTAACATTTGTTGAGTGCCTACCGTGAGCCGGGCATCTCACATCTCACTGTGTGACTGAACCACCAAGTTCTGACAGCCTTGACTAGCTTGCTCAGGCTGCCAGGCAGCAATTGTGCCTGCCGCCCAAAGCCAGAGTTATTCATCCATTCCACCTGCCTTTGTTTCTGGCTCTGAGTGCTGAGCATTTGTTCAGCAACTTGTTCATTATGAGGGAATTCACAGCTTTGTACAGCTCGTCTCTAAAGCGGGCATGTCTCTCTCTTGACTTCCAGCTGGCTGTGGCAGTAAGATGTTTTCTGTCATACCCACAAAGCAGCAGCAACCTGTTGGCAAAATCATGAGCAAACGTCCTGTCCACTTGTCTAGGGTGTGTGCATCTGTAATAGATTGCTAATTAGGAAGCATCTAAGTTAAGGCTATTTTACCTGGCAACATGTGTAATGAATATTGCAACAATTTTCATGAAAAGTTTAAAATTGCCACAAGATACTACTCAGCAGACAAAAGAGACGGTGAGTGATGGTGAGGACACAGGAAACCTAGAAACCTGCACAAACTGCTGACAGCAACGCACACTGGTGCAACCACTGAGAAAAATGCCAGCCATTCCTCAAAGGGTTAAACACAGCATTACCATAAGACCCAGCAATACCACACCTAGCTGTCCCATACAAATAACCCAACTTATAAGATTGCCTAACCCTACATGGGTTGCTTTGCCTTTTGAAGTTGCCATAAAAACATCTGTTGATTTGAACTCAGATCCAAAGAGTAAGCTACATTCCTCCCTCCTCCTCTCAACAAATCCTAGAGTAGACGTTTACTTTTAATTTTTTTTACATCTGTTGATTTTGTGTGTGTATGTGTATATATTTGTGTATGTGTGCACATGTATGTATGTATGTGGGTGTGCTCTCCATAGCACTTCCATGCAAGTCACAGGACAATCTGTAAGTGTCAGGTCTCTCTTCCACTTGCGGGATCTGGGAATCGAACTCGGGTCCTCAGGCCTGGCAGCGAGCACCTGTGCCTATCACCAGCCCTAAGCTGCTTTCCTGTTTCCACACGCACATCTTACAAACTGGAGTCCTCCATAGACATATTCCTAAGGTTCTACAAATTTGCTGCAAGCAAATTAAAATGCTGCATTCACTTAGATGGCAAAGAATACAGCTGCCATGGAGGGGCCACAGACAGCCATTTGCTAACCAAGAACAGCCCAGGCTATCAGGGCCACTGACATTTCTACCTGTTGTGGGGCCAGCTGCTGTTAAAGCCTTTAGTCCCTGTCGGTCAGTAAAGGAAACCCTGGGTCAGTGAGGTTGCTCAGTGAGCAAAGGTGGCCGTGTCACCGTCGTTACACTGAGTCACCAAGTTTGATCCCCAGAATCCACATAAAGGTAGAAGGTAGAACTGACTCCACAGAGCTGTCCTCTGGCTGCCTTCCCAAGTGTGGCGTGACACAAGCACCTCCCCAATACATGAATCATGTGCACACACTAACAAAAAAGATGAAATTAAACCAAGACAAAGGACCACCATAGTTGAGCACATTCATTTCCTGGAGCTCCGGCAACAAAGTCCCACAATCTCCATGGTTTAAATCAGCGGAAACTCTTTTCCTCGCAGCTCTGGAGGCTGGACCCAAGATGAAAGAGCAGAGGGGCTTGGCTGCCTCTGAAGACATCAAAGACTGCTCATCCCAAGCCTCTCTTCAATGCCCATCTGAGGTGTTCAGTCCATGGCTGGTACAGAGTCTCACTGCCCAAACCCTTGGTCTTCATGGCCTGATCTCTGCACCATGGTCACTAGATGTGTGTCTGACACTATGTCCAAATTACCCTTTTCATAAGGACACCAGTAATACTGGATTCCGGTCTACTCTACAAACCTCATTTTAACTTGGCTACTCTATAAAGGCTTTGCATCCAAATAAGGTCCCGCTGTGAGGCGCTGGAGGTCTGGATAGCAACAGATGTTTTGGGGGAACGTTCAACCTATAAAACCAGCTTTAACTGTAAAGAACACAGCAGTTCCCATGGAGATCAAATTGTTTCACAGTGAGCAAAAGTGTCATAGGCAGAAATTTTTTGACAGCAGAAAGCTAGGCTAGGATTGAACCTTCCTGTCAGCCAGTGGGGTAATGGAAACATTTAAACTCAGCAGAAGGGGCTGAAGAGATGGGTCAGCAGTTAAGAGCACTTGCCATCCTTCCAGAGGGCTCAATTCCCAGCACCCACATCTGGGTTTTACAACTAACTGCCTGTAGCTACAGATCCAGGGGATCTGATGCCCTCTTCTGACCTCTTTATTCACATGCAATTCCCACACACATGCACATTAATAAAAGTAAATCTTAAAAAACATAAAAATAAGTTAACAGAACTGCTCTATAGTGGTCACTGCCTTTGTGAGATTACCTTGGCCATGGGTAACATCACTTTGTGATTTAAATGATCACTGCTGCGTGTATTTAGCTTGTTTTAAAACACCACCAGAAAAAGACTGATGGAAATTTTCCTTAGAAAGTTAGTGAAATCTGCTTTAACAACAACAAGGGACTCACTTATTCTTAAAGCAGACCTAAGCAAACACACCAATTAGCATCTTTGAACAAATACTTTCTACAAGCCAAAAGCAGAGAGAAGATAAAAATTAAAATATGGAAATAAGAGTACAAGCCTTCCCTAATTAGACTTATTTAAATAAAAACTGTAGCCAAGGCCTTTACTAATCGTTTGATGTATCTTAAACACTGAACTCTGAGAAGATAAACCTTGCTGGCTTCTTGAAAGGTGTGAGCTCAAATATTATACTAATATCTTTGTGAAACTCCTAATGTATGCATCCCTTTCGTTCCCACTTAATCCCATTTTTCCATGCATCACATATCTACTTTTCACTGGAGGAAGCAATCCCTTCTGCTTCAGGGTTGAGAGGGATAAATCACTAGTTAAAAGGGTGTGAGAAGGCTCAGGGTTGGCTGGCACAGGCCAGATGGAGAGGCACCCAAGTCAGCTGTGAGTTGAGAATGGGCACACCCTTTGCGTACATTGGCTTACGCACGCCTCCCACATCGTTATGAGGAGCTGGTTCTCTTTTGCACGAGTAGTCTGATGCTCAAAATGAGAGAAGACGATTCGGCACAGTTGTAAGAGGCGCCGGGACTTCAAAGCTGGGCCAGCATGTCCTGAGCCGCTGCCCTCACTTTACCATGTAGAACTGCCACTGACAAAGTGCTCTGACCTCGGCTGGGTTAGAGCACTCACTACCTCCTCAGCGGTCACTCTCCTCTAAGCCAATATAGCCACTCCCTCCTGGTCTCCCTGGGGGCCACTTACGACCTCTGCAAGCCATCAGCCAAGACCGTGCTTGCAAAACATTGAGCCCTGAACTGGCTTCTGCACAACATCTCAGACCACAGGTCTCTCTGCCCATCTGGCTCCAGCTACAATGTCTCCTAGTGTACCTGGACCATAGCAGGCTCCTGTCTCCAAGCATCTGTATCTGTTGCTCCCTATCCAGGGATGCTGTTCCCACACAGCACATCTACAGTTCTTCTCTAAGAAAAGCTGTCCTGAGTCTCTTATTTTTAATCCGCTCCTCTCTATCCTCACCTGGGCCTTCCCAACTTCTGTTTTATTTTTTAATGCTGTAGCTCCTCTGCTGAACATATATGGATTTTACCTGTGGGTCTGGTTTGTTTGCCTCAGGCTACTGGTCCTTTGTCGCTCAGAATGCCTAGCACATCACGGGGGAATTACATATATTTGGAAAGTCAATGTGTTGAATGAGACTCCAGAACTGACAATCCATTCATGCACTGTGTGAAATAACTTGAGCCTGTCACCTCCATACACTGTGCTCCTGCCTTGGGAGCTGGAAGAAACCAGGAGACAAGCAGGTAGTGGGGAACTGGAAGAAGCGTACTTAAGGGGCTCAAAGGACTTCACCTTTCAAATCAGTGCAATGAAAGACACAACTCCATGCCACATGCTAGGGATATGCAGCTGCCACTGATCACTGGCAGGGACATACCCCTCATCTTCTCTTTTATTAGGGTCAACAGTTCCAGAACAAACCAGCTCCATGCATGGGTCTGGGGAGGGAATTACATAGGCCAAGACCCTAGGGGAGGAAAAAAACAGCCTGGTGGTCCCTTCTGTCTCTCCCCTTCTTTCCTTGTGTAT
Source organism: Pachyuromys duprasi (assembly GCA_028658305.1). Taxonomy (NCBI): domain Eukaryota; kingdom Metazoa; phylum Chordata; class Mammalia; order Rodentia; family Muridae; genus Pachyuromys; species Pachyuromys duprasi. The sequence goes on from CM053766.1 coordinate 75,747,984, forward strand.
TTTAAAACATTACTATATGCCTTAGTTACTTTTCTATTGCTGTAAAGAGACACCAAGATCAAGGCAACTGACAGAAGAGTTTATCGGGCGCTCAAAGTTCCAGAATGTTAGCATCCATGACCATCATAGTGGGGCTTCTCTCTTGATCCGCAGGCACTAGACAGAGGGAGCTGGGGAATGGTGCAGCCTTTTGAAAGTTCAAAGCCCCATCCCCCGTGACACATTGTCTCCAACAAGGCCACACCCACTAATCCTTCCCCAACAGTTCAACCAACATTTTGACCTGGTGTTCAAAATGGGAGTCTATGGAGTTCATTCTCATTCAAAGCACCACCTGTATAATAACTGTACAGATGAATGTATTTCACTATGTCACATACATACATACATACATGTAACATTCACCCCTCCCGGTTATCCTCACCCAACCTGCCTTTCTCAACCTCAAAAGTTTCAATTTCTCCATCCCAAGTGTCTATCAACAAAAGCACCCTCCTTGCGTGCTAAAGAAAGTCTCTAGTTTCCCTAGATAAGCTCTGCCTGCTCACATGCAGTTTTTTTTTTTTTTTTTTTTGTAGTAAGCATGCCCCTAAAAAAACCTCCCAAAGGAATTTTCTAGCAGCTCTCAGGCGGCTACCAGTGGTTCTGAACTTTCTACACAATTCCTGATAGGAATGAGGTAGCCTAGACATGCCAGCCTGACAGATAGTGGAGAAACAAGACTATGTAAGGTCAGACAGCGAGACAAAACAAACAAATAAGCAAAAAGCTACAAAGCAGGAAATGGAACTCAAAGCATATGATGTCTGCCTGACTGAAGCCCATTCTAAATCCCCTATGGATCAGACTGGGGACCGAGCGGGATGACATTATCACAATGGGCAAGTCGTAAGCACTGAACTTTAGAAAAATGATGGGCGTAAATAAATGTGCCTTTTGAGCCTGAGATTCTAGGAAGGGCTAAAATCACCATAAGACTTTTCCAAAGCACAAATAAAATCCCACTGAGAGATGGCACTATAATTTCTTGAGTTTGTGTCAGTCTGTTTTCAGTAGTTAGCAAAAAGGTGACGGATTTGGGTTACAAAGGCAGTGTTCCACTATAAAGACCTGCTGGTTGCCATGACAATTAACATCTTCACTCCTCCCTTTCCACAGCATCGTTCTTCCATCTGAGTCAAGTCAAAGCCTATCTGTAATGCCCAGGATTTAACATTTCCTTTGCCCAAGGCTACAAAAAACAAAACCAGAAACAAAACCACCATATGAACACACGTCACAGAGCATATACAGAACTGCAAATCAGAGGTAACCACATCCTTGAACAATTGGTACCATTTGTCCTCCAGCCCTACAAATGTCCTACAAACCACAAGAGACACCTCTGCAAAGTGGGCTGTGTTGGCATGAAGGGAGATGAGTCTTAATAGTGGATACCACTCCTCTGACCCATAGCCTCTCAGAGTGGATGTGGGCCAGTTCATCCCAGAGGAGGCCACCTGAAGCCAGGGCACCCCAGAGAACAGTCTTCGCCACCTACAGTGTCAGTACTAAGCCATAGACCTATTGTCCCAGGTCCCTCCAGGATGATCTCAGGTCTCACACACATGGCTGGGCACAAAGGGAAGTACTGAGGTCAATGACGGAAGCTCAGGGACAATGAAGCTTCTCCTGACACCAGACTGGGCTGTGCTTCAAAAACACCCAGTCTGGGATGAAGAGATGGCTCCTGCATGCTCTTCCAGAAGACCCAGGTTGGATTCTCAGCACCCACATGGTGGCTCACAACTATTTACAACTCTAGTTCCAAGGGATCTGGTGCTCTTTCCTGGCCTCTGCTGGCATTCAGCACATGCATGGTGAGCAGCCATACATGTAGGTAAAACACACAAGAACATAAATATAAAATGATGATGATGATGCCCTGTCTGAGAAGAGAGCCGAAGGAGAATTCTAGAGTTCCACCCTGGGGGATGAGCCTGGGTTTCCTACAGCTGAGAACTTCCACCTGTGGGCCGCCAATCCTGAGCACAGACCCACATGGGGAGTCAAATGAGGTATCAGTGAGGCAGCTGTACCATGACAGATTACACTACATTACACAGGCTGCTCCTCTGGATGTGCAGTAAGGTGCAGGGATACATCCCTTATTATACTTTGTTCAAAATCCCATTAAGGAAGTACACTGCTGTGCTGGTACCAAACACCTAATTATCCAAGCCAGCTTCACTAAGGATATCCTATTTGCAGGCACCATTTTATAAACAAATGTGATTTTTGTACAGACTTTTTGTCAACTTTTCCAGTTGATCTGCAAGCATTACCTCCTGACATGTCAGTAAATATTTTCACATCAATGGCAGTAAAGGCTGCATGTGGGTTAAGGCAATTCTGACAGCCATGCCATGTGGATAACATGATACTCATGCCATGGATTAAGATCAGGCTCAGACAGGCCAAGGTCCCATTATTACACGGAAAGGCTGCAAGGAGAGCCTAATTTGATCATTCTAAGCCTTTGCTTCCAACCAACAGGCAGAACTTACCACCCATCTCAAGAGCAGTGACCCAGAAACCTGGTTGTAGCCCTGGTGACTGCTGGAGAGTGGAAGTCTGTGTGTTTTGTTTTCTTCTTGGGCCTTTGCTGTATTTTCCTAGCAAAGCACCCAGGAGGCAGAGAAAGGTAAGCTCTGTAAGCTTAAGGCCAGCCTGGTCTGCAAAGGAGGTTCTAGGCCAGCCAGAGCTACATGGTGAGACCCTTGTCTCAACAAACAAACAAACAAACAAACAAACCAGACACACACACACAAAGTACCAGTCTGCTGGTACCTCAGAAATACTATTTCAAGATAAGGCCTTTGAAGTGATTAACGAGGATAGTTCTTAATCCAGTGTGAAGTTATCCATAACAGAAGGGGGAAATTTAGACGTATGGAAGGAAGATGATGGAAAGACACAGGGCGGGAGGATGGGCGGCAGAGGTCTCCGGAGAGTCTAGCTGACCTCAGGGCCTCTAACCTCCCGCTGTACTGCTCGGCTAGAATGCATCTAGCAAATCAGTAGACTAGGTTAAGACAGCACATGGCTCTACTCCCACAAAGCTTACACAATATTATTTAACATATGCCTTGTATATTCCGAAGTGTCAATATGTCTGAAAAGTAACGGGATTATGGATCGATTACCTCCTCCCCATGCATCTTTTCATAGTACTGAGGTATTCACACAAGAAAAAGAAGGTCAGCCATATACCAGAGTTGTGACAGTTCGCCATCCTTCATCTTTCTCCAATCATGCTTTCCGCACTCCTCTGAAGAACATCCTGCCACTGTTCAGTTAAGAGGAAGGAGCACCGCCTAGAAGACATAGCATTCGGGAGGCGGCAGGGCAGGGAGTTATAGGCCATCCTAGGCTACACACTGAGATCCTTCTCAAAGAAAAAACAGGTGTGTCTTGAGGAGCAGTGTTACAAGGAGGAATTATAAAAGCATTACGTTAAAAAAATTTTTTTAAAGAAACATGGTTGGGAAGGCAACTGGATTACTGCATTCTAGAAAAGTTGAACTGTTAGGGTCAAAGGTCATGTCAATGGCTGCCAGGGGCTAAGGCAGCCGAAAAAAGACTGTTAAAAGGGTGCTTTTGGAGGTGTTGGAAATATGCTGTATCCTAACTGGGTGACAATGGACAAGGCTCTGCCTTTATTAGAATTCATAAACACTTAGAAAGGGGACATTGATTTCTGTGAGTTATGTCTCAATCAGTAAAATGCTGACATCGATTTTTATATATATGTTAAAGGGGGTAGAGAAGCTAAAGTCTTGACTAGATCTGAAAAGTGCCCCTTGGCACACCCAGAACAACTATATTTGCTTTTAGGCAAAATTAAAACACACATATTTGAGATAAATACTATCCAATACCTTAGCACACAACCTCCAAATAAATAAATAAAATTCCTGTTAAAGATATCAAAAACAGTTTTAAAAATCACTGCTTAAGTACAAGGAGTTGGGGAAGATATTCAAGAGTAAGGCAGAGTGGCAGGATAGCTCAGGGAATAAATAAAGATGCTTGCCACCAAGCCTGACGCTCTGCGTTCGACCCCGGGGCCCACAGTGCAGAGGAAGAGTTGTGCACTGACTTCCATACAATGCACCCCCCCCCAATAAATGCTAAAATAATTGACGTTATAATTCTAAAAAGCCCACAAGAACAGACAGCAAGGCTGAAGACATTCTTTTTCTTCTGCTCCTCCCTTGTTCCTCCGAGGAATGTTCTCCAGAGATGCTCTAAAACCCTCAGAGCCAACTTTCCCATTCCCCATTAGAACCGCCTTGCACACTGCGCTTCCCTTTCCTCTGTATAGTGACCTAAACTAAAAGGGGGAGGAGAGTAAAGGTGGGGAAAGTCACAAAGAACAACAATGTTGAAGAAGAGCGAATTTCAAGAGATACTGTCTATGCGAAAAACAGTACAATGGAAACACAATTTATTGTTTATTAACCCGTCCGATGTCTGCTGTATAAAGATACCCAGGAGAGCAATACAGAACAACTTGAGGGATGGAGACCTGGGAGGAGGTAGGGAAGGAGACCACGCCCACACAGCTGCACCTGGGGCCATTGGTGTCCAGCATCTGATGCAAACAAGGAAAGAGATTGGCGGAGGTTCAACCAGGAGATAGGGGACACAGAAATCTTATTTTTATTAAATAACCCCCCTCTCAGCCTCCCACACATCTGAAGGATTTAGTTACCATGAATAATCTGTCAACGCACTATTTAATGGAAACTATTGGGTTGACAATTGATATGCTCCTTGTCAGATTCTGATCACTGTCCTTCCTCTGTACAGTAGCTGCTATTTCTGCTGGGCCATTTCATTCCCTTAGAATCCTAGAATCTGATGTCACTGCATTTACATCCACAGGGTATTCACTTCAAACTTAAATTAAATTCCACAAGCAAAGCAATCATAAACGCCAGAAAATTAAAATCCATTGAGAGTTTAATAAGTTAGCTGCCCTAAAACAACAACAAAAATGTCAGGCTTATCTTTGGCCGTTGTGTAAATAAACTAAGAAGCAATTACTTAGGAGTAGCGTCTACTGATAAAATGTCTGAGATTTCTGAAATGCCCCAAGTATGAGAAAACAAAATAGTTTTTGTATTCAGAGGTAGTTGCTTCATCTTTCAACTCTGTCTTATTATTTATCAACCCATTGTTATCAAAATCATCCCGAACACATGAATTGTTTTTAAATGGGCAATTTAAAGAAAGCTAAGCTATTTTCGTTTGTTTTCTCTCTCACAGATTTGGTCAGCCTTCTCAACAGTGGGATTAGGCACTCCCACCCACCTAGACAGCCCAGCTGGGCATTTGCAGGTGCTAGAGAGCGGGAGAAAACCTCTGGGGCTGTTCCTGGGATCACCGGAAGGAAGGAGGGAAGGCTCTTGCTGTAACTCTGGAACCCGCAAATTTATAAGCACCAGTTTAGTGAGGCCCCTTACCTGCCCAGCACACGAGGAAGGCTTTGGGTGGCCTTACACAGCAAATACCACATGGTGATTTGCTTGTAAGGGGCTTTCGCAAAGCCCAGCACCTTTCCCAAATGAAAGCATGAACGATAAAAACACGCCCTCCACCCTGAACACCCTTCTGGGCCAGGTTAGGAAATGTCAAGTTTTCTGGGCAAAGACAACAGTTTCAACCTGACTCTGTACCAGACACAGAGATAAAGGTAGGCAGACGGCCCAAAGAGGATCACATGTGCATTGAACAACTCCTACTAAGTATTTAGTTACACTGAGGCAAGTGTAGGGGAATGGGAAAGAAGAACAAGGTAAGAAACGGCATGTTGCTTCTAGATCTGAAATCCTGTAACGCCTTCAAACACTAAATAAATATATATAAGTAAATAATTATGGTTTGAATGCAAAGCGGCCTCACAGGCTCATGTTCAGACACTTGGTCACCAGCTGGTGGCACTGTCTTGGGAGGGGGCGGTACCTAGTGGGATTTGGGTCACTGGGAGGCATCTCCAATTCCACTGGCCTAAGCTCGCTGCTTCCTGGTTTAGGACCAAGACAAGCTGCTGCCGTATGCTTCTGTCACAGACCGAGCTGCTCCTGCTGCCATGCCCTCTCTAACCGCGAGCTACGATTAATTCTTACTCCTTAAACTGCTGCTATCAGGTTTGCTCTACGTGGGAGACAGGGTCTTACCATGTAGCTGAAACTTGTTTTATGGATCAGGTTGGCTTCAAATTCATGGTAACTCTCCTGCCTCCAATGCAGGGATTACAGGAATGTGCCCTATACCTGGCCCAATCAAGTATTTCGTCATAGCAACAAGAAAACCATCACACTTGGTGAGAAGCCATTTTTGTTTCATCACCTGTGTGTTTGTAGGTCTCAAGGCTTTGTTGTTTCTTCTCCCTGTGGGCTCCAGGGGAGGTTCCAGGAGTTGAATTCAGGTTGTCAGACTTGCACAGCAAGAACTTTTAGCCACTGAGCCATCTGTCCTGCCTGAGAGGCGAAACACACACGCGCGCGCGCGCACACACACACACACATACACACACACACACACCACGTGTGCTCCCTTTCTATCCTCACCCCCATTTTTTGGCCTCTCACTGTTGTAAACGATATTGGAATCATGCCTGCCTGAAAATTTCTAAATGTATGCGCTAGAATTTTCAAAATGCTCATTTCAGCTCCTTGGGGAGGAGGTGGGAGGATGAAGATCTAGAATAAACGCGTCAAAATTACAACCAGCAGAGTTCATTAGTTTTCAAACTCACAGAAAAGGTTAAAGAAGAAGAAGAAGATAAAATAATAAAGTTCAATCCATATGGGAAAGCAGTGTATTTTTAAAAACAGGTAACTACGCAAAAAAAAAAAAATAGTGCTGTAATATGTGAAAAGCAGCCAAGTGAGTCTACCTGGTTCCAAAATCCAAATGCAGGAAAACAAAAACCATAAGGCAGATCAAGAGACCATGAGCTGGGCTTGTAAGAAACAAAGGCAATTCTAAGAACGGCACAGACTTCTAGGCCTAAGGACTTCCACATGTCTGCATGGCAAAGCCTGCTACTATTACCCAGTGCTTTCTCTATGCTCCTCCCATCCACATACAGAACATTAACCATATGATTAGCAGAATTCTAGGACAGTCTCCCAAGACTCCCCACCCTGGATTCTAGCAAGACTTGAGAGCACGACGGGGTTTCACTCTTGTGCTTAGGCTATCTTTTATGGCCAAGGAATTCACCAAACATAATTGAGGCTCCTAATCAGTTGACTTTAATCCAAGTGTAGTATATGTTGGGCCTGGCCTAATCAGGTGAGTTCAAAAAGAGGATCTGGAGGTTAAGCGAGACAATGGAATGGAGACTGCAGGTCTTGAAGAAGCAAGCTGCCATGTTGTGAAAGGCCCATGTGGCAGGGAAAGGTGGACAGTCTCTGCTGGTTGCAAGAAGCATAATTCTGCAAGCAACCAGAGAGCTTGCAACAGGACCTGTGCGGTCTCCCTTGAGTCTTCGGTCCTTGCTGACACTTCAGTTTCAGGCTGATGAAACGCTCAGTGGTTGTGGTGCACCTGGACTTTGAGCAGGGGAAACCATGAGACAATGAGCAGGCTTTGTTTCAAAGATGCTCATTTGCAATTGTTACATAGTAAGAGAAACCGCTCTAATAATCAGGAGTGACAAGACCGAGGAACTGCATTTGTGCCCTGACTGCTTTAATAGATAAAAGACTCCTGCAAATCTATTCAGAAGATGAGTGTGTACATGGCCAGAATAGAAACACAGGGGCTCATGAACAAACAAATGTTTGCTCGGAGTCTGTGAAAACAGTCTACCTGTCGTGTCGTCTAGTTCTGTGAGCCTTAACCATCAGGAGAATCTGGCTGCGGGGCTCACAGAGGGTGTCACTAACTGTTCCCAGCAACTTTTTGTAAAATCATACATTCTGCAAAGATCAAAACTTTCACATGTGACCCACCTCATCTCCAACAGGAAAACATGAATTAAATTAAAATGAGCTACCTGCATTATCAGAGGGATCCAAATCTCTGAGAAAACCTTGCGTCCAGGGATGTGAGCTCAAGCTCGTTAAGGAACCGGTGTCAGCTTGCGTGGCGCACTTCTAGCTCTTAGTGTTCTACACAGCACAGGTGTGTGGTGACACCATAGGCTACAAAGCAGGTGCCCTTTGTCTCAGACTGCTTTCAGGGAAATGGCTCCTAGCAAATGCTTTACACATCGCCAAAAGAAGCCCGTGCAAGTTGCTGGCATAGTGAATCACTAAGGGGCTGGAAGCAATATGGTCCTTCAATTCAGAGAAGGTTAAGCTTATCTTGGGATATGCGCACACTGGCATCCCTTGCAGCAACGGAGCCAAGGCAGATTCGTCTGCACTGATGTGGACTGAGAGCAGAACACGCTTTCTCAGCCTTTCTGGTCTCAGCTTGCTGCAACCCAGCACACCATTGGTACTCATTCATTCAACATTCATAAAGTCTCATCCACATTCCAGACTCCAAGCCCAGGGGGAGAGGATACAACCATGTCCCTACACAGTACGGGATGGGTGTCCACAAGCATGGTGGAACCAGCCGTCCACTGTGAGAGGATCAGGCTGAGCGCTAGGCTGAGCGAAAGACCGAAGTCATTTGAGAGAATCTGAGTACTGGATTAAGAAACTGGGATTCTGTGCTTATACACTGAGAAGACACACATTATTACAGTCTGAGTTTCTGATGTTCCCTCAGTTAAACAAATGCTTGGCATCCTAGCTGGTGGGACTATATGGAGACATTCTGGACTGTTGAAGATCAGTGGTCCTCAACCTTCCTAATGCTGTGACCCTTTAATCCAGTTCTTCATGTTGTGGTGATCTCTCAACCATAAAATTATTTTTGTTGCTACTTCACAACTGTAATTTTGCTACTGCTAGGAATTATAATGTAGAGATGTGTGTTTTCGATGGTCTTAGACGACCCCGGGTGAGCAGGCCAAGGACCATGGCTTTAGGTGGACAAGCATAGCTGGCGGCATTAAGTCACTGGGACTGTGTTCTGAGAGGTCGTCACTGGTCCCTAGTGTTCTTCTGTTTCTGTTTTTTGTTCACCTCAAGGTGAGTACTCCACCACATATTCCCACACCAGGATGTTCGGCCTCCACATGAACCCAGAATCAATGGAACCAAAGACTCTAGACTGAAACTTCCCAAACTGAGCAAAATCAGTCTTCCCTTTGTTTATGCGGTTAATGTTGGGTGTCTTCGCATGGGGATGAAGCATCTGACACATGCACTTACTGCAAAGACACAAACAGTTGGAGAAGCTCCTAACCTCAGGTCATCTCTGCTTTCGTTGGACAAGTCTTAAGCTGTTTCTGCCCGAGCTCCTGTAGGAGGATGAGTCAGCCAGAGCATGGCCCTTCCCTAACACTCATGAAAACGCTGGGGAAACACAAGGTCCTCCTGGAGCAAGCCATCTCACCCGGGAGAGTCAAGGGAGCCCCAAAAGACCTTCTCCTTGTCTAAAAAACACATGTGAGCACCTTGGCCCCGCACCGGGCCGTGCTGCCCCGAGCCGAGGCCCTCCGCTGGTGCTGCACTTCGAGTTTAGACCCTGAGATGAATGCCACTGTTGCATTTCTTTGGTCTCCTCAGAGTCCCCTGGTGCTGTTTCACTGGGCTCACAGCCCTTTGCCTGATGCCAAAGCAATCATCAGCTCATACTGAATGGACCTCAGATTGTCAGATAAATGAAGATCCATGCCAACCAGTGATTCAGTCTCAAACAGAGGCCACCTGTTCCAATTAGTGAGATTAAAACAGTACAGTGCTGACTATCTGAAGTCAAGTTTGGGCCTTCATGATAATCATAATAGGTTTGCAAAGCAGACAGAGTTTGCTGACACTTGCAAACAATGAAGTTAAATATTTTTGGTGCTATGGCGTGATTTTCAGTTAAGGTAGGATTTTTGGACAACACTCCTGTCAGGGGCTGCAGCCGCAGGCATCACTCAACTGCTGCACATTCCAAGTCAACACACACAGCATAATTATGTTCAGTCTTAATTCACACAACTTAGACTTTCCTCTCGCCCCACAAACTGGATGTGCTCTGTCAACATCCTAAAGATCTGCATCTTCTAGGAGTTCTGCTCCGTAGCAGAAGGTCTGCCACCGCCTGCCTCAGTTTCCCTCAGGTCACCAGAAGACTGAACATAATGTAGATGCACACAGTCCGAGCAGGCACAACTCATTCTTAAGTTCCTTCAAGGATTCCCACCTGGGCAGGCTACCATCACCTACTACAGCGGACATATGTTCATTCCAAACAACATCTGTGTTAGGTTAGAGCAAACGGTCTATACACTTTACTTGGTACCCAAAGGATTTGAGGTGCGTTACAGAAAACATGCGTGTAGAAATTTCTGAATAATTGTGGTTTGGTATGTTTTTTTTTCAACTTCCAGAAAGTATGAAAATGATTTGCACGCCACAGAAACCAAACTAGGGATGCTGACGCTTCACCCCATGTCTACAGAGGTAACTCTCCAACCGCAGGGCATTGGGCTCCCTCCAGATAACCCCAGTGTAAGCTGAAACAGCATCAGCAGAAAAGTGTCCTGAATGAAAGTAGCTCAGCCTCGGCAATCTTGAACAGGCTCATGACACTCACAGTAGCTCACGGAGAAGGAAACTGATCTCACGGAGCTTATGCTAAGAGAGTGTCCAGTGGCTTGTGCAATTACTGAACACACGACTAAGAGAGAAACCAGAACAGTTATTTGGGTGTGCTTTCGTGATGTATACTGTAAAGTAAAAAAAAAAATCTTATTGGACTATTGACAGTCTGCGTAATAGAAACAAATGTGCACACAAACACACAATCAGAACAAGGCCAGAGGCAAAAAAAGCAAATTAAAAGCACAATCTAGTATCCTACTCCACCCCACTGAGATCTGGATTTGAGTTTCTTATTGGGCAAGGTTGGGAAAAGGTACTTCTAAGCATCTTCTAGGCAGCGTGTCCACTAAGTATTTCAGGAGGAGACTGAGAGTCAGAGACAATCAGCTGCACTAAGAAGAGTGTTTTCCTTGATGATTCTGACTCAGGTGGCCGATGGCAAAAGCATTAAATGACAGGGTCAGGGTGAGGAGGTTTTTCTCTTCAAGCCTCAACCCAATCCAGCTGATCCAGCCCAGGAGAAAGGCAAGGTGGAGGCCGCCCCCACCTGCCCCGCTTCCCCCTATCCCCCCACCTACCCCCTACCGGCAAGCGCCCATCATTTGCTGCTCACTCACACTCACTCTGGGACTGCAGGCCTCACGTTCAGACAGCACCCAGCTGGCACAGTCTCGTCGATATTTTTAAAATGAACTGAAGTTTTAAAGAGTGAGCTGATTTAGAAATATTAAGTAAATAATAGGGCAGGTGGTACCAAGCTGTGTGTGGGCAGCAAGGGAGGGGCTGAGGCCTGGGGAACTCTGTGGTAGACCACAAATGACTCAGCAGCCATGGTACCTGTCAAAGTTCCCCGATACCACTTCCAGTGGTTGCTCACACAGCTGGTAGGTAGAGCGGACATTCACATCCATACTCCCAACCATCACTCTGTGCCTCAAAGCTGGAAACCTGCCGGGAGAGTGAGGTCACAGACGACGAAGATGTAGCTGCATGTTTAAGAAGTGTACCTCTGATGTTGGAGGGAAGAGGGAAGCTGAGGAGGTGTGCTGGGAATGTGGCTTGGGGACTTGGATGTGCGCTGACATTCTCACTGGGGATAAGAGAAAGTGAGCGACATACACATATGCAGCTTATAGGTAGAAATGCCTGGCACAGCGCAAGGAGAGGCCATGCTTCACTCCAGGTTAGCGGCAAGTCAGTGTTCACAGCAAAAGCGGCAGAGATTCTCCTCTACAAGGAGGACTGGCATTGCATGTGCCATCGCTCAGCAGGCCATTAGATGCTCTGTCTACCACCCCCACCCCACCCCCTGCAACAGAGCAAGAGATCCATTCCCCACGCAAGAACCAGAGGGAGGTTTTGAGTTAAGACTCGGCTTTAAAAAAAAAAAAAACAAGTTATATGCAGGTTGAATGTTCTTAATCAAACGCTCAAAATATTCCAACATCTTAATTTTGAATACCAACGCGATGAGACAAAATGCCTGAGCATTATGTGATAGGCCATGGTCAAAACACAGGCATACAAAACATGATGTAAAATGATCTTCAGGATATATATACAGGTGTAGGTGAAGCCTAAATGAATTTCAAGTTTAGACTTGGGTACCAAACCCAAGGCATTTTATGATGCATTTACAAATATCCCAGACTCCCAAGAAAATCCAAAATGCGAGCCACTTCTGGTCTAAAGCAACCAGGTACTGGACATGCAATCTGTACACGGAAAACAGGAGGTGCTGGAAAATTCTCCGGGTGGGAGGCTCACAGAACCAAACACTTCAGAGGCGATGGCAGCCGGGTGGGAGGGATCTCAGGCTGCATGCCCGTACAATGCACGGGGCACTGAGCAGCTTGTGCATCTGTGTCATTCCCCACTTCCTGTCCCAGCTGGCTTGCGCATCTGTGTATCATTCCCTGCTTCCTGTCCCAGCTGGCGAAAGGCCAGGATGAGGATGAGCTCACTTTACAAAACTTTATACTGAAAACACAGAGATGCCGAAAGAGGCCCCAAGGATGATGTTTTTAAGTGGCAAGAATCCAGTGTAGCCACGGCTTTGTACATTTGCTGCGCCTTCTCTTCTTCCACCCCCACAAAACTGCAAATAAACTCAGAAGGATTCGGGGCTGACACTTCAGTCACTCCAATAATGCTATTACCTAGAAAAGCCTCATGATTTTACATCCATTCAAGTAATTCTTCACGGAAAAGAATCGTGTGTGATGGTGGCAGGGGTATGTGCTCATTGTGGGCATGCGGGGGTGAGGGTGTGGGCGCGTGGGGGTGCGCATTTTCAAAGAACTGGAAAGACATTAGGTGGCTCCTCTTATCACTCTCCACCTTATGTTTTTCTTTGGTTTTAAAATTCTGTTGCTTTGTATTCATTTGGAAGAGGGCATGCGTGTGCCCCAGCAATCTATGGAGGTCAGGAGACAACCTGTGGGAGTTGGTTCTCTCCTTTCACTGTGTGGGTGTCAGGGACCGAACTCAGGCCATCAGGCAGCAAACATCTTTACCCACTGAACCATCTCATTAACCTTCCTCTTCTTTTCTTTCTTTCTTTTTTTTTTAAGACAGGGTTTCTCACAGAGCACGAAGCCTGCTGTTTCCCAACAGCCAGGCTGGCTATCAAATGAGCTCTCAGGATCTGCCTGTCTCTACCCGATAACTCTAGAGGTATAGGCATTCTAAGCCATGCCCAGCTTTGCCACGGGCTATTAACCTGAATTAAACACACGTCCTTTTGTTTTCACAGCAAGTGTTCTTACCTAGTGAGCTACCTCCCAAGTTCCTCCACCAAAAATAATTTTATGTTCATTCTTCCTAGTTTAATTAAGGTAATCTTCCTACAGAATTTAGCAATTAAATTGATAGGGCCTGAGTTCAAGTCCCAACAGTATATAGGGCATTTTAAAATGCATACTTGATTTAAAATGCATACTTGACATATATTTGTTTTAAATACACATACACACTTTTAAAGCAATTGTCTTTTAAGGGATTCCCTGTTAAGGCAATAGATGGGAAATGGTGAGTCCCAATCAGTCTGTGTTAATTACATAATTTTTCTGGTTATAGTTTGAGTGATATACTTTTCTATTGCTGCAAATAGAATGGTCTGGGGTTAATGTCTAAATCCCCTTCCAGGGTCTGGGGTTGTGTGGGTCAACGGCAGAGTATATGTTTAGCAAAAGCCCTAGGTTTGATACCCAGTACCAAAACGTATATATACATATGTATGTGTGTACATGTATGTGTGTGTATATATATGTGTGTGTGTATGTATGTATGTATGTATGTATGTATGTATGTATGTATGTATGTATGTATTCTCTTCCAGCTCTAACATGGTGAGTCCTGGAATCTAAACTCCCAGCCCTGCACCATAGGAGGAATATGGGCTATCTGTCCAGCAGATTAAAGTATCCCATAAAGATCCTCGTGTGGCTACTGGGTTACTATTTTCTCAGTTCATCTAAATTGCTCTTCATGAAGCTCTTCAAATACCGTTAGAGCCAAGGCATGAGAGGCCCCACGCTGAATGCGATGCATTTCCGGAAACCAGACCTGGCCCCTTCAGAGAATGTGAAGTGCTGGGGCTCAAACACAGAGGCGTCCGTATGAAGGCAAAATCTGGAGTGGCAGTCGGCTGTACTTCCGCCAGGGGTTGTTCCCGATGCTGCCGATGCATGCACCATCTAATGTATGCAATGGTAAGCACCCCAACAGCTTCTTTAGAAAGCTAACTTGGGTCACATGCCCAAGGAACTACTTGGGGTTCAGCCAAGACTTTTGTGTGCTTTCCCTGAGTGTGGCGAGGGAAACATGAGAGGCGGGTGACTTGTTCCGAAGGACTTCCCAGAAGACTGCTGGTGACCAAGTATGTGGCAAAAGAAAGGAGTGAACATTCTTCCCAGCCAGGAAAGACTTGCAGGCATCTTCTGGACCCAATCCTCAGAGGAGCAACTACCTTTACCATGCTTGTCAGTGGCCTGCCCTCTAAAGACTGAATATCAGCCTAAAAGACAGTTTCCTACTTAAAAAAAAAAATTGTTCATTTATTTGGTAGGGGGGTGCTTTGCCTGTGTGTTTGTTTGTATACTATGTGTGTGCAGTGCCCTTGGAAGCCAGAAGAGGGTGTCTAATCCTCGGGTACTAGATTTACAGATAGTTGTGAACCACCACAAGAATACTGGAACTCAGACTAGGGTCCTCTAGAAGAGCATCCAGAGCGTTTAACCTTTGAGCCATCTTTCCAGTCCTGCTCTAATTATCTTAAACTCACAACCTTCCTTAATACCTTTTAAAACTCCTCCAAACTCCTAAACAGAATTCTTACGCTGGGCATTGTAAAAAAAAGGTCCACAAATTATCATTCCATATCATTCATTCAAAAATTTACTTGGAATACAGGACTAAGCACAGAAGGCTAGAAAGGAGCACATTATCAGAATCTAGCTCAAGTGAGGAGGTGCCCCAAAGGAGCCATACACATCTCTCTCCCAAAGCAGCCAAATGGTTTATCAAGATGAGGCTGCTTAACGCGTTTATTCAGTTTATCAGGACGGAGCTGCTCTCCAGAACTCACCCCAGGGAGCACCAGGGAAGTGGTTAAGATTAAGCTCCAGTTAGAGGATTAGGGGAGCTTGGACTTGAAGCCTTCATTAGTTCTGCTGTCTATGAGGCAATCGGTTTGCACTGGCTCTTGTTGTTACCACATGCTTTCCACTCCTGTTCTTTTTGCCTCACTGAAGAAAAGTGCTCAACAAGGACCCTGTATCCCTTCACTTCGCACCCGTTGCACGTCCATGCAGCGGCAAGATGATGCACAAGTCATGTATCCTGATGTTCCTTTTTAGAAGGAATGAGATGTCCTAATTCTGATTCACAGCACAGTGATTCACAGTTCTCTCGTCCTTTTCTCTCACCACCCCCTCCCACTGAAAACACAAAAACACAATTAAGAAACAGCGAGGCTAAAAACACTGCAGACTCTCCTGGAGATGTGGGGAATTTTCATCTAGGACTCTGGGTTTTGGCTCTGGGAATTCAGGAAGTGTTGAAAGGAAAACATATTTTGAGATCCAACTTGGTAGCAGCTGTCTTGGTGCTCTACAGCGGATGTGACAGGCATGTGTGAGCTGCTGGTGGTGGCTGGCAAGTCATTCTTCTGTGAAGGGAGAGCCAGTGAGCCTGCGCAAAGCATAGCTCAAGACACACACACACACCATCAACCTACCCCTCCTAACGTAAACAAATTCTTTTGTTTTGTTTTGCTGAGACAGGGTTTTTCTGTGCAACCCAGGCTATCCTTGACTTTTTTCATAGACCAGGCGGGCCTGGAACTCACAGTGATCCACCTGCCTCCATTTCCCTGAGTGCCGGGATTAAAGGCATATGTCACCACACCTTTAAAAACACACATAAAGAAATTCTGATTTGAGATACCATCATTCAGCCTCTTTGCTGAACTCTAGACTAAGACAAAGCACTGATTCTCAGCAACCACTCAGGCTGCCACCTCCCTGGGACAGGGGCATCTACAAGAGTCGGTTTCTATCTGCCCTACTTCCTGTCCGGGGACAAGCAAGCAAGCACCACACTGCTCCTCAGCTAGTTCCACTGTGGGAGGGCCAGCATACCGTCCTCCCCAACAGCCTCTGGCCATTACTCCTCACCCACTGGGACGGTTCCCGATCGAAGAGCACTTCAGAATGTGCGACAGGTGGCCTTCAGGCGCCACACGGGTGACATCTTTACTTCAGATGTCAGACACTTTTGTTTTTATTATGAGCAATTCTTTCTGTGGAAGAGAATTCTACATTGCCGAAGTATAAGTAAGATAAACTCACCAGGAACCAAGCTACCGGTGAGATGGGACTGTTAACTAGCTATCACATTCTTCCTGGTACTCAGAACCGCAGCTGGTGCACAAAAGATGCTCAGTGGGTTTGCCACAAAATTAGGAGGCTTTTAATTTTCAAGCTTATGGAACCTCCCGATAACAATGTATAAATATATAAATAAATAAGCAAAGTAAGTTTACCACCTATTGGGTTCTTATTATGCACCTCACATTTTATAGGCATTATTGTATCCTTCCTTATATCACCCCTACTGTGTAGAAGAAACTAAGACACAGAATTAGAAGGTCCAAATGACATAACAATATACACTAGAGGTGTGTGTGTAAGCCTAATGAAGGTGAGTCTGTAGGAAAAACAATCTGGTCCTTCCTTGGAGGCTTGATGAAATGGAAATAGTGAAAGTCCTAAGTGTCTAAAGGACCAACTGCAGAAATGTCAAAGAAAGCCCAGTGGTTGACAGTGTAATAGGGACAGTAGGAGAGTAATAGCAAGTGGAAATGGCAATACTACAGTAGGGGGAAAATCCTTTTACAAACAGATGAAAACACTAACACCTGAGTTACATAACTGTCAATAAAACAAAAACAAAAACTCTTATTTAGGATTCAAATTTACAATGTGAAGAATGAACTGGCATCGCCAGTTCTGTCGGTGTCCTCCACCGTCTCCAATGGGTACTGGACAAATTACTTGGGGCCTTGTCCTGGTGATCACATAGTTGGAAGCTACGTCAGTCCCCTGGAGCCCTAACAGTTCATAGTGGCGCCCAAGTGGCTATAAGTGGCATCAGGGAGCATTTAAAGTGAGAACCAACTACCAAAAGAAAAAAGCAAAACAAAAAACTGGACTCACACTTAGCAAAAGTTGAGTTTCGCAAAATTGGTTTAGCAAAAACCAATTAAGGTGGGGAAGACAGACTGCCTATATTATTAATATAGGCTTTGGTGACAGGCTCTGACTATCCAGGGCATAAAGAAAAAAAAATGTAGGTTCTAATTATATACGCTCTTTCTTTCAAAGTAGGAAGATGTTATGTGTGTCAAGTGAACAAGCATCTTTTTGGAGTTTTACAAAGATGTAGTTTAAAAATGTGAAGGACTCTGGCTTTTTAGCCTAGCGACAATGAGAAACGTCATTGGTTGCATTACATTTTTGCTAAAAACCTAGGTTCGTCTACCTGGCTGTAAAAACAGACAGTAAAGCAGTCCCATCTCATTACCATCCGGTCTCAAAGGCTTAAACAAACCCAGCAAAAGTGATGTGTATTTTCCCTGTTACTTCAGTGGGTAAAAGATTAGATTAAAAAAATTTTTAATGACCATTTATTAACCAACAAGGTGTTTTGGGGAGGAAACTTCAGATCCCCGTCTGGCTAGTCATCTCCAGACTCCCGCCACAATAATGATTTGCATTTTTAAAGAGGGCTAGTTTGCCAGATCAGTCTGACTCCAAGGAGTCTTTTAAAAATCCTAGTTTATTTCCAATGAGAGAGTAACATCAAGAAACTAAGCCCTAATATCATTTGGTGTTTTTCTTTTGCACAGCACACTTTCCTGGGTGTTAGGGGAAAATGCTTTTTTATAGCTACATCAAAATTGAGTTCCACAAAGGGGCAGCTAGATCACCTAATGGGATGGTGCTTTCTGCAACAGCAAAATTGCTTTTGCTGTGCCCTCATTACAGCGGACTTATTGCAGCCTTAAGGAGGGATGCAAAATTACACCAGCCCCACTAGAGAAAAGTTCTTGTATTACTTCTCCTGATATCTTGATATCTCCACGGGAAGACAGACAAAACACAAACAAACAAAACAATGGCCAAACCAAAGGAAGTGCCAGGTATGGCAATAGATGCCCGTAATTCCAGCACGCAGAAGGCTAAGACAGGAGGATCATAGAGATTCAAGGTCAGCTTGAACTACATAGTAAGACCTTGTTTCAAAAACAACCTCAAAACAATAGCAACAAAAAAACTAAAAGCAGGCTGACCAGAAGGCTAAATTTAGATCTCAAGGAGGGCATGAACTGGGCTCCTGGCCTACTCAACTCTAGCCCTCTTCCCACTGATTTCTTCTAGTTCTCACTAGATTTCATCTGCCCAGTTGGCTAATTACATAGAACAGGACATACAGCACCTAACTCAGTTTCACTACACCGTTTACTTACAAACCCGATATCTCCCTACTGATAATGTAGCAAGTACAACACGTTAGGCAGGATTTTAAAGAAAAGAAGTAAGTCCCCTCCATGTGAAGTCTTGGGCACTTTCTGAAGACAGACAGGTGTGGAAAAAAAACACTAACGTCTTCAATTCAGCTAATCTTTCCATTTCTCACCCGTGTGTGTGTGTGTGTGTGTGTGTGCGCGCGTGCGCGCGCGTATGTGTGTGTGTGTGGGGGGGGGCTTGGTGACAGCACCGCTGTTCGTCTCTCCGCCTGATAGGCAAAACAACACTTGAATTTTGGAAAGCTCACTCTATGACTTTGGTCAGTGAGCTCACCATCCCTCGAATATTAGTAACTCTTGACGCTTACAGAGATCATTGAGTTGTGACAATTCAGGCTCTCAAATTATTTTAAGATTACATATTCTCCTGTGAACTGCGATACTGACTTTATTCCCCGGCGCCCACCGGGTGCCAACTGCTTTAGAAGACCTTTCCTTCAATCAGCTGTGTTCATGAGACGTCGACCCCCGCCCCCCAACAAACTTCTGACTGCAGGTAAACAAAACTCTAACGTTTTTATTCCAGACGGAGTTTTGGAATACTTTCCTAATGCATTACTATGAAACTTTTAAAGAAACCGGCAAAGAGTCGGTCGATGCAGGAGTGATTCCTTCCACCAAACACATTAAATTTGTGTAAAAAAAATCATTTTCTTAAATTGATTAATAGGCAGTGAAGTGAAAAGCGAAGAAAGATAAACACGCCACTTCTGGGGTAATCATTACTGTTTTAAATTACCCACGTTCTGTATACGGGATCCCTGTATAAGTCTCTCACTTACGGCCACAAACGTCAATGTGGCTGGTTAATGGATCTTGGAGGTGATGGGGCAGAAACTATGCCTGTTCTGTCTCTATGAACTTCATACAGGGAAGCTGACACCGAGATCCCCAGTTCCTCCAGCAAGCCAGAAGTTGGAGAGCTGGAGAACAACTCCAGGTACCGCCTGCCCGAGAGAGGGGGTGCTGTTTCAAATGGCACTTTAATCGGCCAAGGGGAGAAGGAATTTGGGAGCCTCACATTCCGCCTGGACACTTGAACTGCCCAGAAGGGAAGGTGTTTCCCGGGAAGGCCCAGAGCCGGGACTGCGGCCTCCGTCAGGATACTGAAGCCCTCCAGAGCCGGTCTCCACAGCTTGCTCAGAAGAGCTATTTTCGCTCACAGCCAAAATCAGCAACAGCAAATTACGCCGCAAACCGAGGCGAAGGCGCCCGCTCTGCACGGCTCCCAACTCCGAAGCTTCCCCGCCCGCCGAGACGGACTTTAGATCTCCGCGGCGCGTCCGGGGCACACGGCGCAGGGGACCAGGCTTCGAGTCTTGGGGACGAGAGAGTGGGGGGTGGGGGGAGGATGCAGCAGCAATGCCGAGCCCCGCAGGTGGCGGTGCCCGGAGCCAGACCCTGGAAGTCCCGGGTGCCGGCAGCGTGCGCTCCCTGGCGGGGAGGAGAGCGGGGCGACACCGTCGCGGAGTCGGGATGGCGACAGAGGCTACCCACTCCAGCGCGTCCTCCGGCCGCAGGTTTCTTCGGACCTCCCCGGCCTGGAGGGACCCGCGACGGGTTCCGCGGCGCGGAGCCTCCCTCCCAGCCAGAGCCCTCCCCACGCAGACTCGCACCCCCGCGCCGCCCCGCGCGCGCCCTCACCCGGCTCTTGCAGCGGTGGTGCCGGCCGGGGTCCGAGTAGGTCCGGTCCACGGTGAGCGCCGTGTCGCTGCCCGGCATGTCTGCGCTTCGGACTGGCAACTTTGCGTCCTCCGGGGGCCGCCGCTCCACTCCGCTCCGCACGGCGCGGGGTTGGCAGCTGCCCGCCGTGCTCAGCTCCCCCTGGCCCCGGAGCCGCGGCCGAGGGGGTGGCGCGGGCGGCCGCAGCTGCTGCCGACACCCCGCCGCCCTGCGCCGCCGCCGGGGTGGGGAGGCTGGCGACAGTCTCCGCCCCTTCCCCCGCCCCTGCGCCCCGCGCGGCGCCCAGACCCGCTCCAGGTGCCGGGCTCGGCCGCCCTCCCTGCCTGCGAGCCGGTCCCACGCGGCTCCCACGCTTCTCGGAGGAGCGTCGCCGGCACGGGTTATGGACCCACTTGAACGCGGTAAAAGATGGCTTTGAGCACTGGAGGTTGCCGGCTGCCTTCAGGGCTTCCTCTTAGTATATTCTTCAACCAACAGGCACACTTGCTGGGCAGCTACCCGGGACCTGCACGGTGGGCTAAGGATTCCCGGACGCAGGGGAGTTTTTCCAACCCAGGAATCCGCAAAGCCGCACTTCCACCGTGTTGTGTATCTCCCTGTATTGTGCTTGTGTGGCTCCCTGTATTTTAAGCTATACTTTGAAGTCCGGACCTATCTTCTCATTTTAGCGTTCTCTGGTCCCAGTGAGTGCTCCCGGCCCACAAGGAATCTGCAGTCCGATTTTAAATCGATTAGATGAGGGTTGCCCAGCTCAAAATTCACCACATAAGGTCCGGTTATGTCGGACATGCCACTGAGACTGGATTAGCAGGTTTAAATCACTGATCGCCAAAGGTTCAGCACGCACTGAGCTCTGCCTGCAAGGAGCGGAAGGTGAGAGAAAACAGGGCTGCACATTTGGAAAAAAAACCTCAAGGCGTCGGTGTAGGGGTTGTGTTCAGGCACAGAGGGACAAGGTAAAAGAATTGGAGACTACGGGGCTGTACTCTGAAGACCGAGTTCAGCTTTGTTCTGTGGGTGCTTGGCAGGCCGCTGGGTGTCCCGAACCAGGAGTTGAGGATATCAGAATGGAAGTCTGAGGTCTGCTAGGCCTGCGAGAGGCACTGATGAAAGCTAAGTAAGGGACACTGGCTAAAGGCTGTTATAAAAACTGAGGACTGCGTATGTGTCATGCTCAAAGAGGCCAGGTGACTAAGGCGTGTCCACTCAGTAGAGTATCAGGCAGTAACAGATGCATGGCATCGTTTCTAGCAGGTATAGTTAGGTGAAAAAAGTAAAGCAAGGTGCAGAATAATATATGGTGTTCTACCATTTATTAAAACACAGTATGTATTATATATACATATATACAATGTGTGTGCTTACACATACATGGCTTATTTCTGACAAGATAAACAAAGGCTGGAGAGATGGCTCAGCAGTTAAGAGCAATGTCTACTCTTCCAGAGGACCTGAGTTCAATTCCCAGCAACCACATGGTGGCTCACAGCTATCTACAATGGGATCTGATTCCCTCTTCTGGTGTGCATAAAAACAGAGCACTCTAATATACATTAAATAAATACAAATTTCTTAAAAAGATAAAGGAAAAAAACTACAGAAATAACTGAACAACAAGCAACTGAAGTCAAGAAGGGAGGACTTGGTAAGCTGGAAGACAGACGGGAGGACTTTGTTCATTTTTTTATGATATATGCACCATATATATATATATATATATGTATTGTGATCACATATTAACAATGGCAAAAGGAAACTGTTAAAACTTAGAAAGAACAAGAAACCTAATCTAAAGCCATTTGAGGAAAAAACACCTTTAAAATCTCTCTCCCTCTCTGTCACACACACACACACACACACACACACACACACACACACACACACTTATACCAGACCCAAAGAGATTTTTCAGGTAAATTCTTCCAAGCAAAAAACAGACTGTGATTGTGATAGTGCGCATGATTTTAGTTATGTACAGAGACGACTCTGTGATAGGGCAGTATTTGAGCAGAGACTTGGGGAATAGGAAGAGTAATGTAACATGGAGGTTTGGATGAGGACAGCCCCCCCTCCGCCATGGACTCATAGATTTGAATGCTTGGTCACCAGGGAGTGGCACTATTTGAAAGGATTAAGGGTGTGGCCTTGTTGGAGGAAGCTTGTCACTCAGGCTGGGATTTGAGGTTTCAAAAGCCCATTCCAAGCCGTTTTCCTCTCTTTCTGGATCCAGATATAGAATTCTCAGCTACTTCTTCAGCACCTTGTCTGCCTGCATGCTGCCATGCTTCCCACCGTGATGACAATGGAATAAACCTCTGAAAATCGGTAAGCAAGCATCAATTAAATACTTTCTTTTATAAGAGTTTTTAGAAGCTATGGTGAGTGTGACTCCTCACAATAATGAAGTTTTCACTGACTAAGACATGTAGGAATCTAGAAATTTCACATAGACAAGAGTTTTGCAGCAGGCACATTTGAGGGGAGTTCAAGGAAGAGCAAGGAGGAGGACCATGTTCCCTCAGAAGCACACAGGGGGTGAGGGAGGGGCCTGTCTCAGAGGATGAGATCATACAGGGTCTTTTAGGCCATTTTCAACACTTTGAGTTTCATCTGGAGGAAGACAGAAATTTAGAAAAAAAAATTAAAAAATATGTGGCATAATTTTCCCTTTTCACATAAGAGGGGAAGACAGACTCCCCTCAGAGCATACACAAAAATCAATACCAAGTAGGATAAAAACCAAGAGGCTTGGAAGGCAGAGGCTTATCAGTAAGCCTGGTGGCCTGAATTCAATGCCTGGAAACTACGTGGTGGACAGAATCAATTCTGAAAACTGGTCCTCTGGCCTCTATAGGTGCACCTTGGCAACTGTGTGCCCATACATATGTGTACACATCACACACACATACACACACAGTAAAATTATTTTTAAACACAAAGAAAAAACTTTTAACTTCAATTTTTTGAAAGAAAACTGGAGATCATTTTTATCTCAAGTCATAAAAAGCAGGTTTCCAAAAGCATAAACTGTAAATATTTAACAGCATTGAAAAAACATGCTTCTGTCTATGAAAAGAAATAGTAAAGTGAGAACATGAGTCACAGACTGAACCCCAGCTTGAAAAAAAAAAAGAATTTGGGTGAATTTCACAGACAACCCTGGGAAACAAAAAGCAAGCCATAGAAACTGCAAGCATTCTGTGTTCAACATACAGAGATTAAAATACTAAAAATTCAAGTATAGGGAAACAAACAACTTATTTCTTTAAGAAAACAAAGTTACTCCATGAAAATTACTGAGGGACATACAAGCAATGTAAACCTAACTTTCACATAAACAGTCTTTCAAGATTAAAAATTTAAAGGCACTAGCCAGGCATGATGGTACACCCAGCACTTAGGAGACAGAGGCAGGCAGATCTCTGTGAGCCTGAAGCCAGCCTCATCTACATAGTGAGTTCCAGGATAGTCAGAACTATGTAGAAAGACCATCTCTCAGGGCAGAGGGAGGAAAAAGAAAAAAAGAAGGCAATAAATGCCTACGCTTGGAAATCAAGTCACTACTGGTGTCTTCTCAAATAAGCCCTGGAAATACTTTGGCAGATAATTAAGCTTGAGAGTCTGTTACTGTCAAGTCATTATGCCAACATAATCTTTCAAAGATCCTTCTGAAAATCTAATGGGTCACCTGTGGGTTTTCTCCTCAACCCCATCTGATACTTGACCCCAGCTACTTAGAACTACTTAAGAAGTACATTATGTAGGTGTGTATGTGTGCATACGCGCGTGTGCATGCGTTCATGTGTGTGTGTGTGTTTATGTGTGTGTGTACATTCTAGAGAGGCTGGTGTGCTGTGAGGTCTCTGAGAACCACAGTGGCGTCTTGATCTGTGCCCCAGCAGGCATCTAATTTTTATTTCTATATCCAGCTTGGTGTTCCTTAGAGGTCCATCCTGTAGTGCCGACCCTTAATGAGAAAGACGAAACAAAACTACCAGGCTCTTTCACATCTCAATTCATAGAACATACTATTTGTTTATTTATTTATTTGAGAACATTTGGATTTATTTCATAAGCCATTTGCCCAATAGCTGTTCTACTGGGCTCTCATACAAAATAATTAAAACACACACACACATTAAATAGCACAATAGCAAAGTTCCCCAGAAGAGAAAGAACACAAGTAGTGTTCCTCACCATTTGGCTCTCCTTTGGAGAGAGGACCCAAAGAGAAAATAGACCATCCCTTCCTTTGGAGACAATGTCAGTGTGTAAGGAAAGAAATGGTTTAGGGGAGACAGGCTTTGTAGGGTCACATGACTTGGTCACATCCAATGAGAGTTGCTCCTGAGACAGGTTGTCCCTTCTGGGGAGGAAATGCGCTATTGGTGAGAACTGGGCAAGTATAAGCCTGCTGCCATGATGAATATACTCACTACTTTACACAGACAGCCTCCCTGGGGTAGAGAAAGGCTCCTTCAGGAATTGTTGGAGGAATGGAGCCTGCCTTTTCTATTGCCTGTTGTTATGGGACAAACCACGGTGAAAGGGTCGGCTTACAATGATAAACTGGTTCACGAGGGAGGTTTTGACAGCCCTCCTGGGGGTGTGTGTGTGTGTGCATTTTCTCTCTTCCATGTGGCACTGCTGAGAATAGAGTGTCCAAGTTAGCTGCACCTACATAAGAAGGTGTGTGTTTGGGGGTGTGTGTGGCAAACCTCTACCTTATTTTTTATGTTCACATATTCTTTAAATTAAATGCTTGAATGTTTAATAGTCTCTGCTACCAACCTCCTCTCTGCATGAGGGCAGTTAGATTCCTTTACATGGTGGCTGTTTTCCAGAAGATCAAAATCAAAACTGCCAAATCTCCCAAGGCCTCATTTGGAGCTGGTGAAAACACTGCCATCACATCCAGCTGGTCAAGGCGAGCCAAAAGCGGTCTGTTCAGACAGAGGTAAGGGGCTGCCGGCTGCCATCTTGGCCATGGATTTAGCACTCTAGCCATGCCTGGCCCTTCTTTTCACAATTATGGAGCAGTGTGCTCCGCTCTTTGCTTAGGGTGTTTGCTTACATTTCTGACTCATGTAACCTCAAGAATCATGAACAATATAATACTCAGTGTTGAGTATGGGCAGAAAGGAGATGAGAAAGGCATCCTTTCAAGAGAAAGCAAGAACTGTAGACAGTATAGATGGGGACCACATTAACAGAGAACTCCAGAAGGGGCACGGAGTATTCATAGGCCACTCTACTGTTGGAGCTTTCCTGAGTCAGTCTATGTCAGGGGGGCCCTTGTGGATGGTGTGATTTTTGTCTGTACTGAGACTTTAATTGTGAAAGTTACAGGATCTTATAGGGAAATCCTGCTACTAAGGCTTCAGTCCACCATGTCTGGAGGACTTCCTTTGTCAGCAGGGCTTCCTCTTCTTTGCTTAGGGAACCAGAATCCTCACAGCCTCTTCCTTAGGGAAATTGCAGCTCCAAAGGTCCAACTCCCTTTACCCTGATAAGAACCCGTTCAGCAAGCACCTGGGATTCCTGGAATGCTTCTCCATGTAAATGAGGCATCTCTGTACCTTAGCCTTGCAGCCAATAATCTTTACCTATCCTAGAAATCCCTACCTCCTCTCCAAAGTTCTATAAAATCCTTGTTCATCCCGTGTAAAATTGACCTGCCTCCCTGGAAATCATCATTTCCACTTGTGCTCATGGGCCACCGAATCCCCAGTTTGTTGCTTCTGCTACCTTGTTCCCAGGGAGTGGTGGCCAACAACCCCCAGAATAAGGGAGAGCCACAGTGTCCTCTATTGTTTAAATATTTCCAGAGAGGATTTCTATTCCCTTCTTCAAGTTCTAGTTTACCAGAAGGAAAGGACTATGCCTTCTTCTAGATAAGTGTGCCTATTCCTACAAGTTCTTAACATAGTCTTCAAGACATGCTTGTTGGATGGATGGATGGATGGATGGATGACAGATGAATAGATGATGATGGATGAATGACAGATGGATAAATAGATGGATAGATTACAGATGGATAGATGACAGATGGATGGTTGACAGATGGATGAATTAAACATTTCTTCAGTATCTACTTATTTTATAGATGGTGGAGTGTTAGAAATATCCAAAGTATAGCATAAGATAGTAGATAGTATTTGCCCTTAGAGGAATGGAAAGAGAAAAATTTCCTGAACAATAAGTGTTATTAATTTTGAGATACCATGTAGTTATTGAAGTTTTTGAATTTCCAATTATTTTATTGAGCACTTTTGTTGAGACAGGCTGTTATCAATCCTTGGAATCTAAAATAAAAAGATTAAATTAAGGGGTCATTCTATCTAATCTGAGAACTGTCCCCACCCAAAAAAACCCACCTCACTGCAGATGCCAAGGTTTTCATGTTGAAGACACAGAAGTAGGTTCAAGGGAGGACACAGTCTCCTCATGACTCCTACTTAAAAGGGTGTCTTAGTCTTTCCACACCAGAGGTCTGATTTGTTATGAAGGAAAATGTTATTCCTTTTAATCTCCCTTTTTAATTAAAGTATACAGAAAGTATTCCCTTTGGGGAAAAGACTTATAAAACTAAAATCAGAGCTTTTCCATATTAAAGTTTAGAGAGAGCAAGCAAAAGAAAGAATAATTCATATTTTAAAATTTACTCAAATAGCTCAAAGTAAATACATTATAATTAGATATACACCTGATAGCAAAATTTGAAAATGTTTAGATTGGGGCCTGTGGTGGTTTCAAAGAAAATGACCCATAGGGAGTGGCACTCTTAGGAAGTGTGGCCTTGTTGGAGGAAGTGCGTCACTGTGAGGGCGGGCTCTGAGGTCTCATATACTCAAGCTCCACCCAGTGTGGTTCACAGTCCCTCCTCTGCCTGGGGATCAAGACAGAGAACACTCAGCTCCTTCTCTAGCACCATGTCTGCCTGCATGGCAACATGCTTCCTGCCATGATGATGATTAAGCCCCTGAAACTAGAAGCCAGCGCCAATTAAATGTTTTCTCTTGTACAAGTTGCTGTGGTCATGGTGTCTCTTCACGGCAATAAAAACCCTAACTAAGACAGGGCTCAAAAACTGCCTGGCCTATTGCAAGCAGGAAGCTCCAATTTTAACTGCTTTAGTTTATTGCCAACTGCAAATGACCAAGCCTTACAGTTAGTTTCTGATATAGCATAATCCATATGACTATATGGAAACAATTTCCATCATTTATTTATAATCAGCAAGGATCTGGCACAGAAGCCCAAAACTTCCACTTGGCAATATCTTGTTAAACAAAAGGAAACACACACAACAAAGTGGGAAGACTCAAATTGACTCAGCAGGCTGGTAGACTTGCCTTCCAATATTCCCAGTGCCTTTTAAAGCAAATTCAATGATTTCATGTTACAGATTCCCAAGAGAAATGATTATCAAAGAAGACTCTACAGGCAGCCTTCAGAGGTTTCGGAGCTCTGTTCCAACTTTTGCCTCTGTTGTAGATCTGAGGCCATGTTAACAAGAACAGAAACGTATTTTACCTCATCAAAGTTTAAAACTATTGCTTTTGTGAAAGACCTACTTAAGATGAAAAGATGGAGAAAATATTGGCATAACCATGTGTCTAACAAGAATCAGTACCTAGAATGCATTAAGAATTCCCCAGAGAGCTGGGCGTGGCGATGCATGTCTTTAATCCCAGCACTTGGAAGGCAGAGACAGGAGGATCTCCTGAGAGCCTGACTCGAAAACCAAACCAAACAAAACAAAAGAGAAATGAGTTTTGTTTTGTTTGCTTTAAATAGGGGCTGAAGATGACTAAGAGAATTGTTTGCTCTTCCAGAGAACCTGAGTTTAATTCCCAGCACCTACCTGGTGGCTCACAATCATCTCTTCCAGGGGATCTGACACCTTCTGGGCCACATTCAAACATGCAGGCAAAACACCCCAAAATATAAAATAAAATAAATACCTGAAAGAGTTAAAAGACAGAATTCTCCAAAGTAGTAGTGTGTGTGCATATTTGTGTGTGTGTCTGTATGTATGCATGTATGTGTAACTGGTAGGCAAAGACATAAAATACAGGTGCAAAAATAAATACTCTTTTGCAACCCAAAACTCAGTGTTTATTATGCATTTTGATACATATAAGAATAGTATGCAAGACAGCTCAAAATAATGATGGTGTTAACAATAAAGTTGGATCTAAAAAGAGTTGGTAATTAAAAGAGAATTACTAAACTACACCATAAGAAATTAACAGGTGCGATTAAGATAGGTAAGAGATAAGAAAGACATTTCATTGAAGAGGCTACATGAATGGAATATGGTCACATGACATTAAGTTTGACATCATCTGCTCTAAGGGCAATGCAAATGAAAACCACACGGAGATGTCACCACACACTGACCAGATGGCTGAAATGATAACCGGATGTGGCACAGATGTGGAGAAGCCAGGTGATTCGAAATGGAAAGCGACACAGCCTTTTTGAACAGCAGTCTTCCAGATGTTTTGCTTGCTTGTTTACCTGTTGTTTGTGGTACTGAAGGTTGAACCAAGGGTCTCACACTTGCTAGGAAACTGCTCTACCATTAAGGTATGTCTCCAGCCCTCCTTCTAAATTGGTTTTTGAAACAAGCTCTTGTTGAATTGCGCAGGCTGACCTTGAACTTACGAACTTCCTTGCCTCAGAATTCTTAGGAATCATTACAGGTTCATAGCACTAGCCACAGCAGTTTGACAGGTCTTATAAAACTGAAATATGCAAAACCATCTGACCCAGAAATTGCACTCCTGGGCATTTCTCCCAGAGAAAGGAAAACGTGTTTATATGGATACTGACCCACAATTTTTCATGGCAGGTTTACTGATAACAAAAAACCAGAAGCAAGCCCAGGTGTCCGAACAAGTGAATAAAACAGTCATGTTGTGGAACACACAACATGGAACATCCATGTCACAGAACACATGCAACAATACAGGAGAGCAAATTACTACTATACAACAGCGCGGGTGAGTCTCCAAGAAAATGTTCGGTGAAAAAAAATGCCAATCCCCAAAGGTTCTGTACACCGAGGCTTCTTTCACACAGCGTCTTTGGAGTGGTAAGGTTATGGGTATGATGATGAGTAGTTGCCGGTGGCTGGGACCTGTGAGGATGGTTGTGGGCGGGTGATGGGTATAGTTACTGAAGGGCCACACCAGGGTTCCCATAGTGATGAAACCATTCTGAATCTTAGGAGTGGTGGGGCGTAGAATTATGCAGGTAATTAAATAACGGAGACCTCAGTTGCACACGAAGAGATGTGTGCAGACGGTTCTAGACTACAATGGCTCAACTTACAGCTTTTCCACTACAAAGACACAAAAGCAAGGTGCATTCACTAGAAATACTCAATTATTCACTGTGTGTGGAGGGCGTGTGGATTCTGGGGATCAAACACAGGTTGCCAAGCTTGGCAGCAAATGCCTTTATCCACTAAGCCATCTTGTGGGATGCTGTGTGTCTTGGGTCTCTAATCTTTTCCTGGGCTAGCAATTTGCAGCTCAGCACTGTCTTGCTATGCTGGGCGGAGGCGGAGAGCTATACCGCCATGCCCGTCGCCCCGTCATATCATAACCACACTTTACAATACACTGCCATGTTTGAGAGTAAGCACAGTTTTGACTTAACAATATTTCCTACTTGCCATTAGGTTGAGGAGGATACAATTCCATTGTAAGGAGAGTATCACTGTGTAAGTAAAATAGGGAAGACCTGAATAAATAGAGGATTACACTGAATGTTGCTACGGTGTTTTATTCATACTAAAAATTTTCAAGATACTACACGGGGGGGGGCACAAGTTAGTTAAAGGATGCCTGTGATCTTTTCAATATTATTCCTTACAGCTGCATCTGAACCTAACGTCCCTCTGGCCCTGGAAAAACTCCAGATATGGGGAAGGAGAACAGCTTAGCAAGGAGGAGTCTCTGATATACGGGTGCTTTTCTGGAGTTGGTGTCTACATGCAAATGCTCTTCATGTATTGCCCTCTTCAGGTAAAACCCTATAAGGTTTTAGTCATCTTAACAATTGAAAGTTAAGACCTGATTTGGATGTAACCATGTATTAAACTTCATAGATTTGTTCAAGGACCTTACAAATCATATATTTTAGTAAGATTTTACATTACAAGGCTGAAGAGACAATTCTATAATCTCTTGGTACGTCACTGCTTTGGGGCTCTGACCTTGGTCTGAACTTTGGTTTTATATCTCACACACACATACACACACACATTACAAAGTGAGTACTCCTATCTCTCACCTCTTGACCCTGACATTTAGAAGCACAGAGTTCAGCTGTCTGGTTACAGTGTCTGGCTCTTGGCTATCTCCTGTTGCACTTTCCTAGAAGTTCATAACAATGTTACAAAAACATACTAAAAATGCTTTTCTTTGCACCTGGCACAGAATGTTCCATTCAGTTTAGTGTGTATCCATGGCCCTGATGCTGGCTTCCCACATAGCCACAGAACTACGTTTCTCTACCTAGGAGAAGCCTTTTTATAAATCCCAAACGGAATCTGAAGGACACGCTAACTGTGTGCCAAAACACAGAGCCAAGGATCTCACTTTGTGCTTTATGATCTCGCGGTGTAAAATAAGGATGGCAGGAAAGAAAACCACTAAAGAAATGTAAAAAAATGTTTTGAATGGCCTACGCCCGTGGAGCGTAGCCTGTCCACCTCCTTCCTTGCTCATCTCTGACTTCCCTGAACAGTATCTGTTCCTTACATAGTTTAAGCATCTGTATATGACTGATCTTTCCAGGAGGCAGAGTTAGCTACTGGAAATAAACAGTCAGGATCACAACCTTGCTGTTTAGTAACTATAAAGCTTTGGTCCAGGTACTTGTAAGCTGAAGGTGACAACCCTCCCTTCTCAGGCTGCTGGTGAAGATGGAATGATACATGCAAATCACTTAGGAAAATAAGGGCTCAGCAACGCCCATGGGAGACGAAACCAAACCCAACGCCTATCTTCATGTGGCCCCATTCGGTCCTTCCCGTGAGAGCTAAAGGATCTATGTGGCGGCCACAGCACGGCTCCTAACGGAGGAGGGTGCGTGCCAATGCTGTACTTCCTCTTCAGAACTGAAAACAGGAGCCCCTGGATCTGGACCCTGGCCTCTGTCTGAGCCTTCACCTCTGCCCACGCTGAGCCTACAGACAGACAGAATCAAAGAAGGCAAACTTCCCCTTTCCCACGCTCTTCAGTTCCCTTCCATCACAAGCCGCGGCTCCCACATACGAAATGTTTCTTTTCCCTGTATGCTTCTATCAACTGATTCCATTCCTGGGAATATGTCCCAGAGTAAGACAATACAGAAAAAAATACATATATATATATATATATATATGTATTTATATATATATATATACATACTCAACTTCATCCATTGATTTTTAACATTCTGAAAGGTTGGGGTGATTCCAAATTTCTCATTTATGGAGAAATAAAGAATGCTTATAAATGCCAGTGCAGATTACTCTTAGGAAGGATGTGCAACTGCGTAAGGAAACACTGACACAATGATATTATCAGCTCTGTAATGACAAGTCAGGATAGCCCTGCCGGACGGATAGAACCTGAACACTACCAGGGCCTTTAGGGCTGGCGATGACCGGAGCACTGTGGATTCTCACACCTGGCTGCTTCACTCCCTGCTGTCATCCTAGGGCATACGCCAATAGCATACATGCCCAGGAATGTTCACAGTGGCCACAGCCTGTGACGTAGGTAGATGCTATTATTTTCTCAGGGTCCCTGAGCAGATTTGACTAAAGGTGCCCAGCTGAGGAAAGTAGTATGCAAATTGCAAGTCAGTAATGACTCCAAAGCTTACTTATCTAGGGATAAGGTATTTATCTTAGATGACCTATTTCACCTTTACAAGCCTCAGGTTTCCCATAGGAGATCAAATCTATGCTAGGGTGAACGAAAGAGCTCGAAGAATCTGGAAACAACACTGTAACAGGCCACCCCAGGGGTCATTAAATCTGTTTGATAGGCACTTGTCTCTGTCCCTTCCCACTTTTCCATGTTTCTCCCGAGGTGTTTAATGAATACACACTAATCATAAAACCCCATGAGGAATATTTCAATATGGTAAACTTTTGTTTTTCTGTTTTTCTTTTGGGGGTAAAATCTGAATACGGCTTTAAGTCAGTCAACATGACCTCATTTTGACTTCAGCTTTCATCTGTAGGCTTCCTCTATGTCTCTTCTACTGTTTCTAAGCCCTCTTAGATTTTTGGTTTAGCCTTTCAAGTTTCACTGCCTCTGCCAGTTTTGAAGGGTATTCAGTGGCTCTGTTATTTCGTATTGCTTCCTTGTGGAGCAGCTGTGGCTCATGCACTTCCAGTTAATATTTCTGACAGCCCGCTGTCCTCCCCTCTTCCCCAGGAATACCAATGTCTTTCACAAACGGAGAGAAATGCTAAATCACACACAAGGTCTGAGGTACTGCGTAGGCAAACACACTGGATCATACGTGTGCACACACCATACCTAAGGAAGGAATTGTTAGAAATGATCAGAGATGTGAAATGTAGCTAGAGTTCAAAGCAACAACCATATCCCTTTGAATTCCCAAAAATGACCCTTGGAGGTAATAAAAGGAAAAAAATAAATGAAAGATCCAACAGGTTGCTACTCAGTTTATTCAGCTCAACTTTGAATTTCTGCCTCCCACAAAGAGGCAGACATCTACGAATTCCTCCGAAGCCTCTTAACACTCACGATTACAGAACTACTTTCCAGACGTGCTCTGGCAAGGTATGGCTTTCCCCATTCCTCACTGCTCCCATTGATCTGTTTGTAAATGGCATCACTCTCTGTGCAATCCAAAAGAATCAGACTGTTCTAGACACAGCTCCTTAAAATTCAGATTACCCAAGCAGAATTTATGTAATTCATCAAATCTAAGTTCAGGAACATTCACTCAAGGTACTGTGTTTAAATACTTCTGTCATTTAGATTTCAAAATTAATTACATAACTGATTATTGTCCAAAGCGTCAATGCCCAGTAGGGTCTATGAGTCCTGTGAAGCCATAGAGTATGTGAGATGTGCCTGCTGTGAGTGAGGGCTGAGGTTACACTTTAATTAGTATATATCCTGAAGGTCTGCAACACCAAAAAGAATGTAAAATATCACTAAATGTGGGTTAAATATCCTTTATCCAAAATGCACACAACCAGAAGATTTTACACTGTGGGCTTTTTTTTTTTAATGTTTGCACAAGCATAATGAGATACCTTTCAAGTCTAACTGTAAAATCCACCACATAGCTTGAAGGTTGATTTTGAACAATGTTTTTAATATATCTACAGTTTTACTGAGCTCAAGCATGTAAGGTCAGGTGTAGAATTCTCTATTTAAAGTGTCATATAGTATTCAAGAAGTTATAGATTCTGGAACATTTTGAATTTTTCATCTGGGATAACGTCATTTTTACAGGACTACATAACAATATAAACAGCAAACTCCATTCTCATTTACCTATCTAAATATGAAAACACAACTGACCAGTACTCTCTACACCTCATATAAAAAAAATGAAAGAAACACAGCAGTGTCATAAGCATATTAAAAGCTAGTTTTATCTACAGTTCATAAATTAAGTGATTCATGCCCAAATTAATATCCCTTCTTGTGATGGTTAGTGATAATCACCTGGGAGAGAGGCCTCTGGGATTGTCTGTGGGGATCATTTGATCCACTGTGGGCGGCACCATGCCTTGTTCGGGGACGCAGACTATGCAAGTGTGGAGAGAGTGTGCGGAGCACTGGTCCGCAAGCATTCACTGCTCTCCACTCTTGACTGTGGAAGCTCCTGTCCCTCTGACTCTCCTGCTACCATGGACTATAAGCTAGAACAGTAAGTTCAACAAAACCTTTCTTCCCTTGAGTTCCTTCTGTTGGGTATTTTATGATAGCAGCAGAAACACTTCCCAGCAAGCACAGTACATATAAACCTATTTGCTGTGATCTACTTCATATTAAACAGTGTACATATCTACCACATTTCCTTCTGCTAGATTACCTTTTTTTTTTTCCTTTTTAAGGTAGAGGACTCACAGATTTTAAAAATCCCTTCATTGCCAGCACACATTTTTCGATGGAAATCCTTCTCTAAATGTTTGAGGATTTGAATACTGTGTATACTGATATGTTTTAAACATTTATTTTTTATATATATAAAAGAAAGCCTAAAACTAATATTGAGGTAATCTGTACTCAGGGAAGGAAAGAAGCATCATAAAACAGATGACAGTTTTCCCTAAATCAGTCAATAGATAAAACAGAACTCTGTCAAAAAAGCTTTCTCGAAAAGCTGACAAGCTCATTTGAAACTTCAGTGGAAGAAAAAGACAAGCCAGGGGGGAAAGCAGGATGCCTAGGAGCTGGCACGGTCCTTATCAGATGGCTGGATGCATTATCCCAAACAGTAAGGACATTCACGTGGCTGGTAACAGGGATGCAGACCAATGAAGAGACAGCTCAGAGGGTCCCCTCCCCCAGGCCAATCTGGAAGCACAGGACAGTCAATGGAGGAGGGAACAACTGGTATTTCATGAGGAAAACTGTAAAACAGCAGACCATGGAAGATAAAATAAAAATCTAAGGAACAACTTTTTAATCTCTGAGAGGTAAGCACCCAGCTTCCTATTATTGGCAATCCACTGTAATTCCAACTGGATTATATAATGGGTAGCTGTTATGTTGATAGCCTTTACTCCTACCCCACAACAGATGTAAATAGGATTAAGTCAATAGAAATAAAATGGAACAGGGACTCGCGGTTTATAGACCCAACTGTATAGGCATCTTTTGAATAAGTTCTTAAAAATACATAGCTTGTGCAAGAAGCTGAAACAGTTCCTTGAGTGAGTCTGAGGGCTTTGCACAGCCTCTCTCCAGGCAGACATCCGGGTTCAGGGAGCTAAGCTCAGCACCATCTCCACTCATCCCAACCTTTAGCATAACCCCATATGCCAGCCACTCAGGGCATTAAGCACTCCCTGCATGGCGACAGCTGTCTCTGGACGTCTTCTGGGGTGATATTTTTCTGCATGCCATACCTGTGATGACCTTTCTCCTTTTGTTAGGCAACAATCAGAAACATGTAATCACACATGCTTCAGGTCACACCTCTGTTAATTTACCTTCTGTGTGGGTGTGGTTTCACCCTGTTTCTTAGAGATCCTGCCCCATGATCTCCTGGCTGGTCCTGCGGTGGTCTCATGACACAGACCTCCACCATACTGCAGTGGGTAGCTATCAGCGTAGGCCCAGACCGGCAGGAGCCTACTGCCTTGTCCTTACATGGCTCTCCCTCCACACGCGCAAGCACCATGGTGTATCTCACTGCGCAAGCACCATGGTGTATCTCACTGTCTGATTCCCACTCTTTAGAGGAGCAGCAGTCATAGAAGATTCAGACATGATTAGATTAACTGACTTATTTTCACTGAATTACCCCTTCGGGGATCCTAACCCCAAACGCAGTCACGTTTAAGGTTTGGGGGCTAGGCTTTCCACGTGGGAATATTAGGGTGACATGACTCAGTGAGTGACAGCGCTTTTGTGATGACTCATTTGGCGGGCATATGTAACTAGCCACACTGAAGTAAGGAGCAGTGGCAGCCGGGAGGGAAGGGAAGGGGCCCCAAACCTACAGGCAACTCCACAGCCCGGGGAAATAAAGCCCTGATCTCTTAAGTTGAAAATGGTTCATTTTGATTAGGCACCTCCCCACCTCAACCTCTTCATCTAATTTTACATAAAGACAGTTACATAAAGAATCTCACCCAAAAGAGATAGCTGGAGAGGTAATGATCTGTTAACCATCTCTGACAGCTCCGACTGAAGCCCTGGTTAGGAGCCACAGCTCTCACTCTGCCCTCCCTCTACCTTAAACACGCACGGAGAGTGGATGAGAAGAGAGCGCGTGGATGAAGTGTGGTCAGGAGGGTACCCTCTCCTCTCGACTGAGAAGAAACCGAACACTGCTGTGGATGAGCGGCAGAACAGCATGCTGGCTTCAGAGAGGGAAGAAAAGGAAATAGCAAATTTTTATAAGCTTTTTTTTTTTTTGGAAGAGAAAAATAATCACCCTGATGGGGGTTGGGCAATAATCACAGTGCAGAGCCACAGGAAACTGTGCAGCAGCGGCCAGGCCGGCAACATTCTCACACTCCCCACAGAATTTTCAGGCCAAACAAATGTGGAGCCATGACCCCTGCCCAAAGATTCAAATTGCAGGTTAGCAAAGGACTCAACAATCCGAGACTCTGGTGTTATGCATCTGTATCATGCCTACATAAATATATTTAAGGAGCTGTGGCCAAAGATGGAATTTTATAATTACGTATTGATTTATATTGACTTTCTCGGCCTGCCTCTGAGTCTTGTTTCTCTCCAGGATTGCTTTCCTGCCAATTCATAGGTAGTTTGTAGCAGTTTCAAAGTACCTCCAAAAATGCATTTCCAACAGATGGGATTATTAAATGTTTCTCGCAAACAATGACCCATAGAGATGTTACTGCCCACGAGCAGACAAAGCACAGTGTCTCTCCTCCCCTCTTATCCCGACAAATATTTACATCCCTCCATGCACTCACTTCAAAACCGCGGGATATTGGATTTTATTGCTCTTTTAAGACAAATGCATGAAATCGTAATGCTTCTGGATTTTCTAATTAACTTGTTCTCTGAATAATTTATTGATAGCATGAAGAACAGGCCCAGCTTATGGTTGGTGCATGTTGTAAATTTACATATCAAATACAATTATAACATTGCTGCTAATAGCCTTATCCAAGTTGGAACAATTTACTTACTTTTATCTTTTCTAATATTTAGTTTTATTTATTTTTTATTTGTGTGTGTGTGTGTCTGTGTAAGCGAATGCCACATGTGTGCCAGAGCCTGAGGAGGCCAGAACAATGTGTTGGATCTCCTAGAGATCCAGCCTGGAGTTACAGGCAGCTGTGAGCCACCTTGTGTGGAAGCTAGCAACCAAACGGGGGTCCTCAGGAAGAGCAGAAAGCTGTCTTAACGGCTGAGCCATCTCTCACCCCCTATTTACCTACTTACCCTTTTTTAAAAGCCTAGAATCATAGAACTTTCTAGAATGAATGATGTGGACGGTGTGACTTTTTTTTTTTTTAACATGGAGAACTGAGGACCAGGTATGCAAAATGATATACTTGGGGAGGAGGGAAGATAAGAGAGAGGAGACAATGCTGGTTTTGTGGACATTGCTAGGTAACGAGGCTAGGCTGTGAACTGTCACAAACACAACCTTGGGCCAAGCCTTCTTGTTAGCCCTGAGTGGAGACTGGGCGAGGTCATCCATCTTGCCCGTTTAAACTTTTTTTTTTTTTTTTCCTGAGACAGGGTTTCTCTGTTGTACAGCTCTGGCTGTCCTGGAACTCTCTTTGCAGACCACACTGGCCTCAAGTTCACAGAGATCTGCCTGCCTCTGCCTCTTAAGTGCCCAGCTTAAACATTTTAAAACTTAGATTTGTTCATTTTATTGTAAGTGTGAGTGTTTTGCCTACACGTATGTATATGTACCCCATGAATGCTTGGTGCCCTGAAGGTCATAACAGGGCATCGGATTCCCTAGAACTGGAGTGATGGATGGCTTTGACTCACCATATGGGTGGTGGGAAACGAACTTGGATCCTCTGCAAGACCAACAAGTGCTCTTAACTGCTGGACTATCAGTCCAGCCCCAGAACCTGCCCCTTTTTACTCAGTGGCTGATTTAGACTAGAGTCTATCGGACACAACAGACCAACTTTTTCCATTCGCCTGCACTTTCTAAGAAAGTGAATAGAACCAAGTTATATTATTATGTTCAAAAGTGATGTTTATACACAACGCTGGATTCAGTGGCTTCTTAAAAACCCTTGATTTTATTTGCTACGATTTAAACTGAGTTGTTTCTGGTTTCTGTTTTGGTGGCAAAACTGACATTTAATTAAGAAAGTATGAATGAATTTGTAATTGGGCATGATCAAATGAAATCCTGGCTGCCTAACCTGACAGATGAGAATTCCATGAACTTCTGGCTTTTTCATCTTGAATGCAATTATTTAAGTGAAAACATAACATCTACCTTGTCTGAACAACAACAAAATGTCCTGAGTACAGCTTACATAATCCCACTCTAATGCTCATGGAGACACAGAAAGGTGGAAGAATTGGCTAGTAACAGAGTCAAAGTCAAGACCATCTGACATTAAAAAAGCAAGCCATTTTATTGTGTAACACTCCCCAGGCAAAAGTAGGAATGCATACAAAAAGTACAGGATACACGTTAAAAACACGTCAAGCGCATTAAGATTCTTAGAATCTTGTCGTCCTTTCCTAGATCTTGGGATCTTGGTTGAGAAGCATTTCATCAAACTGAGCACCGGTTCCTGATTTCTGTGGTCCTACTAATTAGAAACTGTTTTTCTTGGCAGGCAGAGGATACAATTTGTCTGAGACGATTGGGAAACTTACTTATCTACAACTATTAAAGATAGTGGACCACAGAGCTGATGAGACCTAATAGTTCAAATACACTGACCCAAAGTGACGTGGACACAAAGGTCATCCTCAAGCCCCCATCTGGTAAGTCTGAATTGCATGGGGTATTGGGCAAGAATCTGACCTATTCCCACTGACATAAAATTATCTTAAAGGGCCAGTGTCACTGCTAGTCCAAGCAGCCAGCAGAATGGACAAAAATAGTTTTCAAAAGGCAGCAGGCAACCCTCATCAGGAGTCTCTGTGCTTTGCTCACATTTAATGAACAATTTCGGAGTCTGAGATTAGGGCTGTTTTCCCTTAATAATACTCAATTTTCTTTTGAATCACTGGAGAAAAATCTAAGTCAGCCTTGGGTCACCCTCACCAGAATGGAAGCCGGAAAAGCAAAAAGCTTCTTTTGTTTTTATGTCATTATGTCCATAATTAGGCAGTGGCATTGCATTTTCTTTCTTTTTTCTTTCCTTTTTCTTCTTTTAAGAGAACACAAAAGTCAGGCACAAAAACCTTGCTATAGATTGGCAATCTAGAAGCTGGCAGAGCCTCTTATTATTCTTTTGTGATCTCAGATAAGCTCTCTCAGGTGCCAAGGGTATACTCAGTAAGTCAAACCAACTTCCTTCAGCATCATAGACGATCCCTGCTGTAGCCCGGTAGAAACACGCATTTCCTGAAGCAAAGGAGCCAGACATTCCCAAGGAAAAAACTTGGCAAGGCTGAGCATGCCCTACCCCAGTGGAAACTGCAAACCCGTCCTTCATTTCGTAGACATTACACAAGGCACAAAATATCCTGGAATCACCTCAACCAACTCCACAGAATATCTTTGCAGCTTTAGGTGACAACTCAGAGGGTTGGGGGGATGAATTTTAGATTTGCAGGTTTCCAACCATACTGTCTTCATGGCCCTGATTCAGAAGGAGCACAGTATACATGGTGTGCTATAAGAAACTCTTAGCGACATTCCTAATGGCTTATGTTACTGAACACAACCAAGGAAGATGAGGGCCACAGACAAGACCAACATATGGTCACGAGATCACGTAATCTCTCCCATCCTGTTCTCTGACCAATCCTTTTAGAAGTCTCGTATTTTTCCAGTGGTCCGGTTTAGACAACTACTCTTTGTTTCCCTGCTTATCATAAAACCCAACCAATGAGGACAGCAGTTTCAACCTTCACGTGGTAAGCATTTATGAAACCTCTGCATATTTACATCAAAACCCAAGCAACGTGGCCAAATGCTGCTGAGTGAGGGCTTCCCGCATCTGGCTGAAGTCAGACAGCAGCTGACTGAGAGAGTTGTCAAAGTTGCCTGACCAGCGCTGGCCGGCGTCACCCACCGAGCCAGTGCGGTGTGCACTGAACTGGGGGAGGAAATAAGGAGTGTGAGCTGGGCACAAAAGAGGGAGAGCCAACCGGG
This sequence comes from Pachyuromys duprasi, assembly GCA_028658305.1. NCBI lineage: Eukaryota > Metazoa > Chordata > Mammalia > Rodentia > Muridae > Pachyuromys > Pachyuromys duprasi. Next base: position 75,788,484 of record CM053766.1, read on the forward strand.
TTGAGGGACTCCCCAGCGCTGTAGTCTAGGTATGTGCTGTCTCCTGAAGGTTCACGCGCTGGAAGCCTGACCTCCAGGCTGGGAGTATTGAAAGGTGATGATGAGGGGATAAGCCTAGGAGGAGGTGACTAGGTCATGGCCACTCGTGTAAAGGGGTTACTGTTGGTCTCTAGGACGAGGTTAATTCCTGTGAGATCAGGTTGTTATAATGAAAGAGCCAAACTGCCCGTGCTCTAGTTCTTCTCTTCCCATGTGACGCCACCTGCCGTATTTTGGTATCACCCAGATGCCCCGCCAGATGAAGGTGCTATGCGGTTTTAGACTTTCTGGCCACCCACCAATCTCACAACACAAATACGTTTCTTTCCTTTTAAAAGTTTTCCTAGCTTGTAAAATTTTATTTTGAATGTTATGTTTTGCCCAAATGCACATGTGTATGCCACATGTATACCCGGTCCCCATGAAGGTCATAATGGGGCATCAGATACCCTGGGACTAGCATTACAGACAGTTGCAAGCTTCCATGTGGGTGCTGGGAACCTATCTCTGGTTCTCTGTAAGAGCAGCAAGGGCTTTCAACAGCTTGGCCAACTCTCCGGACCCAATGTTCTTTTCGTTATATACTTAGCATCAGGCATTTTGTTATAGCAGCCAAACACACTGAGCCATGTAATAATGCGATCATGAGACATAGTTTATAAGTAAGTGTGAAAGAGTCAGAGAAGCATACAAGGTATGAGGGACACATGTCTGAGAAGTCTAAATAAGCCTAGTGTAGCTGGAAAGGGTGAAGGGCTGCGAGAAAGAGCATGCCAGAGAACACAGCAGCCTGGCCAGGTGAGGGTACCTGTAAGAATGTGAAGTCACCAAGGCCACTAGAAGGCATTCAGAGTCTCTAAGCAAAGGCTCCCATGTCAGAATGACATCATTAATTACAGTTGTCAGGTCACTCTGGCTGCAGATAGGGTAGAATTAGATAACCTGTTAGTTTTCTCTCTAATAGAAAGACATAAAGGATCGGGCATACCTATGTTCTACATCCAGTACTCTTCCTTTCCAACTGATGAGGCTCCTTTACGTATAATAATCTGTGGTGCTTGGAATAGCAGGATGTCCACAGAAAACTACTATCCCTGAACCAGACAGAAGCAGGCTTTCTGTGACTGAGGGATGCTGGGATTTGCCTTGTGGGAGGGAGGGGTGTTCTTTATTCTGGGGACTAGTGCTGGCTGTAGATGCTGGCAAGATGCCAGCTGTCTTTGGGTACTTCTACACTCCAGTTCTGCAATCCCAAAGCTCTCAAGTGCCCCCCCCCTTACCACAGACAAGGCTTCCTGGCAGTGAGCAAAGCAGAGCTTTAGACTTTCTTTCCTCTCGTCCCACACAGTTATCCTTTGTGCAGAAGACCACTGGAAAATCAAGCTGCAGCAGAGAGGGCAGAGAGGGCAGAGTGCATGCTGCACAGGCAGGAACTAGCTCTGTGCTAGGCAAGAAGTGAGGCCGGCTCAGGCAGAGGGTTGCAGGAGCCACCTACGACATGCCGAGCACAGGGACAATCAGGGACCCATGGATAGGAGGTGTTAAAAGAGACTGGTTTGGTGTGTATACTGAAAGGTGGGTCACAGAGGGTCCACAGGGATGTGGAGAAGCTTGGCATGCGTGGCCACATCAATATGCATGCAGATGTGGTGGGAAGTAGACAGAGAAATAGGGCTGGCAGTCGGGAGAGATGCAACAACAGGGGGATTATTTGGGGAGCCGCAGAAACAGAGGCTATTCTAAGACACCACTGTGACAAGGAGCAAGATGAAAAGTGGGACACATGCAGAGAAGGGGTCAGGGCTCCCATTCCTTAAGGTCCTTGTCTGGAGTGGTCAGCTTCAAGGTGACCCACGTGTGTTACTACCTCAGCTCCTCTGCTCTTTAAATGTCACAGCCGATTGGTGAGGCTTTTTTTCTGGTCATTTTCTTCTAAACTGCAACCTTCATCTATCCCTCTTACCCCCACTTTCTAAAACTGAATAGCATCTTGAATGGTATGTATTTTGTCACAGGGTTATATATTATTACAAATGGCTTTATAGAAGATATACTATAAATATAATAATTGTGGAAATATGCATTAAAATGTTCTGGTATGTGTTATCCCATCTGTGGCAGACACCACTCACCTGTGCTTTCACTTTTCAGCCGCTCCAGTTACTCACGGTTAATCATAGCCCAAATATATTTAATGAAAGATTCCAGTGTGGACGATCTGTAGTTCTTTTCTTTCTTTGTAAACTAACTTTTTGAAATGTATTTATTCGCTCTACGTCCTGATTATAGTCCCCTTCCTCCCGGTACCTCCTTTGCACATCCCTCCCCTCCCCTTCTCCCCTCTGCTCCTGCTCAGAGGACGGGAAGGTCCCCCATGGGTACCAACCCACCCTGGCACATTAAGTAGCTTTAAAACTACATGTATCCTTTCCCACCGAGGCCAGACAAGGCAGCCCAGTTAGCGGAAAGGAGATCAAAAGGGAGGCATCGGAGTCAGAGAGCATCCCCTCTTCACCCCCGCTCCAGCTGTTGGGGGATCCACATGAAAACCAAGCTGCACATCTGCTACATCTGTGCAGGGGGCCTAGGTCCCGTCCATGCGTGCTCTTCAGTCGGCGGTTCAGTCTCTGTGGTGTGCCACTCTTAATGTGATTAAAATCTTTTCACCATTCTGCCCTGTCCGCCAAATACACAAACTGTATCCCTGTTCATTGTATCCACTCTCTATATAAGCTTGCCTGCTAGTCACTCGGTAATCATCTCAACCATAGGCTGTTTTTTATCAAATACTCCTTAGTTTATTTAATAATGCTCCCAAAGGAAAAGAGTAATTATGCTGGTAATTTTATCAGTGTTTTGTTATGATTCGATTACTATGATAATTATTATTAATCTCTTACTGCCCCTAATTTATAAACTCCCGTGGGTTCGTATGTATAGGCAAAACCAGAACACACATAGACCCCAGCACCTGTGTGTGGTGTCAGGTGTCCAGTAAGCATGCTGGAAGAAGTCCCCTCCAGTAGAGGGGCCTGCTGTGTATACATCACCATCTGACATATCTACAGAGTAATTATCAAAACTTTACACCCGCAAATGAAGCCACATACTAATCCTAATTGTGATTATTTCTATATTCTAAGAGCCAAGAACATTTTCAGGCATGAATATCCTAATAGACTAGTACGCTAATATACTTGTAAGGGTGAGTGTTTTCTTAAATATTTCCTCTTTTTTAAAAACTCAGTTTTAGAATTAATTCTTCTTGGTCAACATATAAATTACTGGATTTCATTGTGGCTTTTTCATCTATATACATCATTAGACTTTGTTCTACTTTAGCCCCCCCACGTCCTCCTCTACATTTAAATATTTCATGATAGCAATACAGGAAAACAAATGGAGAAATAAAGCATAAGAGAAAAAAAAATGTGTCCTGGAACAAACGCATAGTGTGCTTGTAAGAGTAGGACAGCATTTTCCCCTACACATCACCATAGCCAGTGTTGTGCTTACTGCCTCTTGCAAACCGTCTCCTTGAGACCTCCCTACCATCGCAAGAAGAAGGAGCTAATGCCGCTCTGTAAGTCATTTAGAGAAGCTTTCCAAGGCCTGTGTGTACTAAATCTTTTTAAATTTTTAATTTTATTTTATTTCTTCACAATTTATTCATTATATATCCAGACTGAAGCCCCCTCCCTCAACTCCCCCAGTCCCACCCTCCCTCCATCTTCACCCTATCCCCTTCTCCTAGCCCACTGAAAGGGGGAGCTCTCCACTATCGCCATCTGCAATAGCTTAAGTCTCATCGGGACTGCCTGGATCCTCTTCCTCCGTGGCCTGGCAAGACTGCACTATCAGGAGCCAGTGATCAGAGAGCAGTCAACTGAGTTCATGATAGAGGCAGCCTCTGCTTCCCTCGCTCAGAGATCCACATGGAGCCTGAGCTGCCAATCATAACAAATCTTTCTGAAGAGAGAAAGAGTAAAGTGTGTCCAAACACCGTTGATGGGGCTGGAGGGGTGGCTCAGTGGCTAGGTGTGCACATTGCTTCCACACAGGACCCGAGTCTGATTCCCAGCACCCATGCTACCTGTAACTGCAGCTCCAGAAGATGTGACAGTTCTGGCTTCCATGGGCACCCACACTCACATGCACCCACACTCAAGCGTGGATAGCCCCCCACACATAGCCACATCATGCATACACGTAATTTTAAGAAATGAAAACAATCTTTAAAAACTGTTCACCCACTTGGTATTCTCATGGGGACCCTGGGTGACCACCATATTCCAAATTCGAAGATTGGAGAAGACTGGAAAACAAGAGGGTGGGTGTGGGGATGAGGAAATACAAAATCTCTCCACAGCTGCTGGGCTACAAAAAGTGGGAGGGAAGGAAGCTGGGGAGAGCTGGTCTAAATAGGGGCAGGGGAGGAGCCTAAGAAGGTCTTATTTTATGTAACGAGAAAAATGGTCTGAATTTCCAAAACCAACCCTTTAAGTGTGTTTGCTTTAGGTGAACATTTGGCATCGAGAAGGTATTCACTTTCCTTGCTTCCCCACTTCAAAGAAATAAGGATTTTTGCCTAGAACTTCTGTTTTTAAGAACTTAGCTGTGTACAAAATTTGCTTTGTACATTCTGGAAGATGGCTAAATCTACAGCAAGGAGTGTAACTGCGTCAACCTGACAGAAGGAAAAGATGGCCTGTTTGTGCGAAACCGAGAAATCTAGGCTTTAGAAAAGGAGTTTATAGGCAGGTGTGACTCCAGCACTGGGGAGGCTGAGGCAGGAGGATTAAGAGTTTCAGGCCAGTCTGGGCTATAAAGTGCGTTTCAAAACAAAACAGACAGTCGGTGGTGTAGTAAGGAGGCCCACTCCCAGAAGCCCGTGGCCTAGCTGGCTGCTCGCAGCCTTAGCTGCTGCTTGGTTTCGTCGACTTGTATGGCTAACTTATCTTTGTGTCAGCATCCCTACCGATAACAGTCATCTTGTCTGTCTTAGTTCTGGAGAGATTCAGATGATGCTGAATAAGTTGAAGTGGCTCATATGAATGCAAGGCACAAGTATTTGCTGGGACGGAAGGCGGCTTTAGAGGGTATTTATGATGTAATGAGCAGCCTGGAAGGCACTTGGATAGCCACACAAACACTCCGGGATTGATTCGAGATCATGAGAAGAGTTCAGCCCTAGTATAACAACGCAAAGTCTCATATCTGTATACAGCTGTAATTCCAGCACGAAGTGGTTTAAAGTAGGACCAGGCACTCACAGACAGCCCAGATTATACAGGGAGATTTTGATTAAAAGAACTCATATGTTTACATGACCTACATATTTAATTTTCATTATTACAACTGGCGCAGTTGAAGCAGATTTGCTGGGAATCAGGTTAATCCAGGCCTAAACTCGGGGCCACATCTGCCCTCTGAAAAATACTCAGATTGTGATACTTTCAATTTGCACTGGATCTGGCATCAAACCAATTCTACACCCAAGTCCTGACTGACAAGAGTTTCTGATCTATGCAGTCACTAGCCAAAGAAAAATCACCATTACCAGTCTAATCCCAGGGCCAGCCAAGCTTCAAGACTCTCCTTAATATACTTTCCATGTTGGGCCTCACTGAGGTAACAGCACACATGGACGCACCTAGCGCTGGTTCCCTAAATTTCCACTCGGCATGGAGACACATGACTTTCTTTCTCTTTCCTAGCTAGAGAGACAAAGTCAGGAGCAGACTATTAAGTCTTGGTTTTTTAAACCCTTTTAATTTTAAAACAGCCTGTTCTTGTCCTTTAGCAAATGGCTGTTCATTATAAACATGGAAAATGTCAAGTGGAGGTGATGAATTAAGTGTCTCGGGGACCAAATGCATCAGGCGGCTGGTTCACCCACACAACATCCTGGGCTCTGAGAACCTCTGAGTTCTCAGAGTTCAAACCTATTTCCAAGCAGGTAAGAGGGGCATATGCCTTTGGGGTGCCCTCTTGTAGCTTTCTATAGGAGACGGGCTGTCTTCCTTCTCCTGCCTCCTACCTCATCCTGGATTTAGGATCCTGGGCTTGCCCAGTCACCCCAACCCAGCATTGCAAGACTCCAGTGGTTTTTTGTCACCAGGAAACCCAGGCTAGGAAAAGAAGAATCACAAATGAGATTGTGTGTGTGTGTGTGTTGGGGAGGACACTACCAGGTGGCTTTACTGAGCCTTAGTGCCTGAACCTGAGCATGACTACTGGATTACTGTGGCAGTCTTCACCTGGCTCCTTCCCCATGGCACCTCCATGCTGGGAAAACTGAGGCCAGGAAGAGACAAGTATAGGAAATGGGTTTGGTTCAGGCAGTGCTGCCTTAAATGGCAAGGGTTATGCATGTATATATACATCTGCTCTGTGAGCCTACATTTCCTTTAATATTCTATTAAGTTAGTTCACAGACTGGCTTGAACTGGCTGCCCGAATCTGAGCAAAAAGTGCATTGGTGTGGTTCTGTGCATTTACGGACAGGGCGCCCTGGCTGTTTCTTCCAGGCATGTTCTTTCTCTTGGCTTAACGAAGCAAAAGGGCTTTCAAGTCAGGTCAAGAGCTGTAATTAACTTGCCTTTAGAGCATCATGGACCTAAGAACAAAGCCAGGCTTGTAACCCCATGAAACGAACCTGTAAAATATGGACAGTTCTGTTTCTGAATTTAGGCAGCCAGTACCTCAGCTAGCAAAGCCTGACTCCGGACAGCTGCTAGATCTCATGGAGCTGGCAAGCGCTGGGGGCTCTTCCTGGGACCACAGTGAACTTAGGTTTGCTTCAGCCAATGATTTCAGGACTTTCTGATTTCAATCTGGTGGAGGATGAATTCTCACCGAGAGCCTGAGGCAGAGAGGCCATAATGTGAACTAGACCTAGCCGGCCTGAGCTTCAACTCACTCTGCTTCTGTGACCCAGGACAAGTGTGTAACAGGGTATCTAGCCTCCTTGTGTGAAATGGAGATCCTATCAGCACTCAGGCACCCTACGGTGGCCAGGAGAACAGAATGGGACAAGGCCAGCAGAGAGCATTAGAAAGAGCACTGGGTCAAAGTTACCTCTTGCTGCTCAGTGATTCTGTTCACAGGACTGCTACTGCCGGTTAGTCACGGCTCAGAGCTCCTGGGAGCAAGCTTTCCATGTGCATACCTCCCTAGGGAAGCCTAGGAGTTAGTGCTTTTGTTCTGCTCTTTAGAGCCAAAGGAGAACATAGGCACTGTGCTGGTTAGGTTTTGTTTTTGTTTGTGCTCCCCCCCCCCCCTCAACTTGACACCAGTTAAAGTCATCTGGGAAAGTGGAAATTTAAAAGAGAAAATGCCTCTATCATACAGGGCGATGCACAGGTCTGTGGGGGTGTTTGCTTGACTAATGTTTGATGTGGGCAGGCTCAGCCATCGTGGGAGGTATGACCCCTGCGCAGGTGTTCTATAGAAAAGCAAGTTAAGTGATCCACGGAGAAGAAGCCGGTAAACAGCTCTCTTCCACTCCTGCCTCCTGGCTGGTGCCTTCGAGTGCCTGCCCTGACTTCTCTTCCCAATTGGGAAGAATAAACTAAATAAACCCTTTCTCCCCACTGGTTGTGGTCAGTGGTTTGGTTTTGCTGTTGTTTTCTTTCTTAATCACAGCAACAGAGAAGCAAACTAGAGCAGGCACTAATACATCTGCCAGGATAAGAAGCAGATGCAAACACAAGAGGGGAGACCACAGCCTGAAAGCGGCTGCGGCTTCTGAGGTTTCCAAGCATCTCAGAACAGAAGATGTCTTCATGGGCGCTGCCTTTGACTCATGTTAATATGCTGAAGCTCCTCTGTCATTTGCGATCCTAGCCAATTTCCAGTGATGATTTTCAGACTTTAGCGAAAAGAAGGAATGACTTGTGCATTATCAGATACACATGCTTGGGCGGGATTGGGGAATGGGGGGATGGGGGGTGGGAGTGCACGCCTTTAGTCCCAACACCAGAGAGGCAGAGGCAGGCAGATCACTGAGAGTTCAAAGGCAGCCTCCTTGTCTACATTGTCAGTTCCAGGACAGCTGGAGATACATAGAGAGACCCTGCCTCAAAACGCCAAAGGGGGTTGGGGGAGAGGAACAGAAAAAGCAAAGAGCATCATGGGTGATTAGGTGATCCTGTTGTGATGATCTGTGAATCACACTTTGAAAAAACAAACAAACAAACAAACAAACAAGTGACCAGTGGCTGTGAAAAAACAAACAAACAAACAAACAAACAAACAAGTGACCAGTGGCTGTCAGCTTAGAAATCTTTATCCATGTTGGCTTATTTCCAACACCAAAGAACCACCCTTTTACTTCTCCTGCTCTACCTCTTCTCTTTTTAAAAATGCATGTACATGTTAAGCTCAATCCTTGGGTTCCACAGCAATAGGTGTAGTATATTTATTTGTTATGACTTACTCTAGGGCTAGTTTTGAAGCCTCCCTCTACTCTTTCGGTTGTTGATGAAACACTGAATAGTTGTAGTGGTGCCCCTTCTCGTAGCTAGCTTAGAAAGCTTTTCCTTAAGACAGGCCAGTGTCGTAACACGGTGCTGCCAACCCTGGGACCCAGAATCATTCCTGGGTCCTAAGTAGACTCCTACGTATTCCTGGAAAACTCTGAGGCATCTTTTCCAAATGACTGTGGTCAGGGTCATGTGCTGTCGGGGAGAATATGCTGCAGTGTCTGAAGCTGAAGGTGGCCACAAGCTTGCTTCTAGGAGTCATTAATACTTGAGGCGTTATGTACAAATCTTCCATACACCCTTAACAACAATATTAGTGTTGTATAAATGTGTGCCACCTTTCTACCCAATATAAAGTCTGTCCCCGGGGGTCCGGAACGTAGAATTCAGGAAAGATATAGCTGCAGATACTGACCCTGCTCTAGAAACAGCTAATTAGAGCAGTCCCTTTTTCCTGAAGTTCCAGAAATGGCCACATAGCACTTAAGGACAGCACCAGGAACTAAGGAAACTCCCTGACGTTTAAACTCCAGCTCTGCTACTGCCTCAGTTTCTTCTCAGTTTCTCTCAACGGTGTTGGTAGAAAACAGCTTCCTTTTTTCGTACCCATTTTGGGCGCATTGGTTCCAGTGCACATTAATAAAAGTATATAATATCAAATAAGAGTTGTGTAGAACACAAGAGCCTCCCTAAGTGGGGGTAACAATCAGACCTGAGTGGCTTTGTAAAAATAGTTTGCTGAAATGTGGGTAGTTGTGTGGAAACAAGACAAAAGGCAAGGAGTCTGAGATAAGCCCGGGGGAATGCCACAAGGCCTGTCTGTCTGGCTTCTTCCAGGCCTAATGTCATCTTTTGCAATAAGATGTTCCACTTATGACCCTGTTCAAGGAAGGAGAGTGGAGGAAAGGTCATTCTGAAATGCATGTTGCTTCTAGTTCTAGTTCCTCGGGTTATTTCAGTTTAAGCTATACAAAGTGTCTACCCTGTTGTAGGTCTCTGGCTTGTGACAGAGAAGCCCCTGCCCACAGTTTCTCTACTTGCTGCAAGCCCTCTGCCCCCACTGTCCCCAGGTCTCATCATCACCCTCATTTCTCGCAGAGTTCCCTCTCCTACTTTGTTCCTTCTCTTCAACCACTTCCGCTGTCTAATCCATTTCCCCTTCTGAATGAGATTTAAGCATCCTCCCTTGGGCCCTCCTTGCTCCTTATCTTCTTTGGGTCTGCGAATTGTAATATGGTTATCCTATATTATATGGCTAAGATTCACTTATAAGTGAGTGGATGTCTTTTGGGGTTTGGATTACTTCTCTTAGAATGATTCTTTCTAGTTCCACCCATTTACCTGCAAATTTCAAGATGTCTTTGTTTTTAATAGCTGAGTGGTATTCCATTGTGTAAACACATCACAGTTTATCCGTTCTTTGGCTGAGGGACATCTAAGTTGTTTCCAGTTTCTGGCTATTACGAATTAAGCTGCTAAGAACATAGTTAAGCAAATGTGAAGATATGGGGGAGACTCCATCTGAGAATCCTGAGTAGCAGGGGGCATGGACACTGAAGAGGCCATCCTTTAACTAGATAGGACTTCTAGTGGAGGGAAGGAAACACCAACCCACCCACTAAAACTTCAAACCCAAATTTACCGTGCCTAAAAGATGTGCAGGGATAAAGATAGAGCAGTTTTATTGAGGGAATGTTCAACCAATACCCAACCCAACCTGAGACCCACTCCATGGGAGAGAGTCAATCTCTAACACTATTAATGATACTCTGCTATCAAGACTCACAGCTAAACATTGGGCAGATAGCAGGGAGACTTGTGAAAGAGTTGGGGGAAGGATAAAAGGACCTGGAGGTGACAGAAGTTCTATAAGAAGACCAACAGAGGGGCCTTATGGAGACTGAAGCACCAACCAAGGACCATGCATGGACTGGACCTAGGGCCTGCACACAGATGTAGCCAATGGGCAGCTCAGTCTTCCAATGGGTTCCCTAGTAAGGGGAGCAGGGGCAGTCTCTGACATGGACCTTGTTGCCTGCTTTTCGATCACTCCCTCCTAGGGGGGCTGCCTTACCAGGCCACAGGGGAAGAGGATGTGCTCAGTCCTCATGGAACTTGATGTGCTCAGGTGGGTCGGGGGGGCTCCTCTTTTCTGAGGAGTAGGGGAGATGTGATAGAAGGAAGAGCAAGGGAGGGTGGGACTGGGAGGAGAAGAGGAAGGGGGCTACGTCAGGCTGTAAAGTGAAACAAACAAATAAATAAATAAGTGACGGTGTCATGTTTTAGAAGCAATTTACCCAGAATCTCATCAGCCCGGTGTTTAAGAATAGGGACACACACAGCAAGCAGTACATAAGTATTTGTGACTACTCTTAACCCGGTGACGGACTAAGCCACCTAGGTAACAGTTGTAGGCTTCAGCTGCTTCTGTGTGTGGTGATAACCTGGTAGATAGGCAGGCTGGACACCACCAGAGGCCACCTGAGGATGGAGTGTTCCTAGGCAGAAGCCATCACATACGACAGGAGCTGAGGAGACCACACATGTGGGCTTAATGTCATTGTGGGAGACCATACCCTGGTTGTCTGGTGTGGGAGACTGTGGTGATGCGGGTTACTAACTTTCTTCTCTTGCTCAAGCTGGCTGTATGTTCTATGAACAAAAGAATACTTTCTTCACTTTTTGAATGCGCAGCATACGTGCCAACATTCACCCAGCGAAAGCATGCACGTCCGCAGCTTAGCATTTCATGGGCAGGGCAGTGGGGGTGGGTTTTGATTCAAAGGTCCTCAGAGAGGCTCAAGAGGCCCAGGAGAGGGTAAGGTGGGTGGCGTGAGCTGATCTGCTTCCTAAGTCCCCGCTAATTTAAAAGGACGTTTAAAGTTGCAGCCTAATTTGTAAGAGGCTTCCAGCTCAGCATGCTGTGGTGGAAGAGGAAATGAACCAGGGCTTAAATCCTTCTGGCCGGCCATACAAATAACCCTTTGGTTTCAGTGCAGTTCTCTCCTATTTCCAATGAGAAAATGGAAGGCCTATGAGGCTGAGATGACCAGACACACTCAAGGATTTAACCCAGTCTCTGTGCTGCTTGCTCTGAGCAGCTATTGTTTCCCATAGAATTCCATACTAAAAATCCACATCAGTATCTTTAAATGCTTGGGGTTCGTGGGGGGCAGGCATGAGGCTCTTTGAAATGCTAATCACACATCCACTCATTTAAGAATGATAACAAGTAAGGAGCCTACACATAAGCTCAAACTAGTGGTTTTCTGTTTAGATAAGCGCTGACCTATACCCTAGGAGGACATGGATAGACCTTTCTTAAAGCAAGGTATAATAGTGAATTAAAAAGAAAAAAACCACCACCAGCAGCAGCATCAAAAACCAGACTACATGCTCTGTAGTTGCTTTAATCAATAACAGATGCGTGAGTTTCTTTTATGATGTTAAGGTATGCTCTTGCTTTATTGACCAGACTGACTTTCAACTCGAAATTTTCCTACCTCACCCTCCGGGGTGCTGGGATTATGGGTGTGTACCATCTTGCCCCCAGCCAAACTGATGACTTTTGAAAACTATTTGAGACAAACTTTTAGTTTATAGGATTAGGAAGCTGAATTATGATGTTCTGCTGGGAATAAGGTAGATGGCGGGGATGAAAATAACCCCTGTTTTTATCCATTGAAAATAGATTTAAAAACCAAAAGGGAAACAGGATAACTTAGCCTCTAACGGCCACTGGGCACCAGCGGCCATGGCAGGAACATACAGGGCAGCCAGTGAGCCATGTATGAAGTCAAAGAAGAACTTTCTGCAAAGGCTCTAGAAAAAAAAAATTTTTTTTTTGAAAAGCTATATTCTGGAAGAGCCTGAGAAACTTGGATCTGGCCAGAAAACCATCATCCAGTCTGCAGCGGATAGAGGGGACTGAGATGCCTTCAAGGCCAGAGAATCATTAGCTTTAATGCGGGATATCCTGTGGAACACATTAAAAAACCCTCCGCGAAAAGCCACTCGCCAAAAAGTTATTTGCAGTCATTGTTTTTAACGTGTTTTTTTTTTCCTTAGCAAACTCAAGTAATTCAAACACTATACAAAATGTGCTCAGCGCCTAATTCGAATGGCAAGGACTGCTACAATTTTAAAACTGAGGTCATTAGATCTATCGTAAGAGGAAAATACCAAAGAGAAGACAAACTGTACTCAACCTAACACCTCGATAGAAAGACCGAGGTCAGTGATGCCTGTTTCTTTACTATTTGCCAAAGTTTTTCCTGTATATAATTGTGATTATAAAGGGGCAAAGTTCTAAGAGGTCCTTGAAAGACCCCATCCTGTTGCCCTTTTTTCACAAAGCCTAGACCATATCCCATCATGATCTTTGCTGCTGTTAGGGTTGGTCATGGCTGGGATCCCCCTCCAGGGATACAAGCAAACGGACATTACCACCGGGTCCCACAAGCAAACAGACATTACCACCGGGTCCCACAAGCAAACGGACATTACCATTGGGTCCCACAAGCAAACGGACATTACCACCAGGTCCCACAAGCAAACAGACATTACCACCGGGTCCCACTTCCATACAGGGTCCCAAACCCATCCAATCTGCCACCAGGTCCCACATTCCTCATCAGCAAAGTCCTCTCTATTTTCAAATTTAGGGCATTTTCTTTATCTTCTTATTCTAACTGAAGCCAGGCCTTATCTGTAGCTACCACTTCCTCTATTCCTTTTGTGCCTTGGGCTGGCCTCGGGCTCTTCATTGTCAGTGGCTTTCCTCATGTCTATTTTGGCTGATTTTGAAGCACTGTGGTCATCAAATAAGACCACTGGTTGCTTAGTCTTCCTTGTTGCCTTTTCAAGAGACCACTCCCCAACTGCCACACACACACTCACCTACACTCCAATCACTTTATCCTTTGATAATTTTAGAACATGGCTCTCTGTCACCTTTGATAGCATTCCTCATATCTTAAAACACTTGGTGAGTAAAATCCCAGAGGAGCCTCCCAATAACCTGCTTCTACATTCCTTGACTACCCTTATTCTTGTTTTGTTTTTCATCCTATCTCAGCTTCTTCCACAATTATGCTACGTCATTATCCAAAACTCGGCTGTATCCATCATAAATTTCAAGCCTCCGGATCATTGCTTTCCAGATTTCTAATTGTCCTTAGTTTCTGCCTAATCAGTGTGTCTTGGGGTTTCTATTACTGTGACAAAACATGATGACCAAAACAGCAAGTTGGAGGGAAAGGGTTTATTCAGATTATGAAGGAAGTCAGGACAGGAACTAAGCAGGGCTAAAACCTGGAGGCAGGAGCTGATGCAGAGACCATGGAGGGGTGCTGCTTACTGGCTTGCTCCCCCTGGCTTGCTCAGCTGCTTTCTTATAGAACCCAGGACCACAAGCCTAAGATGATACCACCCACCATGGGCTGGCCCTCCTCACTTATCACTAACTGAGAAAATGCTCTACAACTGGATCTCATGGAGGCATTTCCTCAGCTGACGCTCCTTCCTCTCTGATGACTCTAGTTATGTCTCAAGTTGACACACAAAACCAGCCAGTATAGCAGGCAAGCCTGGAACACACTAATTTCATGGTTTCTGTGTGATTATCAATATCCCCTGTGTAGCGTTCACTTTTAAAACTGTTTTATTTGAGGTTCCTTAAAGCCTCGACCTTCCAACCCCGCAACTCTAGGCAGGAGAGAGAAGGTTAGTGGGGTGAGGACACACAGACCCCTTTACTTCTCCAGGCTGTTTAGGGTCGGTGGGTTCCCCTGGGGCTCAATCTCTGTCAACAGCAAGCACAGCAAGCAGTCTCCTCCTAGCTGCTGCATTGAAACGTTTCTCTCCTTCCTCCTCTGGCCTCTCCAAACTGCTATACAACATGCGCCATCATTGCACGTCACACCTTCTCTTTCTGGTCTCTCATATTCATATCTCTCAGAGCCCTGGACCACGCCCCTCTCCATGCTTCTCAAGACAGGGCATTACCAGCTGGCAAAGGCCACACCCCATCTGAGGCAATTACCAGCTGTGGACAAACTAAAATCCCACACATGGGATTAAAATAAAAATATGTTTACATAACATAACTGAGTTTACAAAGAAACCAGAACTCCCATTACACCTCTGCTTCTTATGCAGTTTATCATCATTCATTCACTCAGACCCTCATCTCCCTGCCTCCCCTTCCTCTCACAATGTAAACCAAGTAAGACCTTATAAATTAAGCCTGATCATCCAACTCTCCTCTTAACTCTGTGTTGCATCCATAAAGGTCAGCACGCTAGGGAAAAGCACGGTACCTATGTGGCTCCTTCTAAATTCAGGACCAGAAGCCAGGAGTGCCAGCCGCGATCATGCCGCATTGCAGGGTTTCTCAGTTCCCATCCTCCCCAGGGGTTAATTCATATTTACGTTCGTCAGCTTGTGTAACTCTAGCAATGAGTCCATAAAGAAGAAAGGGTTTCAGTTCACAACCAAATGATTCCGAGGCTTTGTGCCTGTGGCAGCACAGGGCATCATGGCCTGAAACATGCTCCCCCTATGCTCATGGACTGAACACTTGATGCCAGGTTGGTGGGTTCCTCTTAGGACATTAGGGAAGCTTTAGGAGGTAGAGCCTTGCTGGAGGAAACATGTCACTGAGGTGTATGGCCTCTGCCTATGTGGATGACAATATGATCAGCCTGTTCCTACTGCCACGCTAACCCCCATTCTGATGAAACTGTCAGCCCAAATAAACCCTTTCTCCCCTAAATTGCTGTCAGGCTATTCTATTACAGCAATGAAAAGTAGCTAATATACCATTCTTTAAAATTTCTCCTACAGGGTGTGTTGGTGCACCCCTTTAGTCCCAGCACTCAGGAGTCAGAGGCAAGCAGATCTCTGTGAATTCAAGGCTGGCCTGTCTACAAAGTTAGTTCTAGGACAGCATGGGCTGTTACACAGGCTGAAACCCGGTGTTGAAGAGCCAAAAAATAAATAAGATAAAATCCTTCCTAGCAGGGTCTGAACAACTAAGACAAACCTTGCTGCCCACTCCTCAGACCTCTGAGGTTCTCCCGTCTTGACTAGAAATGGGCAGATCACAGCTCCTATGAGACCCTCTGGTCTCCAGCAACACTGGTGCTTGCTCTTCCTGGAACACAGGTCATGCGCTCCTTCTCCTGGCTTGAGGCCTTTGCGCATGCTGCCCTGTGCAATGGTCCCTTTGACATATCTGAATATTCACCTTCTGCTGCACCTCCTTAAATCAAACCTTACTGTTAGGACCCTACCTGCTGCAGGGCATGCATGACTGGCACACCCTGCCTTCTACCTAGCGTCAGGGTTTCCATTCCCAGAGTCCCTTCACAATATAATCCAGACATTTTGGTTCCTCCGTCCACTTTGGCCCTTTGGCCCTTTAGCCTTGCCCCTTCCTCTCTCTCCCTTTTTCTTTCTTCACTTCCCTCCTCCTCTGCTCTGCTCTCTCTCTGTGTCTCTCCTCCCTTTTCTCTCTGCTTGTACCTCTCCCCTCCCTCCTGTGCAGCTCCCAACAAATTTCCATTTGCTCATTCTGTTTTTTTAATCTGTCACTCACCTTTTGTTGGGGGCTTTTTTACCTCCTTGGCAAGGCGGAAAATCCACCCTGATACCCTCCTAACTCCCTTAACTCCTTTTTCTTCTCAGCACTTACTGTGGCCTAACTGTATTGCACTTACTAGTGGATTCATTGGCTATTTTCTCATTAGGATAGCAGCTTTAGCAGAACAGGAGTTTTTCTTTTATTAGCTCTATTGTTTGTTTATTTGTTTGTTTTTCGAGAGAGGGCTTATGCAGTCAAGCCTAGCTTTGAATTCCCTAGGTAGCCAAGGATGGCCTTGAATACCAAAGTGCTGGGGTTACAGCTGTTGGTCACCACCTCATTTCCAGCACTTTAGTGAGCTGCACATAGTAGGTGCTTGATAAATGTCAGCTGAGCGAATGATACTGAAGTTTGCACAGGCATGCATGTTTATGATTTTCCTATTGCATTCTCTGAATCAAACACATGGGCCTTCATTTTGCCACGTTCTACTATAAATAATGCCTTTTGCCTTTCAAGTACAGTTTGACTTTAGAATAAGAAGAGTCAAAAACTTGGATACTTTTGGCGAGTCTCCTTCCTACCTTTCACTCTGGCTTATGCTAGGTTTGGTTTGGAAGAAGGCTGCCTGTCTGCCGTAGGGAGATCTTCAGGGGAGATTTCAGAATGAGGACTTGGCACCAGACAGAATGAATCAATCTGAACAGGAGCCCACACAGACTAAGGGAGAAAGTGGGAGCCAGGGAAGAGTTGACATAGGTATCTAGGTGAGAATACTGTTTTCCAGACAAGGAGGACGATTCTGGCCCAAAGCGGGTTCTCAGCATCAAAGGAGAAGCGGCATTCCGTGAGAGCATAAAGATGTTAGCCAAGATACAAAGTAAAAACAAAACAAAACAAAGGCACAACAGGATAGGGATTCCAAAACAACAGGAGGCTGCGAACTCTAGAACCAGAGGAACCTCCCTCCCTGTGGCTTCCTGCCCAGATTTTTAATGATTTTAAATGGTGGACTCCACGGTGACTCCTTCCCCCACTCCAAGCTCTCTTCAATGCCCAGAGCCTAGCACATGCAAGACACATGCACTCAGCAAATGCTTCTCTGATGAATGAATGAGTAAGGTAGAAGGAAAGACTCTCGTGTCAAGTTGCCTCCACTTTCATACAGGAGTGCAGAATTTGCTAGCTTTTTCTCACATTACTCTACCATCCTTAACTCCTGTTTAATTGACCCCCAAACATTACCCTATTACAGGCTGGATCCTCACCGTCCAGTGGATCCAGTACTTGCTACATCAGCCTCTGAGCTTTTCTGTCTTCATTTCCATTTTATAACTTTGCCTTTCATAAGGAAACAAGGGCCAAGGGGCAGCCCCCCTCACTCATTTATTACGCCAGACTGATGGCTTTTTTGATTTTAACACAAGGAAGATTTCCCCCTTGTGTGTTCATTCTCCATTCACAGTAGTTTTATCTTCATGTAGTCTCTGCTGTTTCAAGAATCTGAAAAGATTAAACTCTAAAAGGGGCTAGAATCCCTCATCCTCCCGGCAAATGGCTCCTGCTCATGCCAACGCATTTCCCTGGCCTTTGTCACGTGTCCTTGTCACGTGAAAAGTTGCTGGTAAATCACACTGACAAGCCTCAGATAACCCGGCATTTGTTTATGAGACCTTTCCCACAAGTCTCCCAGCCAAGATTCTGTGTAACAATAAGTCCATTTTAATGCGATTCCTGGAAAGAAGATTGCAGTTCCTGTGGACTGTGTAACCGCTGACCTGTCTGGAGGGCCAGCAAGGCTAGGGAGGTAGAGGACTTCCTCACGTGGAAGGCCAGGAAGCTTCTAAGAGAGTAGCTGTGCCCTCTGAGACAGGCGGGCCACTTCTGGGACTACCTAATAAGCAACAGGGGGTGTGGGTGGGTTAAGGCTAAGAACTTTTGCTACTCCAGAACTTTTGCTGGAGTAGCAAAAGTCACACTATGAAGACACCCCCAAACATACAGATCTGGACACTTGTATCTCAGATCTAAGTGGAAAGACTGTATCACTCATCATGAATACTTCTGATGCTCAACGGACTAAGACTTGTCATCTCCATCAGAAGTCACACACACACACACACACACACACACACACACACACACACACACACAAGTATGAACTTTAGCAGCTGAAGCCTCATGTGTCCTGAGGAGGATACATCAGTGTGTTTGTTTCATTAAAAATAAGCCAGCTGGGTTTTTAAATTAAGGGATTGCAAAGTCCATATAAAATAGAGGTGTACCAACTCTAATTCTTTGTCATCCAACTATAGTGCTGCCAGAAACTTTTTCCAAAAGCACATTACAAAAAGTAATTTATAACTGTCTACCTAGTAGAAACGACCATCTGTTAAACAGCTGGAGCCAACCACATCTGAATCTGCCCAAATATGAAGAAGTATGAGGAACTGAACTTGCAGTCACCTCGCGGTTTCCCCAGCATGCACTGGGAAGCTGTGCTGAGTGCATCCTATCTGTTCTTCTAGATCTGCTGTGCTATCTCTCCAGCTCAGTGTGGGGTCATCCAGCTGGACTCACTTCTAGGAACAGCAGGAGTAATGAGAGGAGAGAAGAGTGAGGCTGGGGTGATTTGATTTGTGTTGCCTGTGCTCTGGCTGACTGTGGGCTGGCGGCATTCTTTGACTCATGGTCAAGGCAGTTCCACTTACACAGCCCTTTGGTTCCCAGGTCTGAGTACCCACTCCAGGTTTTGGGCTGGCATCAAGCCTTTGGTTACTAGTCTCTTGCATTTCCTCTCCACCTCGGTAAGAAGTTCCTTTATTAATTCTCTTCGAATGATCTGGTTTGGGCGCATCATCTATTTGCTGTGGCTATGTAGTCCCATCAAGGACTGAATTGCTCACAATACATGCAAAGAAGGGCATTGTCAGAAGTATAGGGAGGCTCACATCTCGTCTGAGGAGGCCTGAATGGAGAGAAAGGAAAGAATGGGTTTCTATGTACCGATCTACAAACAAACCGCTCATAGAGCTGACAGTCTTCTCAGTGTTGCTGCAACGTAGCAAAGGGCGAGGTGGGTGAGTGGGAGGCGGGACAGAGGCAAAGGGACACTGTGTGCCAGGCCTAGAGCAGGGCTGATGCATCCACCATATTATGATGTGCAGTGCTCGCTTGAAAAGCTCAGGGGTTTGGTTTTGTTTTGTCGGTAAAATGGTACTAATCAACTAATCCTGGGACCTACCCTCCAGCATCAAATTAGCTTTTAAGTCTTTAGTCATCTTAATTAAAACTGCAAAGTTAACAAAAATTGCATTAAAAAGGAGACTCGACACAGAGAGGTATGTTACCTATGCTTTCCAGGGAAGCCACAGCCAAGCAAGGCCCTGGGCACACACTAACCAACAAAACAAGTCAAGAACGAAAAGCATGGGACAGAGACATGGCTCAGTGATTAAGGGGTGTACTGCTCTTGCAGAGGACTCGGGTTCAGTCCCCAGCATCCGAATCAGGTGGGTCACCACTACCTGTAACTCTAGTTCCAGGGGATCCAACGCCTCTGACTGCCAAGACCACCATACTCAGATGCATATACCCTCCCCCCCAATACACATAATTAAAAAAACAAATGCTGGAAAAACTGGTAAAAGTTAAAAAGACCAATGGAATGAGGGGCTCCTTCCAAGCCCCAGGCATCCCGAAGGCCGGACACTCAGCCAGCCTTCAGAGTATAAAGAAAGTGATTTGTTTTAGCCCCATAGTCTTCAACACCCAATGGAAAAGCATGATCAAAAATTCAAATAATTAACAATATTTTAAAAAAATGGGCTAGGCTTCTCAAAGCTCTGTATGGGCGGTGGACATTCGAGGTACAGTAACACAGCCACTCCAATTGCGGTCAGATTAAAAGGACTCTCATGTTTTTTCCTAACTACAATCATGCCGCTGTCTGAATAACCAAGGTAAAGCAAGCCAGATTAAACTCACACCAAACACCATCCCGTTGGTGAGCAGCCCTAACTAGGTCTCTGGATGCTCACAGTAAAACTGAGGTATCCCTGGCTAACAGTAATTTTGATGGAATTACACCCTGATTTCAGCCAAAAAGCTGAGAAGTAATTATTAAGAAAATTAAGTGAAATGATCCATGGTGAGAATTAAGTGAAATGATTCTGTAAAGACAGATTATAACATGTGATCAAGAAAAATCAGCTCTTAATCATGACAGCGATGAGACAATGGTCCTGGTAAGAATTAGCAGCCCTTCTACAATTCTCTGGAGTAGGCATTACCATGCCCATTCTAAATGATGATAAAACCGAGGCACTGATGAGCTATGGGAAAAAAAGAAAAGACAGAGAGGAAGGTAACTTGAACCCTGACTAACGCACACAATGAGCTTCTTTCCTTTCTTCCTTCTCCCCAAGAAAGGGTCTCATACATCCCAGGCTGTCTTGAGCTCAACATGTAGCTGAAGATGACCTTGGACTTCAGATCCTCCTGAGTGCCAGGAATATGGGCATTTACCACCACAGTCAGTTTACAGCTTCCGTGGCGCTGTGGTTCCAATCCCAGCTGTATGCCTGCTAGGCAAGCGCTTTACCAACAGAGCCTCAGCCCGAGGCCCTGGCACACAGAACATGTCTGTATTCCACCACCACCACGTCACATTTGCTCTCAGCTGTGTCCCAGGTTTCCCAATCTCAAGTCTGCACAGGTGACACGGATGTACCCATGTGCTGTCACATTTTTTCCCCAGGACACACCCAGTCAATGAGAGTTGATTGGACTCACTAACCCAAGCACGCACTGGTCAGGGGAACCCAACTTTCTATTCCTGAAAGAAAACATTAATCCAGAGAACAGGACAAAGTCAGATTCAACAAAGAATGCAGATGATCCATCTATCAGGAATTTGGCTCTGTTCATTCCAGTATCTCAGAGCCCAAAGCTACGCCTGCTGAGTAGGAAACACTTCCTTAGTCTTTGTAGAACAAATGTGAGCTGCTGTGTGTAGGCCTTCAGAGATTTACAGAGGATGAAGATGGACAACAAGGACATAACTAACACAGCTCACCCTGAGATAGGTACCATAAAAGTGTAACATCTCGAAGTGAGCAGAGAGCAGTCAGAAAGTCACTCGGTAACTCAGCAGTCAAGAAGAACTACAATAAGGCTTGCAAGTGTCTTAGCAAGTGTCTTAATCTAAGCACACTGCCTTCTTGAGCTGATATTCCAAATTACCCACTTTAATACACAGAAGGAAATGACTTAAAACTACTAACCCCATCTGCCTTTAGCTGTTTATAACGTATGTCGATAAATCTCTGCTTTATAAGAGCAAGCGGGGCTTCATCCTGAATTGAGTCAGTAAGTCCAAGTGAATTCTGAATTATCTGAACAGGATCCCTAGGGTTCGGTTTTTATCCCTCTCTACTGAAGCCTTTGACTTGAAATAGGAAATACCTTCAGTTATTTTTATTGTAAGAGGTATATATGTTTGTTCTAAAAAGTTCCCAAAGTACAGAAGTTAAGAAAGTAAAAAGCAAAGGCAAGCCATCTCTCCTCTCTTCTCAAGCATCGTGTGGGCTGGAGGGAGATGAGCAAATGTCTGTTCATCTCAGGGCACCAACGGCAGACCAAAGAAATGCTCCCCCACCCCCAGCCCCCGTCCAATTTCATGAACCAATGAGTTAGAGTTGGGGTTACTTACAGAAGCATAGGTGAGGAGTTATTCATAGTATTGGCAACTTAGTGGTTACATCACTGAAGACAATGTTTTCCTCCCAGTAACAGTTAAGTACCCAGGAAGAGGTGGGGCTTCATGAGAGCCGCCACCCTCCAACCCCCACAGCGGACCAGGACAGAACATAAATGGGCCTGATCTTCTGCAGGTCTCCAGGAAGTAGTCACAGCTGCTGGGAGGGCTGTGGCCTTGTCATGCCTGGAGGACAGTGTTCCGCATTCCAATCCAGCTTCTGCTCCTCCCAGCAAGCCTCACAGGCCGAATCCGCCAGGCACCTGCTTTGTAAAAATGGTTTTACAGCTTTAAATGGTTGAAAGAAGTATTTTTGTGAGGTGAAAACTAACAGGTGTGATGGCTCACTTCTGTATTTCCAGCATTTGAGAGGCTGAGGCAAGAGGACTGCTACAGTTTGAGGCCAGCCTAGGCTACAGGCTATCTATCTCAGGAAGAAGAAAAAGACAAAAAATGAGAAGGCAGAAAAGAAAGAGGAAGAGGAAAAAAGAAAGAAATGACATAAAATTGAGTTTTCAGGGTTCATAAGTAAAAACTTAGCACATAACCACGCTGACTCCATTTCATCGGTGGCTGCTTCCAGGCCAGAGCTATAGAGCTGAGCAGGACCCCTGGATCTCACAGAGAGACCCTCAGCGTTTCTTTCCAGCTAATCATCTCTACCCAGAAGTCTGTATATAAAACTATTTGATACAATACCTCCTGCTTGTCAACATTTTTTTTTAATTCAGCTATACATTATGGTTATCTAGGTTCCCTAGGGACTCCAGTGCGAGAGTCTCCACATTGCTCAGCTATAGCATTTATCTCTCAGTCTGTGTGTGTTTCAGATCAAAGCACCGGCAGAGTCAGTAGCTGACGAGAACCTGCTTTCTGGCCGGAGCTGGGAGCAGCCGACAAGCTGTCTTCTCAGAGGACATTAACTCATTCCTGAGGCTGGAGCCTACATGACCTATTCGCCTGTCAAAGGCCCCACCTCCTTAAGGTCCTCATGCGCGGAGGAGTAAGTTTCAGCATGCGCTTGGGGAGAAATGGTGGAGGGCCCTGTAGCTGTGGCCATGGAGTCTATCTTTCACTAAGTTTGCACAGACCTGGCAGTCTTCCGGGAAGCACTTCACGGCTAGCCATTGCCCTGTGAAGTTCCTCATAGGTATTTCATCCCAACCCTAGACAAAAAGCCCCATTTTCTCTCTTCACGTGTGCTGATGGGGAGACTGTGCCTGGGGGCTGTGTATCGGAAAGGGCTCACAGGAAATATGAGCCCTTTACATCTTTAGGCCGTAAACAAATCACCCTGTAATCTCCAGCCTGGGTGATCAGCTTGGGTGGAACACACCCTGTGTGATTGTACTGGGAAACATTTGCTTAGCAGCTGTGTAATTGAGAAACCCCAAGCAATAAATGTGATATGTTAGTCTTAAAGCTCTTAAAGCCAATAGGAGGAACTAACTTCAGACTATAGTTCTCATACCCAGTTTCAGGACATAGACTTTATTTATTTTTTTAAATTAAAAACATTTTCACATGTGTGCTTGTGTGTGTTTTCTTTTCTGTTTGTGCACCACAAACAGATAGATAGGGTTTTTCATTTTAAGACTTGCACAGATTCAAGCCAGCCAGGGGCCCAGCTTTGAGAGGAGGAAGCAGGCACAGGGTCCTGCCTCTAACCAAGAAGCTGTCTATAATTGCCACCCACAGGGAAGGCAACAATCACCTTTCTCCAATGGAGTGTTCCTGGTACACCAAACACATTCCGGGGTAGGCCTCATGCCCAGGATTGATACAAAACAAAATCCATGTTTTCCTATGGGCTTTTTGTTGCGTTTTGGCATTGTAGGGGAACGGGGTCTCATTAGTTTTGTCTGTTTGTTTCGATTTGGGGCTTTCATTTTTTGAGAAAGGCAACATAAAGGTGGGTAAGTAAAAACATCACCAAAATATATTGTATCAAAAACAGTTTTAATACTTTTAATATAAAAATAGAGTAGTAAGGGCTAAGCCATCTCTTCAGCCCCAATTTACAGATTCTAATTTTTTTGATTTATATATATACATTTTTTTAAAGATTTGTTTATTGATATGTATAGTGTTTTGCCTGCATGTCTGCCTGCATGGCAGAGGAGGGCACCAGATCTCATTACAGGTGGTTGTGAGCCACCATGTGGTCGTTGGGAATTGAACTCAGGACCTCTGGAAGAACAGCCAGTGCTCTTAACCACTGAGCCATCTCTCCAGCCCCATGATTTATATATTCTTAAAGAACTGATTTCATATTGATTTTAGTTTCTATACTTATTTTGATAACACACTGTTAATATTTTGCTAGCAAATACTATTTGCTTAGACTTCAATTGTCAATAAATTTGTTACTGATGTGGGTGGCCTTTGGAATTTGCACTTGTAAAAAGAGAAAAAAAAATACTTTGGCCAGGCAAAAAAATTCACAGGCTGATTACAGGGGGTGATTTAAGATTTATCTCCAAAAGGAGATGATGTTATATGCTAGCACAGACCTTGAAGAATATACTAGTGTTTAGACCTCAAATATGAATGTAACTTGTATTGGCTGAGCCAAGCTGGTGGGCACGCCATTAACACACCATCCTCAGCTGTGCTTATTGTAGTCATTTGTCTCTGTCATAAAAGCTGCATAGTGGCAGCGATCTGTGGGGTATGAACTGGAGTCGCTTGCTTGAGGCTGGAGGACTCGCACTCAGGAACTGCTGTTCATATCTCTGAACCACTTGAGGCTGTCTGTGCAGCTCCTTGGGGCTTCCTCATAGCGACAGCAATTGAATTCTAAAAGTCAGTGTTTTTAAAAAAAAGAAGAAGAAGTTGGGCTGGGTGTGTCTCAGTGGTAGAGCACTTGCCTAGAATGTATAAGCCCGGGGTGGGTTTAATCCCATACACTGCCCAAAAGGCCACTAAAACAAGAGTGCAGGAAGGAGAGCTACATCCCTCCTGACTGTTTGACCTCAAGGTCAAGTGTCCTCCTCGGTGCTACCAGTTACATGAGTCTTTAAGGCCTTCAAGGGGAGGGGAATTAGACCTCACAGTGCAGTGGAACTGCTTGCTAAGAATTTATGTCTGTCTTTTAGCTGGGTCTTTGACAATTGCAGTGTGGACATCACAGTGGCAACAGAGAGAATCTAGCAAGAGAACCAGAGTACTCAAGTCTACACATACTCTCCCTAGAGAAAGCAAAAGAGTGCTTGAACGCACACGCCAACTCTGGGGATTCCCAGCTCTGCCATGTACCAGTTGTGCCCCGGTGGACAAACTGCACTCCCACATCTTGATCGACAGAACACTCCATGTGCTCATCCACAGAACGGAAGAAAGAAGTAATGACACCTATAGCATGGCGGTTCCCTGGCAAAGTCAAGAGTCTGGTTTTAAAGTAATTTTTAACAATGTTCCAAGGGGCTGGGGAGATGGCTCTGAGGTTAGGAGCACTGGTTATTCTTAGAGGACCTGGCTTCAATTCCTAGCACCCATACGGCAGCTCATACCTGCCTGGAACTCCAGTTCCTGGGCTCCTGACACCCTCACACAGACATACATGCAGGCAAAATGCCAATGAACATAAAATTTAATATATATGTATATATTAATTTTAAAAATCTTTCAAAATGTGTCTAACATATGCAGAGAAAAAAAAAACCCTGCAAATAATAATTACCACTCTGAGATTTTTACACACTGGGGGGATTCGTTTGGTCACCAATATCCAGACCGTGAAATAGCACATCCATGGGGCTAGGAGCCAGTAGGGTGTGCCGGCACTTGGGCAAACAGAAGACAACAGGCTTTGTGTTTTTGCTGGTAACTGCCTTGTAGACATAAGGTCGGTGTGTGGCTTTGTTGAGAAACTTAGATGAATTACTATCTGCACATTATGCCTGTGGCTTACACAAGAGAGGATACGAAAAGCATCTGAGCTTAGTGCCAGGCCCAAAGCAGAGATCTCTCAACCTTTCTCCCTCACAGCGGTCCTCGACCTTCCCAATACACAGCCTTTAATACACAGCCCCTCATGCTGTGGGGACCCCCCAAGCATAGTTATTTTCATTGCTACTTCATAACTGGAATGTTGCTACTGGTATGAATTAGAAACTGAGTATCTGTGTTTTCTGATGGTTCTAAGTGACCCTTGTGAAAGGGTCATTTGACCTTCCCGACGGGGTTGCGACCCATTGGTTGAGAATTGCTGGTCTATCAGCAGCCATACATGTAGCTTCATTGACCTAAGGCCTCTGAGGATGACTGAAGGTCTCTCTCAGGTTCTACCTCCTGCCTCATTCAAGTCACTCATGACCGCAGTGGCTTTCTGTTCACCTTG
The DNA here is from genome assembly GCA_028658305.1 of Pachyuromys duprasi. Classification (NCBI taxonomy): domain Eukaryota; kingdom Metazoa; phylum Chordata; class Mammalia; order Rodentia; family Muridae; genus Pachyuromys; species Pachyuromys duprasi. Next base: position 75,814,694 of record CM053766.1, read on the forward strand.
GGGGAAAGATGGTTTTTTATTCATGCATTGAAGGTCAAGTATCTAGTTTAGAGATCTTAGAGTTCTCCAGAAATATATTGTCTTTAACATCACCACTTCCTTGGTGTGTGTGTGGGGGGGGGGTTAAGTTTGCTTATGTGCGTGTAAATGAATCCTTTTTTATGCATAGCACAATTCTCTTGCAAGAGCTTTGTAGCTTCAAATGTGCATGAAATGTTCAGGCAAGGTGTAAATTACTGAAGGCAAAGGTGAATATCCCCCCCCCCCTCCCGTGAAATCTTGTTTTCCACCCTGCCGTGTTAAATAAAGTGGTTTTACCCCCTAAGCATAATCATGGGTATTTTAACTCTTATAGCATAAAACAGAATGAAGAAAAAAAAAACATTTATTCTCTTTGGTTAAGACCACTAGATTTTCCTCAGTGAGTGAAGAAAACTTCCTAATACTTTAGAGTGTTTCTTAAGAAGGTTGGGATTATCTGGGCATGGGGGCATATGGCAGCTACTTGGGAGGGGGAAGCAGAATGAGTGTTTGAGTCTAAGACTTTGAGATATTTCTAGGCAATACAGCTTTATTTCAAACAGCAACAATGGAAAAACAAAACAGCCATCGGGGATTGCTGTGGAGAAAGAGCCTGTGGGTGGTGATGAGGACGTGCTTTAGAGTTGACAAACACTAGCAATTCTGAGGCCCGGGCAGTTCACAGCATCCTGAGGGAAGCCTTGAGTGTCTACATATTGGCTTAGATTTAGAATATTTTCTTTTGTGTGTACAGCTCAAAGGTGTTTAAATGCCAGCACACGCTCTGGAAGTGTATACGCAAACACATAATTTACATAATCGGAGTATATGAATTTACCTTGATAGAGTTTTTTCCAGAAAGTGGATGTCACAAATCTACCACAATAGTGACATCAATACTGAAGCTAGCCAATGGTTCGACTTTTTCTTAATTTTTTTCCAGAAATCCTTTTCTGGACAGTCGCCTCCCAGGATCAGTGGATCCCAGGGAGGGAACTGAGGTACTGCTGATGACTGGGATGGGATGAGAAGGCCCACGATCACTGTAGCACTGTCCCCTCAGGCTTTCCTCACATCCACTGAGTGACGGGTAAGAGGCGGGCCCACCTGCCTGCTGCCCTGTGTTTCTCGGGATGAAGGGTTTTCTGCGTCCAAGCTGCACTATCTTTGCATTCCCTTTTGCTGGATCGTTCACTATTTTAAACAATCCTAGAAATGAGCTGACTGGAGCAAAAGAGAAATGCATCTTACAGCTTGGGACAGGCAGTTAGAGCCGCCCTCTGACTCACAGTCTTGCTCTCCTGACCTGCCAGCACAGCACGCCATCCCACGTTTCTCTGCTGTCACCACCGTCACCCCATTGCCATTGGATTAGTCATCTATCCTAGATTACTGGGGAAGCTGATATTTTTTCATATATTTTTCATCACCTGGATTTCTTGTTTTGCAAGCTACCCGCTCCAGACATGCCCTGATATGTCAGTAGTTAGACGGCGCAGCAGACACCCCATGGCTCTGATGAAAGACTGTGCTCTGCTGAAGCAACTCTGGATGTGAAACATGAGTAAGAGAAAAAGAAAACTCAAACAAAGCTCTTGCTCTTGACTGAAGTAAATAAAACCAGCTCTCCAGTGTGATTTGGGTCAACACAGTTACGGCTTCTGGCTGAAGGAAAAGGATTGGCCGTGGCTGCGGTCAAATAAATTGTGTCCCACTTGGCAGCCACAACTCTAAATCTTTCTGCAAATGAAGAGGGCTTATAGCCCTGCAAGCGATGTACCAATGACAACAGGGTAAGTGCACCCCGAAGAGATATATGTACATGAGCAGGAGTATAGATAGTCATACTAAATTCAATAACCATTTTGACTATTTGAGCCAGATAGTCTTTTGTTGTTAAACTAGGATTTAAGAGTCAAATACTACAAATCCTAGGAACATTTTCCTTATATTTATTTTTATAAGGTTTATTTTTATTTTTAAAATTTATGTATATGCCTGTGTGTCTGGGTCTCTGTCCATGTCTATGGTGTGTGTATGTGTGTGTGAGTGTGTGATGTGCATATGGGTAGCAGAGGCCAGAAGAGGTTGTTACATTCCCCGGTGCCGGGGACTGAACTCAGGTATTCTGGAAGAGCAGCATGTGCTCATAAATGCTGAGCCATCTCTCTGTCCCCCTGCTGAACATTTTAAATAAAGCATCTGAAATCCTGAAACCCTTTCTGGGTTTTTATGACCTTAGTTGTGGAATGACAACCCCATTATTTATAAATGTTTCCCTGGCACTCCAATGTTATTTCTTCTCATTTCAAGCCTGCTGTAGTCGTTAACTTCTGTCCACCGGTTTGCTTACCATCCCAGGTACTCAGGCTAAAGACTGCCATAGCCTCCTTCTCCCTCGTTCACCATACTTGATCAGTTGCCAAGGCCTAGAGGTTTTAGTTTTTGAAATAAAGTTTAAATCATACTATAGTTGTAGGTTTACAACAGAGAATCAACACTCAACTTAAGACTCCACGCCAGTGTTAACACCATGGCCTGTCTGTCCCTAGTGAGACACTAACACAGAGGCAACACCAGGAACTAAACTCCACGCTTGGTGCAGACGCCAGGATTCTGCACTCACATCCCCTCCCTGACTCAGCACCCATCTCCAGGACACCTCGTTATGTGAACCTGCCATATTCATTCCCCTTGGTCTGCTGTTGCCGAGGCTGTTTTTAAGACTTTCCTTGTTTTTTTTATGGCCTTGGCAGTTTGGGGGAACACTGCTCAGGTGTTTCGTAGACTGATGCTTTCCTCATATTTCCACTCGCATTATGGTTGGGGAGGACAACCACAGATGTGAAGCCTCACACACACAGATGTAAACCATGTTAACATGACTTGGAATTGTATTGATATTCTAAATGTGTGGGGCTTCTCCACACACCAACCCACCCCCCTGACACCCAAGAGCCTTTTTTCTTCTTAAATTAAGGTCTCCAGCCCAGGCTGTCTTTAAAAAAAATCCCTACGTGGTTGAGAATGACCATGAACTTCTGATACTCCTGTTTCTGCTTCTACCTCTCAAGAGATGTGTGCCACCATGACTGATTGATTTGGTGCTGGAGACTGAGCCAGGACTTCCTGAATGATAGGCAAGCGTTCTACCAACAGGGCCACTCTTGTCTAACCCTAACTACTCATTCCCTACAGACCTCTCAGGTTAAGGAATTAGGCCCACAAAACTGCTCCCACTCTAGACCCCGGCCTCAACTAGTGGACTCCTGAAATTCTGAGTGGCTGGCTATGAACTGAGGGCTTCCCAGGGCTTCCACCCTGGGAATAATAAGTTGTAGAACAGCTCAGTCACAGCACTTTACCTGTGGCTATTGTTCTCTTTCTTACAGGCTGCAAAGTGACTCACCAGGTGATACACACACACACACACACACGCATACGCACACATGCACGGACTCATCAGTCTGGAAGCCCTCAGAACCCTATGGCTTAGGGTTTTTTAATGGAGGTTTCATAACACAGATACACTTGATTACATTCTTGGCTCTTGGTGATTACGTTTATCTTTGGCCTCTCTCAACATTACCCACGTTCCTCCGTCAACAAAGCCCATCCTGAAGCTATGCAGGGGTCCAGATTCACCTCATTAGCATAAACTCAGGCTGACAGGGGCTTATTATGGGTAACGCAATGCTCCTGCCACCCTGTCACTCGGGAAATTCTAAGGGTTTTCAGAACTCTACGTCAGGGACCCAGAACAAAGCCCTGCTAGCTATTTCCTTTCCCACCACAGCAATTCAGCAGACAGGAACCTTGACCACCAACTTGTTTTCCCAGCTCTCTCCACTTTCACCTTACACCCTGCTCCCTCTGGACTCATTTTCAGATAGGGAAAGTAAGGGTAGAAATTAAAGACGATGCCAAGGTTAAAAAGTAGTGAAGTTCAAAGTAGAACAAAAGGCTTCTCACTTCTGTTTCGGAGTTTCTTCCATGCCAGGACTCAGGAACTATGTACGATAGCCTACAGAAGAGGTCCAAACCATCAGATGTTTTGTTTTGTAGATTTTATTTTTTACGCGTGTGTGTGTGTGTGTGGGCTTGTGTGCATATGTGTCTCTCTGTGTGTGTCTGTGTAAGTGAGGGAGGAGTGCAGCAGGGAGTCGTACAGGTGCCCTCAGAGGCCAGAATACAGCCTCCGATAGGGAACTGTGAACTACCTGATGTGAGTGCTGGGAACCAGACTCAGACCCTCTAGAACTGCTTGCTCTCACCTGTGGAGCCGTCTCTTTGGGGCCCCACCACACCTACTTTATAAAAGTTGCAGGCTAAGCACGTTTTTCATCTTTTTAGACAGTTGAGGGAGAAAAGGAAATCATTCACGATGTGTGAAATCTGATGAAGCTGACAGTTCAGTGTTTGTGAAGTTTGCTACAAACTGCGCTCACTTCTGACCTGTGGGTGCTTCCATGAAACCCCGGCCAAGTTAAGTAGTTGTGGCGGACCACACGGCCCTCGACACTTCCAGTACTGTATTCCCTTCACAGCAAACATTTCCCAGACTCTGCATTGTGGCTGTCGCTAACTGCACAGCCTCTTTTTTTCTTACAAGATAAGGAAAGGGGCAGCCCACAGTCACTCACTCTCTGTTAATATTGCACAATTCGAAAAGTACGAGACAGGAGCCTCTAAGACACGTAAGGGGCAAACCTTGAGGAGCTTCTTCACCCTCTGCGTGATGTAGACATAGGTGTGCAATGGAGAGTTTGGGAAGATGGAGAAATGAAGAGACAGAGACACAGAACGGAGTCAAAGAAACAGCTTTCCCTGGGCCTTAAAAGGAGTGGGTGGGGAGCGGTGGTGGTGCCTCCTCAGAGAACAGGATCAGACAGAAGATTAATACAATGAGCTATAAAACAAAACCAGAAGAGGCTCCTGGAGAGTGTGAAGGGTCAGGAGCCTTCAAAGCGTGTTGAGGCCTCTCTTCCATAGCCCAGATGCTCTCGGAGCCTTGGCCTGAGCGTCGGCAAGTCTCGGCTGCTCCCACAGAGTAGAGAATGCTTTCGGCCGGCTCCCAACCAGAGCATGACCCTTCGCCATTCTTAGCCACCAAGGACAAAGCTGGCCACTTGCCCAGCTCCAAAACTGGTCTCTGTTTATTTCTGTCTCTAGGAAATGACAGAGATGTCCCATGATAACTGTGTTCTGTGTTGTTATTTTAAGGATCTGATTGGTTTTGTGTATTTAATACAGACAATTGCTTTTGCTTCCCCACACCAGTATCTTTTATCAATCGCCATTCTTCTCTGTCCAAGTTCCAATCAAATATCTCTGTTATTTCTCCTTCAGCCTCTCCCCTAAAGAGTACTTTGTAAAGTGGGAGAGAAGCAGGCATTGTTGGGCAAGCAGGAGAATGGGATGTTCTTTGGAGAGGACAATGCAACTGTTACAGTAAGACAGAGGCGAAGAGAGGGTCACTTGAGGTTAAGTGTACGAAGACAGATCATAAGCAAAGGGGCTGGTTTTAGAAAAGTCAAGGCTGTGTGACATGCTGACCTCAAGAACTCGGGATTTAACATCTTAGACTTTTTCAGTATGTCCGATTATAACAGCAACCCTAGGGGATTAAGAATTAGCTCCCCTTTCCAAATAAAGTCCAAAGAAATTAAATGGCTCACTTAAGTTACCTCCGTGAAATCAGAGCTCAGTACGCTGGATTCATTACACACTCAGAATTTAACATCATGTCCTGGAACACAGCAGCCATTCAACAACGAATTGCTGGGGAATATCATTTGGCCTAATGGCAACCTTCAAACCTGCTGCCTGCAGCTATTTCCATTGTTAATGGATGAGAAAGGCCCATGCTACAACAGATGTCCCTCTCTCGGCTAGTCTGACTTCAAGATGCAATTTGTCTGTCTGTGACTTGCTAGCTTGAGTGTCATCGAAAGGCAGCCACAGAGTCCAGAACACATGTTAAGAGCCAGGAGAGGGCCTCTACGTCCCCTTTCTTAAGCACTTTAAGCTGATTCCAGTGGGTTGGGTGTTGCAAATCTTAAAGGGCAAATACGGACCCACACTTAAAAATATCTTATTTAAATGTGTTATTTATTTATTTTTATATTTGTCTGTGTGTATGGGTATTTTGTCTGCATGTGTAACTGAGCACCACATGCATGCAGTTCCCACACAGCCAGAAGAGGTCATCGATCCCCAGGACTGGACTTAGCAATCGTTGCGAACTGTCCTATGGGTGCTGGGAAGTAAACCCAGGCCCTCTGTAAGAGCAGTATGTACTCCAAGCCACGGATCCCTCTCTACAGCCCGAGGAGACACTACCTCTTACAATATCAAGCCTTAAGTCTGCGCTCTGAGCTTAACCATACACTGGCTTAACGGCTTAGCAACAAGATGATGAAGCGACAGATGAGCCTTCTGCAAGATTCCTTAGATCAGCCTTCTGTTAGAAGCCACGTGTATAAAATACAGTACGATTGTGCACAAGAATGCCAGAGAAGATCCACTAGCTGTCTTGTTTTGTTTCTCCTAAATATAATGAAACTTTGAATCACTTATGATTCGTTAACACCGATTGGCATATGGAAACACCTGCCGTGTGAGACCACAAGTCTCCTTGCGTGGCTTTGAAACAGATGGCCTGATTATGCCCAACGCTCTTCAAGGCACGAGGGCTCCAAATGAACAATGGCATGGGCTCTAGTGAGTCTGCTATCAAAATTTCATTTTTCCATCTTTACAATAATAGAGACTTTCAGGTAAGGCCATGTAACCTTCAATTTTACAGACATATTGGAGATAACAAGCCATGAAATTGCTTCACAAAAGAAATCGCTTTTCTGATTCGATAAATGATTCTGGAGTTGGAAGAAGCCCACTCAATGCCTGATCTGAATGAGAGAGAGCAAAGAAAATCTTTAATGTTATTTGAACTAGCCCCAGACTGAGGTCTGAGTTCTGGGAGAGGATAAGAAAAGAATTCACTTAAAAAGAAAACCAAAAGAGTAGTGGATCACAAAAGACTAACTTATTTTTATTATTCCCCCCAAATAGTATACTCTCCCCAGGTTTGGCCACCATACCACTCGGCTATGATGGGATAACTATTGTCTGCCAAAGGGCAAACTTGTTCCTCAAGCAAAGCTGGATAGAAACAGACTGGTGTTGCTTTTCCACAAAGATAGCGGAGAGTTGAGAGTCCCCCCAAAGAAAAAAATGACTTCCTTGCCAACACTGGTCATTGTACGAGTTTACTTTTTGTTTCTTATTTTTAAATCTTATTTTCAAGAGGGGGTGTTCTGTAACCCAAACTGGCTGTATAGCTGAGGATAAACTTGAACTCCCGGACTTCCTGCTTCTGCATTCTGAGTGCCGGGACTGCAGGGGTGGGCTGCCACACTTGGGTTATGGGTAATGAGGACTTAGCTCAGGGCTTCACTCACACTAGGCCAGCACTCTACATCCACAGCCTAGCGTGCAATTCTTCTGAAACAATTCAGCACAGGTTTCTTCTCCCGACCTATCAAGGCAGTAAACAGAATGGTGTGTCTAAAATGAATGGATGTTTTATACTTTTTTTCCTAATAAATGTGTTCCTAAAAACACTGCTTCTCTTTGCAATGTGTAGAGACAAGCTAGAACTGGCCTTCAGTTTGCTATGAAATCTCAAAATGATTAGACTAGAGGGAACCTAGAGATGTTGCTGGCTCCACATGATATCTTGTTGCTCTAAAGTGAGGCCCCTGGACCATCCACTGAAAATTTGTGGGAAATGAAAAATTTCAGGAGTTGGGCACACTGGCACATGCCTGTAATCCCAGTACTCAGGGAGGTACAGCCAGGTGGATCTCTATGAGTTCATAGACAGTCCAGTCTACAAAGTGAGTCCAGGACATCCACGGTTACACAGAAAAACCCTGTCTCAAAAAAACCATAATAATAATAATAATACAAAATTTATTATTTTACAATAGTAATATCATTACATGAAATATAATATAGAATATAATAGTATAATAGTTATATTAGTATATTATATATTTATATGTAATAAATATATGATTATAATTTTTATTATTTCTATTATTTAAAAAATTTTAAAACAAATAAACAAAAGAAAAATTTCAGCCTTCTTAGATCTGGTAAATCAGAACCTGCTTTCCTCTGTGGCTCCAGTGATTTTTACAAGAAAGTATACCCTGGGTATGAGAAGCACCACGTAGCTTATAAGAGGTTAGTGAAGGAGTTGGGAGTAGTGATAAACCAAATCAGCCTTGGCCACTAGTAGCTGGGCACTGATAAGCCAAGCCTGAGTAGCATGCCCTCTTCTGGAGGGAAGCAGGCTCTAACTCTATGTGCCAAATATAAAGATAATCACATAGATCATGTCTAGATTCATACATGTGCATAGCAATATATCATAGAGGTACATAGAAGTTAATAGTAGCTGTTTCTGGGAAGAGGCTAAGATTAAACAAGAGACCCACTTACTGTCTTTCAAATGCTGTACTTATCGTATATATATATATATATGACATGATTAATGCCTTGGTGGGTTAGGAGATCTTCCTTTCTCTTCCTCTTAGAACTACGCCCATGGGAAATGAGACTGCATGTTTCCAGGAAGAGGTCCAGAGATGAAGCAACCAGCACCCCCTCTTCTCCAGTTCAGCTTAGGGACTGAGCACATCAGAAGCACACACAACTCTTTAAAAAAATCACTGTAAGAACTGAACATCTGCGTGAGCTGCAGTCAGATTGGGAATTATTCTCCCCAGGGGCAGACAGAGGCGACCTGCTGTTTCCATGCTGTAGGGCAATCTCGCAATCCTGTGAGTTCTTCTTCTGTAGCCTAGATCTTCAGGGCTGCTGGCCTGATCGGTTGGGTTTTAAAATTACAGAACCCTGCTTCCAAACAAACTTCAGTTCCGGGAGACCATTTCTCATACTCCCTTCCCCCAACTAGTACATGTGTGGCGGGAGGCGCTCGGTGCTGCGATCGCAGTTCAGATGAAGTGTAAGTGAGGCTGAGACAGTCCTTCGTCTCTGACAGTCTGACTCTCCGGGCAGCAGATGGCCTCTGCCATGGATGCAGGTGGCGTGCACACCGTGTACTCTGACCATGAAACAGCAAACGCAGGGAGACCTAAAGCAGTCATAGCCAAGACCACCCACACAGCAACAGCTGCTGCCGGGGGAAGCGTGTGGACTGCTATTTGAATCCACTATCATTTCATTGCTTAAAAATGTGCAGCCTAAGCACAACAGCACTGGTGTTTCCTTTGAGCTACAACTCACCAGATTAACCTGTGGTCCTTTAGGAGACGTTTGATCCCGACCTTAGGAACTCATCCCCGCCCCCCCTGCCCCCCCGCCCCCCCCACTGGATTAACTCTCTTACAGGTCATGAGTAATCATGAGGTGGCCTTCTGAAGTTTACCTGAAAGAATGGGCTGGGAAGTGTGAGAAGGTGCCACTTTTCTACCAGAACACACAGGTCTGATTTGGGATGCACTCCCTAAGGAACACCCCGAGTCTCTATGTTTTATCTTTCCAGGCCTCAAACTTCTCGCTGGCCCACCCATCCCAGCAAACAAGATAGACACCCAGTTAGTAAGCACTTGCGCTTTGGTACCAGTTGGGTAGAAAGGTGGCACCTGAGAGATCTCCCAGTTACACTGTGCTGATGAACCCTGTGGGTCTCTGAGTGTTCTGATCTCCCCCAAGGCCTACCTTAGCCAATGCCTCGCCAGCACTGGCTGAAATGAGTGAAATGAGGTATTAACTTAAATATTCAAAAGAATTCAATACCAAAATCTGTGGGCTCACCAATCTAAATACACTCAAAATGAACTAGACTTCATTATCCTTATAGTTTATAGAAATGTGTGGTTCTTTTCATTTGAAGGGTTTGAAAATGTATATGGATGGTGGCTGGGAATGGGAGGCAGAGGCAGGTGGACCTCTGTGAGTTCAGGGCCAGCCTGGTCTTCATAGTGAATTCTAGGATAGCCAGAGCTACGTAGCAACACCCTGTCTCAAAGCAAGCAAACAAACACATTACATGGGTGGTCCCAGTGTAAACAACCTTGCTAAGGCGCTCCAAGTTTGGGTAGACTGGAAAGCAAGCTCCCAGAGAGTGATCCACTGTGTCTTATTGACTCTGCTTCATGCTAAGCCTCCCTGATTTGTCCGTTATCCCAGAGAGCATTAGGAAAGCCGCCACAGGTGCACAGGTCTGTGCAGAGACTCCTTCAAGCGAATCAGTCTGGGCAGCCACACAGAGACTGGACCTTAGTCACTTTCCTCGGGTCTGAGTGCATCCCGAGAGCAGTCCCAGCAGGAACTGCCCTGGACAATGTGTGGCCATGGCTGAATCAGTGCTCAGTGCCATACTTCCAGCAGTAGTGTTGCTGCTTGCCATAAGGTAGGCACTCAGTTGGTTAAATCAACGAAAAAGACTGGCTCATTTGTGTGTGTGTGTGTGTGTGTGTGTGTGTGTGTGTGTGTGTAGGGCAGAGGCTGACGTCAGGTGTCTTCCTCAGTCATTTATCACCTTAATTTTTGAGGCATGGTCTCTCACTGAACCTTGAGCTTGCTGGTTCAGCGAGGCTGGCTGCCCTGTGAACTCTGGGATCCATCTGTCTCTGACTCCCAGCACTGGGATCACAGATGCACACGTACTGCCCCTGGCTTTTCACATGGATGCCGGTGATGGAAACTCAGGTTATTGTGTTGGTGTGGCAAGCGCTTTGCCAACTGAGTCATCTCTGCAGCTCAGAACCATAACATTTTAAAGAAACATATCAAGCCAAAGTTATGCCCGCATATTTATCCTAAGGTGAAATTTAAAAGTCTAGTGAGTATGGAAGGTAGGTGTCAAAGGGGACTATCAGCTGATAACGCCATAGGTAACACTTTCATTTCCATTACCCCATCTAAACTTAATGTCACATTGTTTGCATGTTTAAGTAGATATTATTCTTATTTTAGAGACAAGCTAAGACTTAGAGATTGTTATTTGTTCAATATCTTCACATTAAACAGAGCTGCGACTCTTTTGACTTCACCAGTACATAGAAAGCCATAGTTACTGCTGGTCACGAGGAGGAAGAGGATGCAGTGTTGGAGCTCAAACCCAGTTCACCTCACATGCCAAAAAGCACTCACCCTCTGAGCAACACCTCAGACTATTTACTTGTAAAATCTAAACATCTTTTCTCATGTGGCTACTCTGCAGTCTTCACTTACTGTTCTGTCTGTGCTGAGGAAGACAGACCCAGGTTCAAGTCCCATCTGCTGTCTATGTGACCCTGGCCAAACTTAAGCTCTCTAGGCCCTCCTTTCTTCATCTCTAAATGGACAATAAAAATACCTTGAAGGGGATGGCTTCTGTAGGGGTTTAAATAAAAATGGCCCCTATAGGTTCATAGAGAGTGGCATTATTAGGAACTGTGGCCTTGTTGGAGGAAGTGTGTCAGTAGGGAGTAGGGTTTGAGGTCTCATATGCTTAAGCCAGATGTAGTGGCTCACTGTCACTTCCTGCTGCCTGCTGATCTGGATGGAGAACTCTCAACTACCTCTCCAGCACAGAGTCTGCCTTCATGCTGCCATGTGTCCTGCCATGATGATAATGGGCTAAAGCTCTGAACTGTAAGCCAGCCCCAATGACATGTTTTCTTATAAGAGTTGCGGAGGTCCTTATGTCTCATCTCAGAAATAGAAACCTTAACTAAGTTTGAGAGGGTGTGTTGGGCTGGGTTGGAGGTGGAGTAATATAAAACTTGGCATAGTTTACATCCGTGGCAGCTTTCAGTACTGGAGTGAGAAGGACAGGGAGAAAGGACAATGGCTGTGAGTACGAGCTGAGCTTGTAGCAACATGTAACTCCTAGTTTCAGACTTGGCTCCCAGCTGACAGAATTGAGAACCAGGGAACGCAGGTTATAGAAAACTCGCAATGGGTTGCAATTTGTCTTTTTAGGCAGCGTGTGTATGCATGTACACACATGTATATGTTTCACAGATGCACACTGAGGAAACACACTCTCAACACTACACTGCACAGTGGATAGATCAAATTAAACCAATAACCCAGTGGCTTAATTGTCACCACAAATTATCACTGCAAGTGACAGAATGAGATTCACTCTGGAGGGCTCTTGACCCACGATGGTGAACTTCATCCCAGGGAGGCAGAAGCAGTCAGATCGCCATGAGTTCAAGGCCAGCCTGGTCTACAAAAATGAGTCCAGGGCAGCCAAGGCTACACTGACAATCCCTGTCTCAAAAAAAAAAAGGAAAACAAACCAAAACAAAAGCAGTTTTGACTCTGTTATGGTTTAAATGCCCATGTCACTCCAAAATTCATTTTGAAATTTAATCCTAAACAGGACAATTTCTTGAGGGAATGACTTACACACCAGGACTCTCTCCTGTGAAAGGGATCCGCACCCATCAGGCATCAGAAAGCTCCCTGCTCTTTTGTTGGCCTTTCTATGATCTAAGTTCATAGTGCTTCCCCTGCCTCCTCTGCCATGCGAAGATGCTGTAAGAAAGGTCTACACCCCATCAGCCGAGAACTCCATCTTAGACGTCCAGCCTCCAGAACACTAAGAGACATGTTTCCACTACTCATAAACTAGCTCAGCTAAGATACTGGCCACAGCAGCCTACGTGGAGCAAGGGACAGGGCTGCAATGTCGCATTGTAGCTGTTAGAAATGTCAACGTGAATCACAGCCAGGGAAGCTGACACTGAACAGTAATTAACCCTCCATGGTTCTCTTTAAATTGGAAGCCACTGTCATGATTTCAAAGAACCAACAGATTCCTTAGTAATAATTCCAAAATGAACACAGATTTTAGAGTGACTACCTATGTTTAAGTCCACTGTCTAGCTCTATGATTTTGAACAAATAATTTAACCTCTCTGTGCTTTGACTTCCATCTAGAAAAGAAAACGAACATACATCCAACAAGCTCATTGAGAATAATAAATGGAGTAATTTATAAAAAGCTTTCAGATTCATGGCAATTAATAAGTATGTGGTTCCCATCATCACGGATCTATACACAAAGCGTGCCCAGTTAACAAATGCTTACTAAGCTGAACATAAATCCATCCTTCTTCAGCTCGCAGCCTCCATTTCCACCAGCACAGCACTGTAAAAACTGATCTCCTTGCATTCCTGGATTCCTGGATTCCACACACCCTGATAAAAAACTGCTTTGAATGCTTGGTATTTATTGTGTTCCTTAAGGGTTAAAAGGGGATTCTAAACTTAGATTGCTTTTCTTTTTTCCCCATAGGGATAAAAAGGAAGTGATCAGGAATAGACACTGAAAGATTCATGGAAATTAAATCATGTCAGTTTCCCGTCATGAAAAACGAAAGTGCCACCTTGGAGAGAAGGCTGGTCATACTGGTTCACCCCATCTAAAACAAAGCAAAACTCCCTCACCCAGATTTTCTCTTACTAACATGCTTTCATCACCACGGGTTGGCTTTATATAAAGATCACAAAAAGCAATAGGAATTCAATGCCCTTTCAATTCTCACAAATGTTCGGCTCCTACACAGCATGCAAGAGAGGTGCTGAGTTTCTAGCAGGTTGAACGATTGCTCTCTGAGGGTAAGGTCCTAAGGAAGAGGTTACCATCTGCCATACAGTCTGAATGTCCCTCCAAAAACATCATGTTGAAATTTAATTCCCAATTTGAAGTGTTAGGAGGTAGGGCCACCAAGAAGAGACCGGGCTACGAGGGACCTGGCCTCATGAGTGGATAAACCTGTAGGTGGATCTGTTGGTTATTGAGAGTTGTTACTCGGGATCAGCATAGCTTCAGGGCATTGCAGAGTCCCCATCAGCAAGAAATCTTTCACCATCTGTGGCCCCCTGAGTGTGGACACTTCAACCTTCAGAACCACAAGACACAATTAAAAAAATAATAAATCACCCAGTCTGTGATCATCAGTTATAGCCGAAAGAAAAGAGAACAAGATCGAGAGGGACCACTAAGATGGCTCAGTCAGTAAAGTATGTGACACAAACGCACAAAGACCTCAAATCAACCCCCAGCATGTACATAAAACCCTAGGAGTGAGACACACTCCCATGTTCCAGCGCTCGGAGGTGGAGATAGGAGGATCCCAGGGGTCTTGCTAGCCAGCCACATTAGCCACTAGCTCCAGGTTCAGGGAGAAACCTGGTCTCAAAATTAAGACAGAGGGGACTGGAGAGATGGCTCTGTGGTTAGGAGCACTCACTGTCTGTCCTTCCCAGCAACCACATGGTGACTTCCAACTATCTATACCGGGATCTGATGTCCTCTTTTGGTATGCAGGTATACACGAAGATAGAGCACTCACAGAGAGTGATAGGGTTAGATACAGAACACTGATCTCTAGTTTCATATGCACCACACTCCTATGTGGATGCATATGTGCACACACATACATGCACATGCATACCCCTTACACACGCGCGCGTGTGCGCACACACACACACACACACACACAAGATCAAGAGCAGATGCTTCAGACAGACAGACCCTCATAGGGCGAGGAAGAACTGTACTCAGAGGAGCAGGAAATACAAGACTGGCTCAGAACTAACGATCTGGCTCAAAACCAGAAGGACCAGGTTTCCAGTGCAGGCATTTGGCACAAGAGCCCAAGCAGCACAGAAGCTATACTATTACAGGCACAAGAGACTATGTTCTCTGTGGGAGAAAAAAAAAATCTACCAATTGTTCCAAAATCCAATTCAACAGAAAAATGTCTACGGTTTAAAAGCCTGTAAAGAAAGCTACAGGCAATGCCAACAGTGCATCCATTTAGCTAAACCAAGCCTTCTCACTGCCCGGATTCTCTCTAATCTATACAGATTCTTTTTTTCTAGAAGCGTTTATCAAATTATTCATCACAACTCCTGTGGGAAGGTAAGGGGTAGCCTTTAATGCACACTTATATTTATTTTTACAATAGTATTTTCTATAGGTCTGGGAGTTGAATAGTCCACAGTCGTTGCTTATGTTCAGCAGTTGTCAATCAGAACTTGTTTTAATTCATCTTCACAATCAACCCCTTTCTCCATTACTCGGCACCAAATCAAAGACGGTATAACCTGATACCAATTTTTTGTATTAGCTACTTTTTTCATTGCTACAACAAAATGCCTGACGAAGGCAACTTAAAGAAGGGAGGTCTGCTTTTGGCTGACAGTCCCAAGGTGTGCTCTATCATTGTGGCGAGAGTTACGGTAGGAGCTGAAAGGAGCTGCTTACATTCCGCTGACACAGACCCCGCTGCTCAGCCCCGTTTCTCCTTCTCACTCAGTCCACAGAGCCAGGCCATGGGACGGTGTCACCCACCCTCAGGGTGGGTCTTCCCACCTCACTGACTTAATCTAGAAGCTCCCTGATAGGCATGCCCAGGGTTTCTAGAGCCTGCCGAGTCCCCAACAAAGATTAACAATAATCAATGTAAGTATGTCTTGCTAAAAGAGAAGAGCCAGGTGGTGGTGGCACACGTCTTTAATCTGAGCGCTCGGGAGGCAGCGGCAGGTGGATCTCGGTGAGTTCAAGGCCAGCCTGGGCTACAGAGTGAGTTCCAGGACAGCCAGGGCTACACAGAAAAACTGTCTCAAAAAACAAAACAAACAACAACAAATAAAAAAACAAAACAAAACAAAAGGATTAGGACAGTTTCAAAACATGAAAATACCACTATTATAAAAAAAAAAAAAAGAAACTGGGCTTTAATATTTCTAAGATGGCTTAAATTGCCAAGTGGCTCAATGTCACACACACACACACTTTCGACAAATTGAATGTGAGTTTGCATGAGTAAAGAACGCTTTGTAAATTGGGCAGCGCCCAGAACCAAAACGGTCCAGGGAACTCTGCCCCACAGGACGGGGCGCGGAAACAATTACAGACAGAGAGCAGAAAAGAAGTCCAGAAATTCTCCACGCCTGGAGCCTGGCACTGCTGTGTGGGCATGGCCTGATCAGCCGATAGCCTGGGACTGGCTGGAGCTTGGCTGGTGTGGTCGGCTGAGGCCAATCTGTTTGTTACTAAATATGCTGCAACGTTTGACCTTACAGCTGTTTACCTGCTAAGTTGGGTTGCTGCCCTGTGGGCAGGGGTTCCGCTTATAGAAACTAACTCACCCTAGGGTTAGGTTCATTTAGTGGTTCTCTTTTACAGGTTGTTGAATTGTGATTCAGGCAAGGTTCATTAACTACTAGCTAATAGGTCCTTCTTTTTTATTATATTCTTGTAATTTGTTTGTTACATTTAAAACGTTGCATATTGGTTAATTTAACATTGACTGCAGATGTATGTTTTTATTTATGAAGACACAGGAAGGCAAAGCCCCACAGCTGAGAGCAGAACATTGAGTCCTTCACTGCTCAGGATCAGCAAAGTACCAGCGGTAAAATGTGTAGCTGACACAAGATGGGGGTCCCCCACAGCCCAGATGGCAGCTGGACAAAAGTGCAACACATAAGACTGTTTAAGAAGTAAGCTTACAGAAGTGAAGACAATAACACCGACGGCAGCGCCAAGTGGCATCGGGGACATTTCACAACCTCACCTGAGGCTAGGTCACCTGGGTGTGCATCTTGCCTGGTCCGGTCCTGGTTACGAACATCTGCCTTCCTAGACTAATGGACGCTGTGCTGACATATCTACAGACTTTCCTGTTATTTTCCACTGCAAATACAACCCAAACTATGTATTACTTAGCAGATATTACTAAATAAGGATCAACTTAATCGCATAAGCTCACCACCCAGAAATAGCCACCATTATGAATAGGAAGGAATCTTTAGTTCGGAGTCAAAGAAGATCTAAATCAAACAATCTTGAGTAGCAAGGAAAGCTAGATATTTAGAAAATTTGTAAGTGCTGCGGGCTCCAGTGGCGGCTTATCACAGGAAATGAGAGATGTCACCAAAAAGCCTTTCTCCATTTCTCTGGCTAGACTTTCTCAGTATCAAGCCTTATCATGGGTGTGTAACAGCCATTCCCTACAGGCCAGGATCAGGAGTGCCTTCCTCACACCAAAGAAGGGAGATACATGTAGATCCCAGCTCTTCCTGGTAGGTCCAGCTCAAGTTATCTGGCTACAAAGCGGTAAGAGGGACACACTGTATCAATGAGCTTAGCCTGTCTCCTAGTCACCACAGTCAGTGTCTCCTAAATACAGCTCTCAACAACACTGCACCAGTTAGGGAGGCTCAAGGAGTCGGGCAAGGGAGGCAACCAATGACAGCCCATGGCTGTCCTTTCTGTTTGCTCTGCTCTGATAAGACACTGCCATTCTTTTCTAATTTGTATAAATTTGAGGGAGAAAATGTTCTTGACTGTCCAAGTACAGGCTGGTGCCTCAGGCTTGGCAGGCGCTGCAAACGTCTGCCGAGTCATATATAAAATGATGTAAGAGATCTTAAAGGAAGGAAACCCAAACATAACGACCAGTTGTTCCCCCTGCACTAGAAACCATCATCTGCATTTGTACAAACGTTTGGCTCTTTCCGTTGGTTATGCAAACAAGTAGCACTCAGTTGTTCAAATATTTGTCATGTTTCCCCTGCCCCTGCTTGTAACATAAGCAAAGAACCATACTACCATATGTCAAACTCCTAGAAATAGAGAGTAGAATGGTGGTTACCAAGGCTTGGGACTGGGGTTGAGTATCTAGAAACAAAGAAATGTCAGACAAAGGGTATCAGATGAGGGGAATAGACTTTAGGAGATGTTACATAGAACTGTGCCTGTATTAATAGCATATATTTTAAAGTGCTTGGAGCTGGAGAGATGGCTCAGCAGTTAAGGGTGCTTCTTGATCTGGGCGTGGTGGTACACACCTTTAATCCCAGCACTTGGGAGGCAGATCTCTTTTAGTCTGAGGCCAACATAGTTTACAGGATGAGTTCCAGGATAGCCATAGCTACATAGTGGGCATTTGTATCCAAAAACAAAAACAAAACAACAATAAAAGAGTGCTTGTTGCTCTTCCAGAGACCTGAGTTTGATGCCCAGCACCAACAGGGTGGCTCAGAACCATCTGTAATTCCAGTTCCAGGGTGTCCAACACCCTCTTTTCTGTGGGCACCAGGCTCACACACTTTGCACAGATTTACACACAAACAAAATGCCCACATACATGAATACAATTTTAAAAGAATAGCTTTTAAATATTCCCCAGAAAACATATTTTAAATATTCCCTCACAAAAGGTGAGTTAATGGGCGAGTTACTTTCACTGATGTAATCATTTCACCAGGCAGCCATACAATCAAAACACCCTATCCCATTAATAGACACAATTATTAACTATTCATTCAAATTTCAGGAAAGGAATCCTAACAATGCTAGTTTCTTAACATCTATTCAAAAACCCTACAGCTCTCAGCACTTTAATCAACACCAAGCTGGGTGGGCTCGGTACCACCCGCTGATTTGATTTCTCATGAGGCCCCAAGTTGGTGGTACAGGTGGATGTTCCACGCACGTTAAGATGGTTTCTGTTCTGCTCAGCTCTCCAGCTTGCTCTGGGCGAGGTACCCCCAGTTCTGCTGCGCGGAGGGCATGGGTTCTGTTCCTTCTGCTCCTGTTTAGCTGTCACTGAGAGCGCTTTGGGGACCAAAGCCTCACACGATAGTGCACACCAGCACTGCGGAAACAGGCAAAGCCTCACATGATAGTGCACACCAGCACTGCGGAAACAGGCAGGAGGATCTGGAGCAAGACCAAGACCCTGTCCCCAAACCGAGCCAGAACAAAGCAAAAAACCAAACCGAAACAGAAGAAAAACATGCCCCTGACCTAGGGATGTCTGTAGTTCAGAATCTGCTGAATGTGTTTTTCAACTTGTTTCTACCTTTCAGCTTAAAACGGAAAGAATGTTTATCAAAACTCATCTCTAGGGCTGGAGAGATGGCTCAGTGGCAAAGAGCGCTAACTGCTCTTTCAGAGGACCTGGCTTCAAGTCCCAATCCCACATGGCGGATCACAACTACCTGGAACTGCAGCGCCTGGGAATTTGGTTCCCTCTGTGACCTCCGCATGCACTAGGCACACATGTATAGCGTGGCTGTCCTGGATTTGCTTTTTAGCCCAGGCTCGCTTCGAAGATGCACCTGCCTCTGCCTCCTCAAGTGCTGGGATTACAGGTCTGGCCACCATGTCTGGCAAAACACATCTTTTGATGCTTTGTTCTACTGCACGAGTTTGAATGGTCTTGGGTTGTTCCCTTCTTACAGAGTGATCATACATGGCAGTAGTCCCGGTCCTGTAATCTTCTCCAGCACACAGAAACGTTTGGAAGGTGTTGGCTAGTTTTATACTGTCATTTTGGTCCAAAGTCCTGGGAAGATGTCTCCTCTGTGCACAGAGGGCAACGCTATAGGCGAGCCAGGATTGACTCTGAGCTCCGCATGCCCGCCCTTTCCTCCTAGTACGTGGCTCTTCTGAAGCAGAAGCACAGGGATAGTGATGGTGTTTGTGGGCATTTATAACTGTCCCCTCGGTTGGCTTATCCCAGGCACATAGGTGGCTATCCATTTCCACTGTCTACAGCTGCTCTCAGCTGTCTCCAGTCGAGTGCACACCTGCGAATCCCGTCAGGCTTTGGGACAATGATGCCAGGACTTATGATCCAGTCAGAGGGCGCTTGACGCTGGCAGGAGGCTGGAATCATCTGGGAGGCTCTAAAAGCTGCGGAGGTTCTGTGGGCACATTTTTAAACACTGTTAATTTCTTTTAAGTTTGTTAAGTGGTTCATTTAGTGTCATGAGGTCCCAAAAGAGTGCAGCACAGGAGGTTCCTTCTAAAGGCGAAACACATTCTGCAACTCCTCTGCAGCCGTCAATGGCCAATTCGTCGCCTGCAGCACAGGACCTAGCCCCCAGTCCAGGGGACGTGCTCAGCACCCAGCAAGCCACACTTGATCCTCTTGACGGCCCCGTGAAGCCGGTACATTTATTATCCTCACTGAAGAGATGCAAAAACCGAATCGCAAAAATGTCAGGTAACCCATCCAGACAAACACAAGAAAGGGGGGATCTCGGCAGAACTGGAAGAAGCACCCTCGGCCCTAGTAAACATTTCACCATGTAACCATTCCTTGCCCTGGTGATCATGTTGAGACATTCTCGGAGACCCTTGTTTAGGCTTGCCTCGCTCCTCAGGAGACACTGAAATCCAGCCTGGCCCCGTTGCCTGGTGCCTAGCAGCCCTTGGCTATTGCTTCTGGTAATTTCTTATCTTAAAGGGTCTCTGTGAAGATGGCCTGGCTGCTCAAAAGCTAGCCACAAGTCATTCCCTAGTGGGCATCCCCTCTGCCCACTGACCTCCTACCC
>CM053766.1:75835208-75869659 GCA_028658305.1 Pachyuromys duprasi
CATTAGGGTTATGACTATTCTTTTGAACCTATATGCACCATTGCTGCTGTTAAGCTTAGCTTTATTAGTTTGGTCCACCATCCGAGGACTCCCACAAAACCTGAGACCAAGCTGCCAAAGGTTTTTATTGTCTACTTTTTGGAGACTGGTTCTTACTCTATATCCCAGGACAGCCTGGAACTCATTATGTAGCCCCGGGTGACCCTGAACTAACAGCAATTCTCCTGCCTCAGCCTTATGGGTATCGGGATCATAGGTACAAGCCAGCACCCATTGTCATCTGTCTTAATCAGGTACCTTTTCTGAGACTTCTACAGTATCTGAACATCTATTAAAATGCTTTCATCCAAGTCACTAGTGATATTTTCCACCATAGATTTTATTCGGTTTGGCTTTAAGCCAACAGAATTGACATTCTCTAGCAGAGGCCATTCGTTGGGCTGTCTCCCACTCACTGCCCAACATTATTTTCAATAACATTGTAAATAAGAGGTTTTCCAAGTACTTGGTTGAAATTAAGATTCAGTAGCTATGTGTTTCCTGAGCCAGGCTGCCATAATGAACATTCTCCGGGAACGCTGACCTGCAACTACCAATCGCTCCATTCTTTTCTAATTGCCACACTGAATTGAGAATACATTATAAACTATAAATGAAATGTCAAAGACAAACTGTAAAAGCAGAGGATGCCATTCCCCCTTTCTAGCACAATTTCTAGTCTCCTCAGCATCTCTGATCTTGTACTAGTTGCTAGAATAGTTGTCTGGGATGTGAGCAGACTGAGGTTTCCTACCTAGTCAGGGCTTTGGTATCATTTTTTTTCCCTTGAAAATTTTATTGAGATAATTGCAGCTTTATAATCAGTTATAAGAAGTGTTGCAGAATGATCTCTTGTGCTCTTTACCCATTTTCCTCCAGTGGTTTTCAGGACTGTATCTGGATGCCGACACTGGTACAACCATCATACTCAGTTTCCTCTGTTTTAATTATACTGATGTGAGTAATCACACACAAACACTGACACACACAGACAGGCAGACATATACATTTGTATAATCTATGTGTGTGTTTATATATGTATATAAACATGCATACACATACATATATACAGAGATACATGTATGTACGTATATAATATAGATAGGGTTTCACTATATAACCCTGGCTGTCCTTGAACTCAGGACAGTAGACCAGGCTAGTCTCACATTCAGAGAGACATGCCTGCCTTTACCTCCTGAGTGCTAGGATTAAGGATGCACACCACCATGCCAGGCTGGGCCTTATCACACTGTAGAACTGTGCCCCCAGGTCGAGACACAGCAGCCTGGCTCTACAAGGACCACTCTGCTTGCCTCTTCGTCAATCTCTTTAATATCAACTGGGCACAGCGGTATAGACTTGTAATCCGAGAGGCAAAGGCAGGTGGAAAAGGCCATCCTGAACTATAAAGCTGGACCCAGTCTTAACAAAACAGAACAAAATGGAACAGGACATAACAGATCAACAGAAAACCAAAAAGCAAAGGAATGAACATGGTCTGTTCTGCTGTTTTGGTTTTGACATCAATTGCCATAAACCAAAGAGGCAGGGAAACTATGAGTTGAGAGGCTACACCTCCCCTGGACTGTCTGTTGGCCTTTCAAGCAATTCCTTAAACTACAAGTGCTATGTTTCAAACATACTATTATTTTCCCCCCTAGACTAAAAACAGCTTCCGTGTCATTAGATTTCTCTATTTTTTATATTCCCATCTACTATCTCTTTGGAACATAGCTTAATAAAAGAGTGGAGAGGTTTTTTTTTTTTTTAGTTCCAAATTTATAGCAAAGATAGTTTTCTTTTAATTACATGTATTTATAGGACATAGTTCTAGTTCACAAGACATGAGTATTAATTAGCATTTGTACCTATTTGACTGTATTAAAACACTATTCCTTGGAGTAGACTAGACTAGTTGATGAACAAGATGACATTCTATACTGCTTCAGGGGCTGAAGTGGCTCCTTGCTTGCCCTTCTAATAGCCACACATAGTTCGTGACTGCTCCAAGTCAAGGACTGACTTGATTAGAGGGCAGACAGTGAATGCAGCCTTTGTGGATCAACCTGTATCTCTGCCACAACTTTCCAGCTCTGCCACAACTTAACGATGGAGTGGATTGTGTCAGAGGGCTTTATTCAAACAGGCATTTAGATATTCTCTGCAAAATCTGGGGCTGAGCCAATCATAGTAGGTCCAGTTCTTCAAACGGTTGACAAATGGGTGTGAGATACTGTCCCAGTGGGTGTGTTGTGACCCAATTCCAGTGGATGGCATGTGACCCAATTCCAGTGGATGGCATGTGACCTAGTCCCAGCAGGTGTCATGTGGCCCAATCCCAGTGGCTATGACCAGGATACACATCCTGGTGTATGGTCTGTGGGCCAAATCAAATCTCTGTAAGGGCTTGCTAGAAACACAAGATCTCTAAGGCATCCCTGTGGATATGGTGGCTGGAACTACTGTGGCCATTTTGCTTTGACCTACAGATGGATCCATCAAGCATGGGAGGGCAGGGCCGTAGGAACCAGAGACTGCAGGAGCTTCTTCCTGGAGCCTGTTGCACTACTTAGGTAAAACAAACAAAAGATGTTCCTCAAGGCAATGATTTAGCCAAAAGGCACTTTAACTATGGACCCACCTTCCCTGCTTCAATATGTACCAGTGCTCTTCACAGAGAATAGATATCCCGTAAATAGCATTTGCATGGCTGGCCAGCAACCTGGCTGCAAACTCCCTCAAATTAGAATTCTTCTCCCAGCACCTCTTAAAATATCCCTCCCCCGCTTTTTTTCTCAAAAAATATTAAATGAGAAATACCACGGAGAGAAAAATAACAGCAAACCTATACTTATTTAATGTGAATGGAAAGCAAGATTGATAATTTTTCATTTCCCCCTAAATTAATGTGTTTTGTCTGCTCCACTCCCTGCAGTTTTCCTCCTCTTGCTTGGAGCCTCTCCCTGGCTGCCCTGGGAATGCATGCTGCATGCAAATGTGTGTAGACTCATCAGTCTTATTAGGCGCAGTTCCAACTGGCCACCCCACATGAACACAATTAAAAGTTAAACATCAATTAAAATTCACGGAATCCATTTAGCTTTCTGAAAAAGCACTAAATAACTCAACACATTTGGGGCGCAAATTAATCTCCGTCTTTTTTTCCAGCACCCTTTAGTCATCAAACATTAGTAGGCCTGGTTTAGACTTTTAATTCATCCGGTCCCTACTGAGGGGGTGATGAAAAATAAGCTCAGGACGATGGTAAGAACGCAGGGCCACGGAGATCGAGGGTAGCTGGCCAGGGCGTCCGTCAGTGACGGGGCACCAGAGCGCTACGGTTGCTACAGTTTGAATATCAAATGTGCCCCACAGGCTTACGTGTTGTTCTTCAGCTGGCGGTGGTACTTTGTGGGGTCCTAGGACCTTGAAGAGCTAGAGCCTCGGTGAAAGGAGTAGGTTTCTGAATGCCTGGTCCTGGTCTTTTCCTTGCTCTCCCGTTTCCTGTCTCCACGAGGACAGCGGCATCTCCCTCCACACGCTGCCACCTCCGTGATGTTCAGCCTCACCTCAGACCCCGGATAACGAAGCCAGCCGTCCACAGGCCAAGAACTCTGAAAGCCCGCGCCAGAATAAATAATCCCTCTTTGTGAGCTGTTCTCAGTGGTTGGTCTTGACTGTGGAAGGCTACCCAGTACAGAGAGAGGGCCTGGGGAGGGGAGACATGTGGATCATCTCTTTTCCGAGGCCTGTGCTGCTGCGCTCATCCGCTTCCAGTTTCCGAAGGCGGTTCAAATGGCGACAGTACATTCCAAACAGAGAACACAATTTTCTTCCCAGCTCTTTTCCTTCCCAGTCTTCTACTTCCACGCATCCTCGGCTCCTCTCCACAGCATCTCCCTGGTTTTATCATTTTTTTCTCCCCCTGTATCTTCACATCAATCCACTACCGGAAGCCCATTCTTTTACAAGCTAAGTATAGTCTCCTTGCTCCGAGATTGAAATCTGCCACCGGCTTCCCGCTGCATTTTAAAAACTATTGTTTCTGCGTAAATGTTTGTGGTGTCCAGAGGCTAGTGTTGGGCGTCTCCCTTACTTGCTCCCCTGCTCTCTCTATTGAGGCAATGTCTCTCCCTGCATCTAAAACTCATCCCTCTGGCTACACTGCCTTGCGAGAAGCTCCAGGCACCTGCTGGTCTGCCTCTTCAGCACCGGGTTAGGGATACACCCCACCTCACTCAGCTCTTTACGTGGGAGCTGGGGATCTGACTTAGGGTCCTCACACTAGGAAGCTCAGTACTTTATTGGCCAAGCCATCTCTCGCCCTCATCCCCCTACCCCCCCCCCGCTGTATTTTAGAATTTAAAAAACAGACTCTGTTTCCTACTGTAAAAAAAAATTAGCACAAGTTAGCAGCTGAAAACATCATAAATTTATCCTTTTACATTTCTTGGGATCAGAAATCTGAAATCCAAGTGTTTCCAGGGCTAGCTCCTTCCACATCAGTGATTCTCAAACTTCCTAATGCTGAGACCCTTTAATCCAGTTCCTCATGCTGTGGTGACCCTCAACTATGAAATTATTTTCATTACCACCTCATGACTGTCATTTTGCTACTGTTATTGATTGTAATGTAAATATCTGTGCTTTCCAACGGTCTTAGGCAACCTCAGTGAAAGGGTTGTTCAACCCCCAAAGGGGTCACAACCCGTTGAGAACCTCTGCTCTGGAGGCTTCCGGGGAGAATACATTGTTTTAGTCTCCTGACTTCTGGAGGCTGTGTACATCTTTGGACTCATGGCAACTCCTCACCTCCTCTGATTTGAGCCTCTTATAGGCCACTTGGGATGACAGGGGGTTGCACACATCACCTCTGCACCTCACTTCATCACAGCAGTGAGGCTCCTTTCGCTGAGTAGGGGAACAGTCTCACAGGTCCTAGGGACCGGGGTGGGGTGGGATAGCCAGGGACTCACACAACCTAACCAACCCCCACAAAACCCCAAACACTTCCTTACTGTGACTCAGCTCAGCCCAGCCATCCAGATCCCCAGCTCTCCCTTCAGTGGTCCCCTCCTGCTACAGCAGTGTTTCTCAAAAACCTGTGGGGCAAGACCCCTGTGGGAGTCAGATGACCCTTCCATCGGGGTCACCTAAAACATCAGAAAACCCCGGTATTTCTATTATGATTCGTAACAGTAAGGAAATTACAGCTATGAAGTAGCAATGAAAATAATTTTATGGTTGGGGTCCCCACAACACGAGGCATGGCATGAAAGGACCACAGCATTACGAAGGACGGGGACCCCTGTGCTATAATCTCTGTCTGTTTCCGCAGGCCCCAGCTAGCTGCACCCACGGCCTTCGTCTGTGTTCTTAGAACCTGAGTAGCTTACGTTCCTGTTCCATGAGTGGGTACTAAGCTCTGATTCTTGCTGTCATCTGAGGTCATCCTCCATCAGTAAGTGGACGCGGGGGCAGAGTCCAATCTGTCCTGCCACTGCCTTCCCGGAACAGTGACCAGCTACGGCTATTTAGTATTTGTTGGAGGAATCAACTGTCTAACAAATGCTTCTGATTTTCCCAAAGCACCCCCTCACAACCCATTTGCTTTTATAATCCTTATATTTATGTAAATACTCTTTAAAGCTCATCAATATTTTCATCCCGCATTAGTTCTCAGGATAACATTAAGCAAGATGAAATGCAATAAAAACAACTATAAAGCCTACAAAATATTAAGGGGAGATAAGGAGGTGGAATAAGGGGATAGAGCTGAGAAAATTATGGATCACGTAATTACTATGTATGAAGACTCACAGGCATTAATTACAGTTGATTCTAAACTCAGTATGACTTTCAGTGGGATAAGGCTTCCAATGAGCAGACCTTTATGTGGGACATTTTTAAGCAAAGAGAAAAACTGTTTCTTGGATTCTCTTTTTCTCTGTGTCTGTCTGTCTGACTGTGTGTGTGTGCACAGGTGTCTGTGCATGTAGACATGGGAGAGATTATTTGGTGGTTGGAATAAAAATGGCCCCCAGAAGCCCATAAGGAGTGTCACTATTAGAAGGTATGGCCTTGTTGAAGTAGACATGGCTTTGTTGGAGGAAGTGTGTCACTGGAGATGGGCTTTGAGGTCTCCGATGCCCAAGCCAGGCCCGCCATGGCACTGTCTCTTCCTGCTGCCTGGGAATCCAGATGTAGAACTCTCAGCTCCTTCTCCAGCACCATGTCTGCCTGAGTCCCGCCACACTTCCTGCTATGATGACAATGGACCAAACCTCTGAACTGTAAGCCAGCCCCAATTAAATGTATTCCTTTATAAGACTTTTTTGTGGTCATGGTGTCTCTTCACAGCAATACAACCCTAAGCCAGTGTATGTGTTAGTGTGTGTCTAGGCTGGCATTAGACATCTTCCTCTACCACTGTCCACCATAGTTTTTGATAGACTGAACCGAGAGCTCACCAATGGGCTGGGCAGGCTGGCCAGTGATCTCAGGGATCTGTCCACATCCAATCCAGCCCCACCCCATCCCAGGGCTGAGGCTAAAGGTATGTGTGCTTATTCTTGGCTTTATATGTGGGTGCTGGGACCCAAACTCAGGTGCTCACACTGTACAACAGGCACTCTACCCACAGAGCTATCTCTCCAGCCCTTGGGTACACTCTAAAAAATAGACACATAATTACATATTTCTGGACAATTTATTCAATATCTATACACAAAGTATGTCAAGTCAGAGTAATTAACGTTTCCTTCTCAGATATTTGTTGTTACTTTGAACATGCAACAACCTTTGAACTCCTCTCTGTGTGCTCTTTTATGAAATATGGAGACTGATTGACAGCTCTGGGCACGATGCTACAGAACACTCGGGCTTACTCTACCTATCTGTACTTTGGAACCGACATCCAACCCATCTCCATCTAGTCCCCTATACCTTTCCTATTCTCTGTGACACTTCAGTGTTTGCACACGAGAACCGGCAGTGTGGTTCTGTGTTTGGTTCATTTCACTTAACATAATGCCCTCCAATTTTCTTGGATCTATGTGATTAACAAAAACATCCCATGCTACCCAGGGAAGCCTGTGAGCTCGACCCTGTGGTGAGCACTTGATGTAACACTCTCCCTTTGGCCTTCAAGGTCCTGCTATGGGGCAGGCACTGTTCCCGCCGAGAACTGTAACTGAAATAGCCTAACTTCTTAAGTCTATAGAATATCTACGAGTAAACACCAGGATTCATGATTTCAGAGCCTTAGTGTTAGACCTACTGAAGAATCTGCTCTACCAGTGTTAACTCATTGCTCTGGATACAACTAAGAATTCCTAAGAAAGCATCACTCTGTTCTTTAGAGGCCGTGGGGTTAAAACGCTGAAGGACCCCATGTTCCAGGAGACACATATAAGCCAGAGCCAGAAAAGAGGCTCAGTGCCTGACCACAGAATGTGCTACTTTGCTTCCGAATTGTGACGGGCTTCGTCTTTAGGCATCTGACTCTTCTTCTACTTCATGTCTAAGGACTTAGGAAGCCTTGGCAAAGTTCCTCTTCTAGATCTTTTCATAATTATTTTATTTCAAAAATAAAGATACACACTCATGATAAGCTGCTCCAATACTGTAAAGACATCTAATAAAAAGCAGGTCTCTTTCCCATCCCATTCTAGGTGTGTTTTACCAAAAACAACAGTTATCAAACACACATGGGCACATGCACATTGGCACACACACTCATGGGCACACACACACAAACACGCACATACACAGACACACAAACACACGCAGCCATGTGTACACACACATAACTACACACACCAGAGGAAAGGGAATGGTGAGACCAGATGTTATTTCAGATAGAGGAATATGAAGGCTGGATACCCAGAGACCATTGTAGAAGTTTTTACCAGGTTTCTCAAAAATCCTAATTGGATCCCAAATGTATTCCGTGGCAACTGAAAGAACTTGCGGAATATTTAAGGGAGGATGTAACAGGGCAAGCCCACAGTCTGGCTACAGCAACAGAGGCTGCTGAAGCCACAGACAGGAGGAGGTCACCCAAGGAGACCCAGCTGCGAGGCAGAGGGCAGAGCACTGGCCAGTCTCACGGGAAGGGCCGAGGAAGCCCCGTCACAGGAGACAGCACCCCTGCACGGGCAGCAGAGGACACCCCTTTCTGACCTGCCCGATCTGTTTTAATCTGGAGCTGTTCGTCCTTGGCTATCTCACCCCATTCTAGTATCTCGTATGTGTGTGTCCTGCTATCGGGTGGCATCTGCCATCCATCTAAAGATTGAGATTTGGCAGGTTTTATGTATAAGGGCCCAGTGGTTTGTTGTTTTTTTCCCCTGTCACTGTCGACACATTTTCTTAAATTGGGGTATGCAGCCACTTGCAGTCAGGCTGTGTCTGAGCAGCCTAGCAAGCAGAGGACTCAAATGTGCATATGCTGTTCGCTTTGCAGGCTTGTGCATCTGCCCAGAGAGGAGCTGGTCCACTCAGCCTTGGACCCAAAGGGAAACACGGAGGGGCACACAGCAGTCCTAACTGACTCACAGACAGCAAGAGGGAAACAAAGGCTTGTTATCCACCGGGTGCCACTGAGGTTGGGGACTGTCATGTAGTATGTGATCCTATAATTTATACTCAAGTATTCAACAAAGTGTTTGGATTTCTAATAAATATCAGTCTGACAAATGGATATATATGTTAACCAATGCCTCAAGCAAGACACAAGAAGTCACCTGCTGGCCCTTCTAAGTCCATCTCTACCATTTTCCCAGAAGCAAATGCTGATGGCAGCTTAGACTCCACAACATGTGTTTCGAGGTTGTAGGTTACCAGGAATTGGCCAAAATCCAGCCAACTGCCTGTTTTCATATGAGCGACGATCCAAGAATGATTTTTTTCAAATTATTAAATGATTGAAAGAAGAAGGGTAACATTCTACAACATATGAAAATTACACAAAATTCAAATTTCAGTGCCTACAATGGAGTTTTATTGGCACGAAGTTTCCCCCAGTTATTTACGTATTGTGTATGGCCACTTTTATCCTGCAGCTGCGGGATGAACAGCTGCATCTGAGACTACATGTCCACAAAGCCTAAAGCACGGACATCTTGCCAATTGCTATGGTTTGGATAAGCGTATCCTCAAGGCTTGTGTGTTGAAGCTTTGACCGCAGCTGCTGGCACTATGGAAAGGTAGTGACTCCTTTAAGAGGTGGAATCCAAGCTGGATAGTTTGGGGTCATATAAGGCATGCCCTTGAGAGGAACACCCTGCTCCACCTCTTCCTTTCCACGCTCTATATCCCTTGAAGACAGCAGCTGTTTGCCCAGGTATTCCTGCTCTGAAGTTCTTTTTGTCTTACAAATCCAGCAAGCCTGACCATCCGTGGGCTGAAAGGCATAAAGCCGTCGGTTGTAGAAGCCTTTCCTGTTATTTTTTTTGTTTTTTGTTTTGTTTGTTTGTTTGTTTTGTTGAGTACCTCAGGTGTTACCGTAGTGGGAAAGCAACACAACCATTCTTGGAAAATTTCACTGAGCCTTGACAAAGAAACCGGCCTCTGTATCTATCATACAGTCACAGAGTGCTGGCATCAAGACTGAGAAACAGTTGTGAGTCTATTCTAACCACATTTCTGTGAGTCATTCATATCATTCGTCAGAACCACAGAAAGTTAAAATCTTATCAAATACATGGGAGTAGAAAGTGAGAGCCTCTCACACCTTCTCAGGAAAACCACGACACTAGAAAGCTAACAGTTAAAAAAAAAGTAAGAAAATTAAAGGTAAGTTACTACTCACGTTTATGGCTCTTGTGCCATTTTCATGAGGCTAGCATCACTAAGAACTGTCACCACAGAAACAGAAGTGTCAAGCTGTGAGTAGGAATGGGCACCAGGGCTTGGGGAAGGGGAGAAGGAAGCGTGACAGCAACCCACCTGTGAAACGCAGGCAGTCAGGGCTCCATATGGACATGGCACTCACAGGCCAATTCAAGTCTCTAAGGGGCACATCAGGCCTCCCCGGGAGAAAGTGACATTCCCTTGGCAGGATGGGCGGTGCCACTACCCTCTGCTCTTTCAGTTTGCCAGGTGGAGGTAAAAATAGCCCCGGGACAGTTGGGTCTCATTTAAGAAGGCAAGATATGTCCTGTTTGTTGGTCAGTAAAGTGCAATGCTGTTGGAGGCCACTGGTAGCATTTATACTATCTTTTAGTAATAATGCCATCTGGAGACAACCTTGAAAGAAAAAACAACTTTCTTTCACTAAACCCAATTCCAAGGCTGTTTCTGCGGGTGCTGCCCAGCCATCTCGGCCTGCTTACATGGAAATCTCCTTTGCACAGGCCGATGTCTTCTCTAATTAAAAGCACACCAGAACTACAGAGGATGGAGGACAACAGAGCTGAGAATCTGCAGGGCTTGTGGAGACTGACAAACAACAGTCAAGGCTGAGCTTCCTGGAGGTCACCATGGAAAACTCAAGAGCCCTGTTCTCCATGTGCCAGCCATCCTTTAATAATTCCTAAGCTATCGCTTCAAAGGGCACCGAGTTATTAGGCAGCTGTCCACCTCTCAGGGAGCTTTTGTTCCTGTCATTGGCGTGTGCGTGGGCCCTCATGACCGACCTGGATCCTTTCTCCAGCAACATACATGTGGACACACATCCCAAGAAATGGGTCTCCTGGGCCCTAGTGCAAGGCCAGGGATCCCAAAGTAAGAAACCGTCAAGAGGTTCTAAAATGGGGCAGGAGCACACAAATAGCTTATTTTTTTTCCTTCTTCCAGTTTCACCAGCGTGCTCACAGTTAGCTGACCAGTGAGGTCTGCCCTCCCTCTGTGGCATATGAATAGTTGACCAAGTTTTTAAATTATAATTTAGATCGTCCCCAGCGAAAGAGTGCCAATATTTGAGAGGATACCAATAAGTTGATATTGTAATACTGTATGCATGTGTGCCCGTGTGTGTGTGTGTGTGCGCGCGCGCGTGCGCGCGCTGTCTGGTTATGTGGGTCTTCCCCTGAGAGATGAAGAATGTGCACTGTTTGCATCTTCCATTTCTTGGCTTACCTGCTTGCAATCATTTCACCCAGCCTACCTGGATGTCTCTGGGCAACCTGCCCAAAGAAAAAGATCAGTCAACCTCACTAACCATCTCATTTGCCTGGCCACGGTCATGGTAAAGACAGTTGCCCCCACGGAAGCCATTTCAGCAGTTTTGGAACGTTCTGATCCCTTCTTATCTCCAAGGACTGATCTGCTTCTTATCGCTAAGCTTCGGTAAACTGCATCTCACTGTGGGGGGCCTAGTGGGGATTACTAGCTGTCATGGAGCTTTTATCTTCCCACCTACCGAGACGCAGAGCGGAGAGCTCAAAATGCGACAGAATTATGAACCAAGAGGAAAGGATCCCCGAGGGGTGAGTCCCTGTTTCTGAAGCAGTAAGAACATCCTACGCAAAATGCAAAACACAAATCTCAGGTTTCCCTGAAATTTCTCCTCCTTTTTCCTGGCTGAAAATATGAAAATGATAGATAAAGTATCTGCCAACTGCCAGGTCTAGCCATTGGAGAAAATCGAATGGGAAAAAGAAAATGAAAACCAAATCATGAAATACAGCCACAGGAGAAACACACACACACACACACACTCATGCATGTACACAGATGCACAAACGCACACTCACCTACATGGGCGGGGAGGAAAGAACAGGTTGCCACCCTTCCTGAATCTTCTGAAACAGACATATGATTGTTTGGGGGGTCCAGTTCTAGACAACAGGAATTCCTGGAAGTTTAGTTAACGAGAGAACAATTTTATTTCCCTGGGGTCATCTAATCCTGGCTCTATTTCTAGGCACGTGCGTATATACGGAGAGCCACAAATAATCCTGCTGACCTGTGGCAGAAACGTTTGCTCAGCTGACCAGCCCTCTAGTTTCTTTTCCCAGGTCTGAGTTCTTTTTCTGGAGAAAAACAAAACATCTGGCACAATAAAACAAGAGACTTTTTATTGGACAGCGCCAAGTGGCCCAATCACCTCCAACCACCTTTCTTAATGTGCAGCCTTTAAAAAATGTTAACACCTGTACCGTTCCCTAAGTATAAATCTTGTAGGTTCCCTAAACTGGCTTGTGAACAGGACGGACCGTATACTTTAATAGTCCAGACAAGGACAGTTTGAGAAGAAGGATGGTGCTACAAATTATGCCGGGACAACATCCATTAGCCAGGGCTGTGTGCGTGGGAAGACCAGGCTGCAGGCTGCTCCCTAAGTGCCAACTTAGGCTGCGATCCCTGCTCCCCGTGCCATGCTTTCCTGGCCCTCTCCTCTAGCCACACGTTCATTCTTCCGATAGCCTCCTGATCTTCCAGCCTCCACAGAGCCCTCGTCATCCTGCAGTGTCTCATTTTGTGGCTTCTGCTTCCACCTACAGACATGTGCAATGTTGTACCCAGTGAATAAACTACAAGGCTTGGTTCACTCACGGCCAGGCAATCCCTCAAAGGGTGTGCTGATCAGGTGTGAGGAGAGGCACTGAGTTCATCAACTTCAGCGGCGCTTGCTTTCGGATGTTCTCCCAAAGGCTTCTTTCCGCCTCTTTGATGCTGCTGTGAGCAAACCCTCTGATCTGACCACGCCCCAGGGCCCAGGAGGCCTCTGACCTAGGTCTGCCACATGGGGCTAATGTTAGTCCCCTCAGTGCTCAGGGAGTGCTGTCTGTAATGCATTTATCCAGCTAAGGCACACAGGGACAGAGCCTCGAGTGAGGCGGGCACTGCATACACACGCACACACTCAGGAAAGGACCAGGCCCCAAACCCTCCTCAGAATCCTCTGGCTCAGATTCATCAGATTTCAGAATTCTTTCTCTGAAAGATGCAGTGTTATGTAATATTGCCCAGGGCCGGGCTGGCATAACACCCCATATAATCCACCACACTGACATTTCTTCAGCAAGAATGTGTGAATGTTCACACCTAGGGATTAAATAAGGCCTTGAAACCATCTCACACCTCTTTGGGTCAGGCTCTGCAAGCCCTTTACCTCAAATCAGGTGAAAATCTACCAATGTGAAAAAGAAACTTGGGTTTTCAAGAGCCTTTGGATTTTAAAATTGCAGAAGAGTGAACTTTCGTAGATTTGTAACAGTGGACATTTCATAAACACGATGTTCCAGGCACAGCTCCACGTTCACAGTCCACCACACAGATCGCGGTACATGCCCTGGGTCTGCTGTGCTCATACACACTGTGATATAGTAAACATGAGAAATCCCAGTCCCCAGAACACCCCTACAAGGCACGGCTGTTTTCTCCCCATAAGGAAACGAGGCACAGTGTGTTCAATGACCACACAGGGAGGAGACACAGAGCTTAAAACCAGTTCCTAAGTAGATGAAGTGTGAACTCTGGTGCTACCAGAGATGGGAAGGTGGTGCGGGTGAGCCTACTGAGGTGGCCTGCTCGACTCCTGCAGAGCTGCCTGTCTCTGTGCCCCCTTTCCAACACTTCTCTGCACAGCCTCAGTGTTGGCAGAATGCTAAGGTGTGGACTTCCTTCCCAGTCACAGGGAGCCAGGAGAAGGCCAGGCTCAGACCAAAATCATGGCCACAACCTCTGGGGAGCTGGGACCAGGAACTTCAGTCATTTTCTTTCAGGGTGCATGGACTGTAAAATGTGAACATGGTCCAGGGCAGATCACAGGACAGGCACACAGAGCCTATGTGTTGAGAAACACCCAGTAGCCCAATGTCTGAGTTTTCTCTTTAAAACATGCTATCATACAGGACTCGTGCTCTGCTAGAACACCCTGTAGCTGATACACAATGCAGTGCCACATGAGACATTTGGTAATTAAAATCTAACCGGTGGTCACTTCACTGTGTACCTGCTTTTGGCTGGGTACTCTAGTAAATGGATACTAGTCCAGGCAGACAGGAGTCACATCCTTCCAGCACACATAGCTGCAGTAATGAGCAGAATCAAAACAGTGAGTGCTACCGCCCAAGGAACAGGAGGGCAGCAGAGATAGAGTACAGCACACTGGGCTTCATCCAATTATGACTGGGACTGAAGTGGAACAAAAATTAATTTTACATGAGCTGCTTGAGTTTAAGTTCAACAAGTTTGTATCAAAAATACTAAAATAATGTGAGGAGCCCCCAATATAAGCACTAAAGATAAGAATGGAGTTTCCACTTTGGAAATCAATCCGGTGCCTTCTCAGATGACTAGGAATAGTGCTTCCTCAAGATCCAGCTATACCACTCCTAGGCATATATCCAAAAGATGCTCAAGTACACAACAAGGACATTTGCTCAACCATGTTTGTAGCAGCTTTATTCGTAATGGTCAGAACCTGGAAACAACCCAGATGTCCATCAATGGAGGAATGGATACAGAAATTGTGGTACTTTTACACAAAGGAATACTACTCAGCAATTAAAAACAAGGAAATCATGTAATTTGCAGGCAAATGGTGGGATCTAGAAACAATCATCCTGAGGGAGGTATCCCAGAAGCAGAAAGACACACATGGTATATACTCACTTATAAGTGGGTACTAGACCTATAAGATAGGATAAACATATTAAAATCTGTACACCTAAAGAAGATAAACAAAAAAGAGGAGCCAGGGTAAGATGATCAATCCTCACTTAGAAAGACAAATGGGATGGACATTGGAAGTAGGAGAAAACAAGTAACAGGACAGGAGCCAACTGCAGAGGGCCTCTGAAAGGCTCTACCCTCCAGGGTATCGAGGCAGATGCTTGAGACTCATAACCAAACCTTCAAGCAGAGTGCAGGGAATCATACGAAAGAAAGAGGAGTTAGTATGACCTGGAGAGGACAGGAGCTCCATAAGGACCAAATATATAGGGCAGAGCAGTCTTTTATGAGACTGTTTCTCCAACCAAGGACCATGTATGGATATAACCTAGAACCCCTGCTTGAATATAGCAAATGGTAGCTCAGTATCCAAGTGGGTACCCTAGTAAGGGGAACAGGGACTATTTCTGACATGAACTCAATAGCTGGCTCTTTGATCTCCCCTCACCCCACCCCCGAGGGAGGAGCAGTCTTGCTAGGCCACATTGCAGCCAGTCCTGATGAGACCTGATAAGCTAGGGTCAGATGGAAGGGGAGGAGGGCCTCCCCTATCAGTGGACTTGGAAAGGGGCAGAGAGGAGATGAGGCAGGGAGGGTGGGATTGGGAGGGAATAAGAAAGCGGGCTACAGATGGGATACAAAGTTAAAGTTAATAAACTGTAACTAATATTTAAAAAATAAAAATTTAATTAAAAAAAAGAATGGGGTTTCCATGTACACGGCCAGTCATTTTTACACACGTCCACCCATGTGAACATGGCCACCCAGGCTCATGATTATGACTAACAGAACAGAAACACGATCAGCTCACGTATTTTAAGTGTCTGCTTAAACTGCTCAAGAGTGAAAAAATTAATAGAAGAGGGTGTTTTTTTAGAATACGATCCCATCAATATCTTGCCCTCCTGCTCAAAGTCAAGGTTATCCACAGAAGGCTGCCTTTGGCAGAAAGTGTTCTGCAAAAGATCAGCAGCGTGCATTTGAATGTCAAGAATGAAAAGAGCAGTGCTAAGGGGATTTTCGACACAGTAAACAGGACAAGTACTCAGTGGTCGTCTGGCGGGAATATGGACAACCCAAGAGAGTAGGTTCACTAACCTTTAGTCCTTCTTTTCTCATTAACATTGTCTCGATTTTATTCAGGACACTAATATATCTTGTTCAATATACTCTTCCCGGCTCCCTTGAAGTCACAGATGGCCATGTACGATGGTTCTGGTAAAAAGAAAAACCCCAGGTAAACATCTGTTTTGTCATTTCTTAATAAAAGAAGGTACATTGGTAGGAAAACCCTTCCCACACCTTTCGACACAGACCTGATGGCTGGGACTTAAGCCATCTGGTATCACCATGACAATGCAAGCCAGTGTTGAGTGGCTGTGACGGGACTGAACTAGCCTACCTCTACATTTAGTATCCTGTCAGACAAACACATCCCTGCTTGTTTCAGCAACTACTCTTGGGCTTTTCTGTTATTTGTAACCAAACATTCCTAACAGAGTGTCCAGGACAGAAGGTTGTATTTGAAAGTCTGCACATTAGACGACGTCACCATAGAGATTGAGAATCCTCCAAAATTAGTGATGTGTGTGGGTACCAGGAAGCAACCAGTCTGTCAGACAGTGCCATGAAATATGGAACATCTTGGGATGCCAAGCCAGGATGGCCGCAGAGGCTGCTGGGTGTTCCAGCTCATGCTCTCCTTCTTCTTTTTCACCAGCTGAAACCTGAGTTTGTTCCCACGTGGTACCCACATGTCCTTTCCCGCCTCACAGCATTTCAGACACCTGGGCAAAGAGCAATGAATTTAGGCCCTCCCCGCCGGGTAGACAGCTTAGCTGCTTTTATCTCTACCAAGAGATTTCCATGCTGAACACAGATTGGCATGTCACTGTCTGACTTTAAAGCATGTTCAATTACATTATCAGCATCATAAACAATAAAACTTTATTATAGACACAGACACATACATACATGGTACATGCTCACATACATATGTGTATACATACATAGACACTTACTGTGTATTGTGTCATGTGGTGGGTGTACATGTTCATGTGGGTTGTCCCAGGTAGGTTACTATTGCTGCATATGATCAACAGCAATTTGGGGAGAAAAGGGCTTATTTGTCTTGCAGGTCACAGTCCAGTGAGGGAAACCAAGGCAGGAACTCAAACTGGACAGAAACCTGGGAGCAGGAGCTGCTGCCGAGGTCATGAACAGTTGCTTGCTGGCTTGCTTATCATGGCTTGCTCAGCCTGCTTCCCTGTAGAACCTGGGACCACCAGCTCAGGGTAGGCACTACCCATGAGCAGGGTCCTACAGGTTTGTCTACAGTCCAATCTTATGGAGTCACTTTTGTTTTTGGTTTTTTGGTGTTTTTTTTTTTAAGCTCCCTCCTCTCAAATGACTATAGTTTGTATGTGTGGTTGCATGTGTGCATGTATGTGTACGTGTAGATGTCAGAGGTCAATGTTATATATTTTCTCTAATAATTCTCCATCTTTACTCCCCCCTCCTCTGTGTGTGTGTGTGTGTGTGTGTGTGTGCAGGTGCTCTAAAGAAGAAGGTATGAAGGTCCTAGGAGCTAGCTACAGGTGGCTATGAGAACTCTGATATGGTGATGGGAAATGAACCCGGGTCCTCTGTAAGAGCAGGTTCTCCCAACCTCTGAGCTCTCTTCCCAGCTCTCTACCTTTAGTTTCTGAGACAGGATTTCTCACCAAACCTGAAGGTCGTGAGTTTGGCTAGGCTGCCTGGCCAATGAGCTTCAGGGATCTGCCTGTTTCCACTCGCCTCCAGCT
This sequence comes from Pachyuromys duprasi, assembly GCA_028658305.1. Taxonomy (NCBI): domain Eukaryota; kingdom Metazoa; phylum Chordata; class Mammalia; order Rodentia; family Muridae; genus Pachyuromys; species Pachyuromys duprasi. Next base: position 75,852,677 of record CM053766.1, read on the forward strand.
CCAGGGTTGCAGGCTATCATTATTTTCTCAAGAAGCCAAAATGAATAAGAGTCTGCATATTACAGTTTAGATCTCATTGAGATCAGGGCACATTTAGAAACTAGAAATGGTTCAGGAAGGTCTAATAGAAAATTACAAAGACAGGCGGCCAGGGAGCATTTTGTAGAGCACATATCAAAGTGCGCGTGACTTTCTTTCCAGTGGCAACGAGGAGCCACTGAGGGAGTACAGACACGAGGCTGCCATAGGTCAGATCTTTTATTTGGAGAGATCAGAGGGCACTATGGGAGAGCACGCTGCAAAGGTGGCACACGGCCAGTACTGCTGGTAAGAAATGATATAGGCCCGAAGTGAAGCCATGGCAGAATGTAGATTTGAGAGTTTTTAGCAAAAAGGTTCAGTGACAGGTCAGATCTAAATTGTGATGAGCAAGGAGTTAAGTAGATCTCATGGGAGGCTGGTGGCACCTCCCACTGAAGCAGAAAATGCAAGAGGGTCAGGGGAATGAAGGTGCTGGGGAGGGCTGAGAGACGCATGACCTTGCACGCTAAGGGACAGTCCCTGGAGGTGACCACCAGACAATGGGTCAGGCATTGGATCTGAGCAGCAACGATTGTGAATGCAACTAGCCACTGAGATCACCGGCTTTGCTGAGATCATCCAGGAAAAATGCACAAAGTCAAACAATACATGAGCAGAACCTCAGGGAAGCTCAGGATCAGGAATGGTACAAACAGCCACATCCATGAAGGAGAAAATGAAGTGGCCAGAGGAGCAGGAAGCCAGCCACAAAGGAGGTGCTATCACAGCTGTAGTATGAAATGCCTCCATGAGCTGAGGTCTACTAAACACTTGTTCCCTAGGCAAATGCTGCTATCCTGGAGGAGGTTCTGGAGACTGGAAGCAGGCAGGACCTAGCTGGAACATGGAGGTCACTTTTGAAGGATACATCTCACCCCCTAGTCTCTTCCTCATGTTCTGCTTCCTGCCTGTGAGTTCAAAGCCTTCTCTGCCCACATTCCCTCAGCACCATTAGCCCCAAATCAACATATCCAAGGCTCTGCAGCCGTGAGCCAAAACAAACCTTTGGGCTGTTTATGTCAGGGATTCGGTGATAACTACATAACTGTAGGTAACACAAGATGGGCGGGAGAGCAGGGTGGGAGGCCGAGCCAGGAGCAGTATTAGGATGGAAGGCTTACACCATTGGTTCCAGAGTTCTGCTCTGCTCCTGGGACTGTCGGCACCACTGGCCAAGCAGTGGTTAGGATCTTAAGAAGGATAGAGCACACCTCGGGCCTGAGCCCCTAAAAGGCATGGGTGAGCCAGACCTGGGAGCCATTGCCTGTCATCTGTCCCCAAATTCCACTCTAGATCACAGGAAATAGTCTTCACCTCCAGCCTGCGGTCGAACCTGTAGGAGGCGGGGCCTAGCAGGAAATGTTTGGACCCCAATCTTTCCTCTCTTGTTGCTCCTAGCCACCAAGCGGTGGGCATCTTCACACCACCATACTGCCAACGGGCTCTTCCACCTTTCCAGGAGCAACCAGTCCATAGGACCGAATGACCATGCAGGGAAACCTCTCAATCTAAACTTTTCCTCAGTTGATTTTCTCAGTCGTTCTGTTGACATGTCAGGAATCTCCAGGTGGATTGGGAAGCAGGAAGAGAAGAGAGAAGAGGAGCAGAGAGACAGGGAAGGCATCTGCACTAGTGAGTGATTCTTTTCTGCTATGGCTGGTTTTAGTCGGTATGTCTTACTTAGAAATATAAATTCCCAAAATATATCCAACCAGGGGGCGAGAACTACAAAAGGCTGTGTTACCTGACAGGATGAAATATGTGCTAAATGGAGATATAAGAGGTGGCTGAGGGAGCTCAGGAGAAGGGAAGATTAATTTTGGCTGGGTTGAAGCACCTCTTTCCAGAAGGCAGGTGGCATCTCAGCTAGCGCTTTAAGTACAGGGAGGCTTTCATAGGGAGGGAAAGAGTGCACTCTAGCTGAAGGAAGAGGGCCAGCAAACAGAGAAGGAAAGGAAGCACTAGGGAAGGGGGGTGGTGCTGTCTGGCTTCTGCCCCCAGTGAGCAGGTTAACCCTCCTGTGGCCACCATCTCTCCACAGAGGCCTATCCCAGCCACCCCACCCGGTCCCTCCCATTCTGTGTGGAGATGCTCTGTTGATTGGTCTGAGTCTCTCACCAGACATTTGCAACTGTGTTTCTTTGTGCTTCCCGAGCCTGGCACAAAGCCTGGGCCAGCCAAGAGCTCAATGCTGTCTCCCTGGCTCACAGCAGCACTGCTCTGGCAGTGCCTAATGGAGGAGGAGCCTAGGAGACCCAGGAGGGAGGTTGCGGTTCCTTTACAGACCAGGAGCTGGCGTGGGGTCTGAGATTTGCTGATAGTTACCTTCACGATGACTCACAGGCATGAGAATATTAGAACGTTTTTGAAGTTATAGTGAAATATGCACAATCTAAACTTTAACACTTTAGGGGTTGGAGAGATGGCTCAGCAGTTAAGAACACGGCATGCCCTTCCACAGGACTCCTGTCCGGTTCCCGGGACCAAAGTGGCAGCTCCCAGCTGCCTGTAACTCCAGCTCCAGGATATCTGACACTCTCTCCTGACCTCCTCACATACAAGGCATGCACCTGGTGCACAGACATATGTGCAAGCAAAATACCCATACGCAGAAGTCAAATTTAAAAACAAAGTTCGGTATTTTGACCATTTTTAAGCACACACTTGTGCGGCACTGAGAACACTCAGACTATGACCAACAGCATCCAACTCCAGAATTTATTCTTCAGCCCAATCAGAAGCTCCAGAGCCATCAAACAACAGCCCTTCTCCCTGCCCAGGCGATGGCAACCACCGCTTTACTTCCGTTTCTACCGGTGTGGTTACTCCAGGTACTTTATATAGTGGGGTCATACGGCATTCATTCTCTTGAGAATGATACACACTTTAATGCGCTTTAAACTAATCAGTATGCTGCTAAATTATTTCAGTGGGTGCTGATGGGAACAAAGCCTGCATGTATGTATAATGAGCCTATTATCAGGTGCTGGATGAAACAAGATTATCACCTTGGAATTATTATTTTTTTTCTGCTATCCTACCTAGGACAGAAAAGGGGCTGAAACGAAGATTAGTTTCGCTGTAGAAATAAGAAGCTACACTTGCTTTGTCAATGTGAGGAAACTTTCTGCTCCAGTTAAAGGAACACCTACTGTGTGCTGAGTCCCTTCACAGACCTGCTCTTTCCATCATCCCACCAGCTCTGCGTAGAGGAGATACTAACAATTCCCTGCTTATGGGAGGGAAGGCATAGACAAGATAAGGTAAGCAGCCTTCTTGCAGTCACACAGACAGCGGGTCATTGGTCCCTTATAGAGACTCGGACAAATGGGGACACAAATTCCACAAAAGACAAGACATGTCCAGAATAGCTAAAATCCAGCCCAAGCAGGCATTTTTCCGGAGAAAATGATGCCCGTGGCTTTTGAAAAAGGCGTTACTACTGTGTAACAAAATGCACGCATGTTAGAGACACTAGCCACTCCATGCACCTGTGCAGCTTCCGCCAACGTCAAGGTTAGGGCTCTGAGGAGACGGCTCAGCTCTGGGAACGCCGGTTCCTCCTCTGGAGGGCCCAGATTCTATTCCCTGCACCCACACAGCAGCTCACAGCCACCTGTGACTCCAGGCCCAGGGGACCCAGTACTTTCTTCCAGCCTACACGGGCACTACAGGTACGAGGTGCAAAGACATCCGTGCAGGTAAAACACCTCAGACCCAGCCTTCATGTCTCCTTACATCACGCCATCTGGAATGAACCAAGGAAAACACTCCAAGGTTAAATTCAATTCTGAATTTTAAATCTGCTCTCAAAGGTAGGAAAAGTAACACTGACGAAAAGAAAGGATGATAATTTTTTAAAATTTTACTCATTTTATTTTTATGCATGTACGTGCATCTCCATGAGCTTTTCTTTGTACCACATCTGCGCAGGTGCCCACAGAGGCCACAGGGCATTGCATCCCCTGGAGCTAAAGTTATAGGTAGTTGTGAGCTGTCACATAACTCAGTGTCAGGAGATTAACATAAGGTCCAAGGCTCAAGAGGAAAAAAAAATGGTTTGGCAATATAGTACACAGGAAAACAAACTGTTTGTTTTGGAGTATCTGTGAACCTATTAAGTGCCCCTAATCTTATGTAATGATATCTCTTTATCAGGAAAAAGAACACTAAAATGAAGCTCTCAGCCTTGCTTGGAGAAAGGTTGAAATCGCCTTCCCTCACCTGGAATCCTCCATCTATTTCCTTCACCCCCTCTTTCCAACTTGGCACTATTTCCTTTGCAGATGTCTCCCTGGAGTGACTTCTTTGTTGAACTCTCCGTAGAGGTACCCCACGCCCCTCCCCCACGTACCCCATAGAGCCAGGTTGGTGCCAAGGATCTCTGTGCTGTAACTTCTTATGCACTGGGCTTGTTCCCGAGCCTGTGCCAACTCGAGCCCAGGGCCATATCTTTCATCTTTGCACCCCTAATGCAGTGCTGGCAGTGAATATTTGTTCAGTAATTGATTAATGAGTGAATGAATGAATGACCCTTCCATAAATGTACAACCTCAAGCACTAATAATTGAAACGGAGACACAGCAATTAGCACCTGTCAGAGACAAAACGATGTGGAAGGAGGAGGAGGAAGTTAGGATGTGACAGCCGGACTTGACGGGGTCCCCACAGAGAGCACTGTCATTTTTGAGTGTGCTGGTGTGGGGTCGCCAGAGCCTGGCAAGCTGTGCCTCTAGGGAGGAGGGGCTTGGAATGAGTCCGTAATGAGGAGGTGAGCACAAATGTAAAACCTCTAAACAATTTTCTGTTTGCCTTGATGTAAACGTTAATGAGCTCTCGGGGTTTTATGTAAAACTGGTATCTGCTCATTACAGAAAATGTCTTCTTTTAAACACGAAAAGGAGAAATAATCTCATTTATAACCCCATTACCCTGTGCTTCAGGACTTTAAAAGAGGCTGGTAGAGAGTTAGAGATCATTTGCATTTGTACTATATAAAACATTAAATTTTTTTTTAAAAAATGAATCACTCCAAAATAAAATTTTGGAGTACTCCTTTCTAATTTAAAATGAATCAGCTTCTTTTAAAAATAGCACTGATTTCTGTGGGGACCCCATCAAGTTAAACATGGACCTTTGGGTTCTCTGGCTGTCATGTCCTAACTTCTTCCACAGCTGTTGTCACTGGCAGGTGCTAAATGTCTTGCTTTCTACATCTTAACCTAGCCATGCCAAGCAAGCTAACAGAGGGTGATAGAGCCTGTGGTTTGGCTGATCCTGTCAGCAGTGAGGGAACTGGACACAGATCCACCTTGTCACCCACAGTACCTGAGGAATTCCACCTAGTTAAAAAAAATAATTTATTCACTTCACATCCCGTTTGTAAGCCCCTCCTTCTTCTCTTGGTCGCACCCTCCCTCCCTTTTATTCTCCCTATTCTGCTCTCCTATTCCTCAGAGAGGGGACGTGCTCCTCCCCTACCTAACCTGACCCCAGCCTCTCAAGTCTCATTAGGACTGCTTGCATTCTCTCCCTCTGTGTCCTGGCTAGGCCAACATGCCGGAGGAAGTGATCAAAGAGTGGGCAACAGACTCCATGTCAGAGGCAGCCCCTGCTTCCGTAGTAGGGAACCCATATGGAGACAGAGCTGCCTATGGGCTACATCTGAGCAGGGGGCCTAGGTCCTCTCCATGAATGGTTTTTGGTTGGCGTATCAGTCTCTGCAGGTCCCTCTGGGCCCAGATTTGTTGGCTTTGTTGGTCTCCTTGTGGAGCTCCTGTCCCCTTCGGGTCCTTCCTATCTCTTCACTCTTCCATAGGACTCCCAATGCTCTGCCCAAAGTTTGGCTGTGAGTCTCAGCATCTGCTTTGATTCCCTGCTGGGGGGAGTCTTTCAGAGGACATCTATTCCTCAGCTGTTAAAGCTCAAGGCTTTAAGCATGGAGGCTCATGTAGAACTGCTTTTGGGCTAGTGAGATGGCTCAGCTGTTAAAGGCTAGGCTCCCAACCATAAATATGAGAGTTCCACCTAATTTTTAAGGGAACGTCAAGTCTGGCCAAACCAGAAGTCATGGCCTAGCCAGTTTGAAGCATCAGGGAGAGTTTACATTAAGGAGGAAGGCTGTGGTGTGAGGATTAGGGAGGAAGATTGTTGTTGAGAAGGGCTTCTCCAAGAGAGAGTCATAGAGAATAGGACATACTCAAGCACAGGTATGGGCTCTTCAGGAGAGTCAGAATCAACTGTTCAGCACTGGCCAGACAGAACATTTTGGTGATTCTTGAGTTATATCTCAAAGGGTTGCTAAGCAATCCTTCTGGTTCTCTTTCTTCCTCTTTTGATAAGCAAGATAAATGAGGTGGCTCTGGAGATCAATAACTGATTAATAAATGACTGACTGACTTTTCCCAGGAATACATACAACCTTCTATGTCAGTAGTTTAAATGGGAACAACATTTAGCACCTGTCAGGGAACACATAGCATGCAGCGGAAGGAGGTGGCTTTGGATGGATTAAAATCTGTCAGGATAAAACCAGGAACCACCAGTGCTGCAGGAGTTTAAATGCCACACCCTTCCCTGAAAATGGGGTTCCAGAATCCCTAGGCAACTGCTGGCTTCTACTAGGAAAGGGAGGGAAACCTTGAACAGTTGTTAGTTGTGCTGAACTCTTGTCCCTTTGCTGGCAGATGCTTCAACTGGATTCTTGGGGGGGGGCTTCCCCTTCCCATGTTCTCAAGCTCTCTCTCCTGCCTCAATCCAACACTCACATCCAATCCTTATCTCCTCTGTCCATTTGCAAAGCTTAACACTTTATTAGTATCCTTTGCAAACAGAGGTTGTATGTAACATTCTTTTGGCCAACAGGATGGAAGGGAAACATTAGCAGCCCTTGCCGCCATATTTTTGTTGTTTACATGACTTTTCCATTTAATTTTTTAAACAATGGGTGGAGATTTTTATACACAAAAAATTTGTATATATCCACAATTATTTCTTGGAATAAACTACCGCAGATAGAATTTCTTAGCTAAAGGGCTTAAAACTATTAAGAACTTGGCAATAACCTCATACAGGGAATGGAATTTTTTAAATTAAAAAAACAAAAGGCTAAAACCAAAACCTCATTACTACTTCTTTCTTGTTTCAGTTTCTTAGGTTCCTTTTACAACTAGTATCTGGTTCACCTTGTGACAAATAACTGAAGGTGTGGACGGCAGGATGGACAGCTGACTTCAGTATTCTGATTCCTTTCCAAAACAACGGAGCATCGCTTGGCAAGACACTACTCTCTAATCCACGCAAATCTTTGTGGTGTTGTAGCCTAGTCTGTTTCAGCAGAAAGGTTCTTAAACAAGAATTTAAACAGGACACCAGTGAGAGCTTGGGAAACAGCTAGAAGACAAATGAGTGAAAAATGAACACCAGAGAGACAAGCTGATCTCTGGGGAGAAAAACATTTTAAAGGAATGGAGACAAAGAGAAAAAATTCAGAAAGCCATCAAAGGCAGAGCCCCACGACCACCCTCTAGGTGCTGGACATTCGGGCTTCTGTCTAGCCATGTGTACCACTGCCTGAAAAGTCATCTCCCCAATGAGTGTAAGGGATCTTACTGGTCTTTCATGGCTGTTCCAATAGGGCCTCTTCAGAAGGGTCTTCTCCAGCCATCAATTTAAAATAGCTCACATGTTTCCCTGACCACCATGGCTCCCTGCAACTTTCCCCAGAGTACTTACCAACATATGCAATGGTCTTGATTATTGAGTTTAGGAGTAGCTTTAGCAATACAGTGAGTGAGAGTCTAGCCTGGACTACATGATACCCTGTATCAACAAACAACAATAATATATATAATATCTATAACTAACATTATATTATATTGTATTTATATACTAGATATATTATATATTATTGTTATATAATATATAACAATATATTATGTATATATATATAATATGTATAGATAGTTGCTTTGTTTCCTTAAACAAAGCAAAGGAAATGGAACTCTGTGTGTCCTTCATTCTTATTTCATATCCATACTCTCTGTAAGTACATTAATACACTTCAAATCTCAGATATCTTCTCTCCTCTTTTTATGTGTACAGACCTTTGCCTGCAAGTATATCTGTGCACATGTGCCTGGTACCCACAGAAGCCCCAAGAGGGTGTTGCATCCTCTGGAACTGGAGTTACAGGCTTTTACGAGTTACCATACGGGTGCTGGGGATCAAACTCAGGTCCTCAGGAAGAGCAGCCAATGGAAATGCACAGAACATGTACAACAAAGCAAAATAAAACAAAGCATGGATGGGCACAGGCTGCCCTTGGCATGCTCAGGCTAATGTCAGCATGCCATTTTTTCTTTGCTGACCTGAGGGAGCAGGCGGCTTTCCAGTTAGCTTCTTGAGAACACACAGAGAGCAAACAAAGCCTTCCATCCCTGTGGGGATCTGAAAAGCCAGGCAAATGTGAGGAGTTATAAGCCAAGTCAGGTGACACCTCCGGCTGACGCCGGATTACCTCCATCGTCAGTTATGTAATTTCCTTGCTCCGTTCTTTCTCGGCCCTGGGCAGAGCCTTGTTTTCTAGTTGGCCCTGCCTCTCCTTTTGCCTCACATTTAACAAAGGAGGAGGTGCATTTGATACAGCTGTGGACAGCTGGTACCAGCTGTCTGGGGAGCTGGGGTAAGGTTGGGGCTGTCTGGGGCCTTGAGAGTAGCTAGTGATACACACACACACACACACACACAAGTGGTACTTGATAAAGCATGGTGCTGGGAAGAGGCAGCAAGAAATAAACTAACATGTTAATAAACGACTTGGAACTGAAGGGGCTGAAAGCTTTGAGGGTGCTGTGAGTTTGAGTACTCAGGCACTACGCCACCAGCTGTCGACTGAAGCAAAACTCACCGCTTAGCACATGGAAACAAGCAAAACTCACCGCTTAGCACATGGAAACAAGCAAAACTCACCGCTTAGCACATGGAAACAAGCAAAACTCACCGCTTAGCACATGCTAAGCCTTCAGAACTGTCACCGTAGCTTCTCCTCTTCTAAGTCTTGTCTTTTGTGAGTTAGTAGTTTGCCCAGCTGCAGTCTTGCTCGACAGCAGGTTCATACAATCATGTTACCACTAGCAGCAGAATCATCCCACACGGGGAGTCTCCCTCACTGTGATTTTAAGTGCCCGCACAAATTGCAAAGCGGCCCAATGGATCCTGAGTCACTTTCCTCTCTGTTTCTTCCCACTTCCTTTGCACATTCGTCTCCCTTTCTGAGGGGGTAAAGGGGCCATCCCCCTTGTCTCAGGTTCATGCTTATCTCTCAGCCTCTTTTGCCAGGAGGTACCTGATTCCCGAACTCCCTCTGCCTCTAGGTAACGGTTTGCCGTCCTGCCTCTGTCTGCAATGCTCTGGGAGCCTGCTTGACCAATTCCTGCCTGTGGTGAACATGGAGGTGTCACTTGTTCCCAGATGCCTGCCTCTCAGTCTGCACTGTGTTTGCTTTCCTTAGGATCTGCTGTCCATCCCACTGAGGGCTGGGTCCGTATTTCTGAGTCTGATGACTTGGGTTAGCTTGGTCTCTGCTGGGCGCTGGTCTCTGCACCTGTAAGAAGGGACAGCAGTGACGCCAGCCACCTGTGACTGCACACCACTTGAAGTAGCTGTGACCTGTACTCCTGTCAATCTGATTGGACTGAGCAGCGCCTACATTAGTAGAGTGTTCCTCTGGTGTGTCTGTGGGTGTGTTTCCAGAGAGCATTGCCGAAGGTGGGGAGAAACACTCAGGATCTAGGTGGCAGTCCTATAGGCAGGGGCCTGTAGGTAATGAGAAGAGGAGCCTGGTGGCGGAGGCGCTTTCCCCTTCTCTGCTCTGACGCATTAACACTTTCCCAGCCACAATGCACGGAGGCCTCAGGAACCATAAGGCAAAAATCAGCCTTTCCTCTCTTAAAATGATGTGCTCAGGTGCACGTGCGGCGTGTGTGCGCATGTATGTTGTATGTACTTGTGAGTAGGTGTGTACATGTGAGTTCACGTATGTGCATGTGCACACAGAGGCTGGAGATGGACAAAGAGTATCTTTCTTTAACTGCTCTCCACCGACTGATTGATTGACTGATTGACAGGATCTCTCGCTGACCCCAAAGCTCATCAGCTTGGCTAAGCTGGCTGTCCGTCCTGCTTCAGGAATCCACTTGTCCCAACCCTCCCGCATTGGAGTTCTGTGTACATGCAGCCATGCCTGACATTTTCCGTGGCGTCTGGGGATCTGAATTCTGGCCCCCGTGCTTGAACGGCATGCTTTACGGAGGGAGCCTTCTCGCCAGCACTACGCTCAGGTGTTTAATCACAGCAGTGGAAACCTGACCAACCCGTCAGCCTAACGAAGAATCTGGGTGCAGCATAAAAAGCTCTAAGATGTTGGAAACTATTATGGGTCTCCTAAGTCTAAGTAACCAAGGGTGACACATATCAGAGGTTCGGACAATATGGTGGGAGCTAACGTGCAAATGCCTGTGTCCTCTCTGGTAAGCCCCTTATCTGCTTCCTCTCATTTCGCCCTTCTGGAAATCAGTGGGGAAAGCTGCTGTACCCTTCTGCTTTCTACAGCCATGGAGCACTTACACAGTCTGCCCGAGGCGATCCTCCCTCGAGACTTTACTGTGAGAAGATGGCTGTAAATCACTAGGCAGAGCTTTTCATCTCCAGGAGCTCATGAAACCCCTGCAGCCCACCTTCTCTGAACACCTGTTCTAGACCTTGGATCCAGGAGAAATGAATTGTGCAGAGATGAGCAGAGATTTATATCCCCCACAGGGCTGAGAGTTTATGGGAGTAAACTGTGTCAGCAAGAATTCTGGAGGAATCCTTGCAGCCTGGGAACAGGTTGTAAATCTTCAGGTCCCACTAGGCATTGTTTCCTTGGCAACTGAAGTCGCAAGGCTGATTGAAGACTCTTGGCCCAAGTGAGAGGCGCATGGCATAAATACTGCACTCTGATAAATCCGGAGTGGAGAGAGGCTGGGGGTGACTGCCAAACCTCAGCCACTGGCAACGATGTGCAGACACCGGCGTGCTCTGTGATGGTGCTCCCCTAGAGTTACACGCCAAGCCAGGGGCAAACAACTCATCAGAAGCCCAAAGGAACCCAAGTGAGAGTAAAGGGTAGAGAAAACACCGTGGCTTAGGCCTGATCTCAGGATGGCTGTGGAAACAGCAAGGCACAACTGTGGACCTGAGAAGCCTGGATGTTTCTCACTGAGCATCCTGAGATGACATGCATGGGGGAAGACACCCCTCTGCAGAAACAAATCTTGGGATCAGGCCACAAACCAAATAAGCAATGAAGATGTGCATAGCAAACCTGAGAGCCAGCCAGCATGCTCAGTGTTGCGCTGTATGGGCAAAGCCCGGGACCACCTGGGAGCAGAGGAGACTAGCCAAAGTAGTTTCCATGGTGAATGTTCCAAAAATGAAGAAACAAAGGATGGGAGGACGGTGTGTCCAGAGAGGAGGCCCACTGAGTAGGCTGAACTGTAACAGTCTCTACACAATGACTGAAATGGGCCACCCTCCAGAGCCACCTAGGACAGGAGAAAGACAGCATGGCTGCAGAAACTGGTGGAGATAAGGGTTCAGGAGAGCTAAGAGAACTCCCCACCTCTGAAAGCATTGAATTCGAAAGAAAGCTACCAAGGGTCTAAGGAATGGTGCCAAGCTCCATCTAAATGTTTGGGAGGCAGGGCACTCAGGGAAACAAAGTTTATTTTGCTTTAAATGAGGAACAAGAGGACTGATTCTCTTTCAAACACCTTTTGGGTGGTCCACAGGTAAATGTCACACACATCTAATACACATTAGCACATCTTACTGAAGGCACAGTACTGTCTTCTTGCATTCCTAGGTTCCACTGGAAATTTTAGGCAAGATATGATATCACAAGTATTTCTTCAAAATTTTTGAGTGACTTTGGACACCTATCTCCTTTTTTCTATAGGTTAGTAGTAATGAGAGAAATGTTTGGTTGTATGAATAGGGCGGATACCATCAAGAAGGTCTCTCCAAGACAGCCTAGGTCTTCAGAGAGAAAACTGGCTCTGTATGTACTCAAAGGGCCCACAGACCAGCCTACCTTTATAATGTGGATCCGGTTTATAACTGACCTAGACATTGAATTCTATTTGGGTCTCATTCTGCATCCATCTAAACCCAAAGCAGCAGGCCTTTCACTCCCACAGCGAAATGTGGACGTGCCCTGTACTGCAGCGGTGATGACACAGTCATGGGGTCTGGCAGCAACTCCCCGAAGCATGTGAACCTGGCCCTTCTCTTCTCCAAGCAGCTATGATTTTAGACATGGAGAGGAATTCACAAAGATGAGGTAGCTTCTTGAGGGTTCCAACTGCCTTTGAGTGAACAAGAGTCCCAACTTTTCCAGCAAGCTGTAATTTCCCTGTTCCAAAGTGGACCAGGGGGAGAAGGAATCTGGATGGTTTATAACCAGAAAGACCTGGATCCAAAGTCGGGCATCACCGTTTTGTAGCTGTGACCCTGGGGAATCACCTGGATCTGGGAGAAGAGCGGTATTTTCCTCACAGGGTTTTGAGGAGGATTAAATGGCACGTCAAACCTCCACTATGCCCTGGGCACTCAATAGATGGCAGCTATTCCTGTTGCTGCTCTGAGGTTCAGCCTGTGAGGAGGGCCTGGCTCCTCTTCTCATTTCACAGTGCCTGGCTCGCCAACTGCAGGGATACTGACTTCGGGGGCACCGATGATGAACACATAGGGTAACAGCTCATACGGGCAGGCCGGGCTGCCTCAACTAACAGCTCCCTCACTCCTGTGCTTTCTCACAGGAGCCACAGAGATCCCAGGAGCTGTGAAAACAGGCCATCTAGATGAAGGGGAGTCTCCTCCACAGAAGCGCAGGAGAGGGCCTGGCACTGGGAGAGAGGCCACACAAGCCTCCCCTCCGGAAAGAGCTGAAGCACAGAAGACACCTGCAGGCCACTGCAGGATCTGTTACAGGTGAGCGGGTAACCTGACATGTCTTCTGAGGACCCAACTTCCCCTTAATTCAAGTGAAAAACATTGACTTAAGGACACGCCACACACTATGTATCTCGTCAGGTGCTAGGACACAAAACTCAAAAGAGAGGTTCCTTTCTTCCGGTGGGAGGGGACAGAAATGCAAGTGACGGATGCTATGATGGTATCCACTCTGCATGCTCACAGGAGGTCTGCCCAGGGGCCCAGAGAGGGCCATGCGAAACCACACACTTCCTTCATGCCCAGCATTCCTACAGAGCGGAATTTTACATAGTACACAAGTGGGTCTTCCGAAATCAGAAAAAGAAAGAAAGAGAAAAAAAAAAACATAAGGGGAAAAGAAAAAAAAAATCTCAAGTCCCAGTGGTAGACAGATGATTTAATAATTATTCAGGCAAACCTTTGAGTGCCCCCCCCCCAACTGCCAGCAGGTCAGGTGTTAGGTAGGTCAGGCCTTTCTGGGAAAGTGACACTTAGGACGGGGCTGGCACCTCCAGGATGGTGGCTTAACAGTGGGGGTGTTAGTGCAGCATCTTTAGAGAGCCCCCTGGTGATATAAATTGGTATTCAAAGATGGTTACTGATTGTCAGGTTACAGGGAAAGTGAGGCAGTTCCTGTTTGAAGGCATGCACCCAGGAAGGCTTCAAGGAGACCTCGCTGTCGGTGTGAGGGAGTGAGGACGTGGGAGGGCCACAGGCAACATGGGATGTGGAAGAGCTGGGGCTGAAAGACAAAGGCTCTCGGAGTGGGTGGATCTAGAGAGGAAAGTGGCCTAGAAGAGCCAGCCTTCCCTTAAACCTTTCCGTCACCCTGCCAGAGCGGGAAAGTAGAGGGAGAGCGAAATTCTCCCCATGCCCAGCACAACACTGGATACACACTCCAGAGGAAGTCATGAAAGCTCCCATTTCTACAAAATTACTCAATTACCAAGGCTAACGGCACCTCGGAAAGAGCCCCGGAGAAGCCATCCTCTCCCAGGGCCAATTTCAGACCAGAGCGCCCCAGCACCTCCTGTACTAGCTTTTCTTTCCAGCGGCTCTTAATTTGCCTCACTTTGAAGACCACTCCTGTGGGAAACGTCCAGTGATCGTCATTGGTACTTCAGTGTGAGTTTATCAAGATTTCTATTCTTTCATGTATTTCTGTTCCAGGCCCCAGTCCAAACAGAGCTCTCACTTGGAGCTTTTGCCTTCTTTTTTAGAAACATCAGGCAACAGGACTGTGAGTCTGGAGGTCAACCTCACTTGAAGTTTGTCCTCTTTTTAGATATCAGAGAAACTCAGGAAAATTATCTGAGAACGGCTGTCCTGGTCGGGATCTAAATATGTAAAGTTGGATCTGGTAGATGAGGTGGAGGGAGGAGATGTAGCTCCCTGTGTGACTTTTTCAAAACACATCAGCAGGGCACCTGAAGAGAGAGCGATTTCCTTGCTAATCTAATCAGCTCTAGACAAGAAAACTAGAGGATTCTGCTGAGAAAGTGCCCCTCTGGGGCTTCAATGACCTCTTTGGCTGTCTACATCCATCAAATTAATTCAAGATTCTAAAGTCTCATTTCATATTGTTTTACATTAATATTAGTGTGGCAGGCTTAAATGCCGAGGACCCAAGACCCCCCACCACCTTCCCTAAACAGCCTGGCAGCCGGGGTGTCTCACCCCTTCTGTACATACAGTGTCCCCAGCCCTCGGAGGGACACCAGAAGTGACAGGCCTCAACCATTGCCCCCAAATTGGGCTGGGGCTTCAGCAGGAAATGTCATGATCTGAACTGCTCTGACTGGGGTTTGCATTTTCCAAACCAAAAAAAAAAAAAAAAAAGAATGTGAGGGCACCTGGCAACCAATAGGATAGGCATATGGTGAATTAATTTGCCTACACTGCCACATTGGAAACGGTAGTTAAAGGAAGAATGCAAAGCAGCAACATATTAACAACAACAACCCCATTAACTTCATCAGCAAGAAGAACGAAAACTTCTTTCTTCTAAGCAGCTGGATAGGCAACACTTACTAAATTCTTTCCAGTGTGGGAGAGCGTGTAAGAGCAGATGCTGGTGGGAGTGGAGATTGCTACATTCTTTCTGCAAGTAACCAGAGATCACCTCTAAGATGCTTTTAAAAATGATTATACTCTGATTCCCCAGCCCCGCTTCCAGGAATGTATCCTAACAAAACACATATACACAGACGCATGTGCAAAAATAAGCCCTATAATGATGCTTATTATAGTTGGAAGTTGTAAAAACCACATGGTCATTATATGCTACAATGGAACACTAAGTAGCCACTGAAATGTAGAGGCACACTGATTCAGAGACATATTTGTAACATGTTATTAATGGGGAAAGGTTATGAAATTTACATATATCAATGAATCAAGTGATTCTACTTTCAATAAGCAATATGCATACATAATGAATATAAACTAAAAATGCCAGCTCGGGGCCAGCCTTCTGGTGGATGGCTGAGCAACAAGAAGGAGCTAGCTGAGCCTTCCAGCTACCTTTTGCAACCCAGGACAAGCACCTGCTCATTTGTGTGTGCCTGTCCCTGACGTGCACTGGTTCTCAGCCTGGCCGGTTACACCCTTTTGGTGGTGGGAAAGACAGGTGTCGCCTAAGACAACCGGAAAACACAGATATTTACATTACCATTCAAAACAATTGCAAAATTTCCCTTACGAAGTAGCAACAAAATTGATTTGAACGGTTGGGGGTCACCACACATGAGGAGTGTATTAAAGCATTGCAGCATTAGGAAGGTTGAGAGCCACCGCTTTAGTGGGATCTGCTTTATCACTGGTCCTCACCTCTGATGCTCTGTGATCATTCGAAGTCGCTGACAGCTGCTGAAAATGACTTGTTAATTGTGAACCGGGAACGAGTTCAGGGCAGTGTGCAACAAAGGCAGGCTGCACCGCAGTAGTGATTATCTACAGATGGTGGCATTCCCCCGACTCTCTTTCCCTCACCTCTGTTGCCTAGCTTTTCCTATGATGATCCTATAATGAGTACGTGCGTTGTGTGTGGTTTCAAGAGTAAATATCTAACCGGAAACAACTGTGGCACAGACATTGCTGCTGCCACCTGCTGGCAAATATAGAGATAGAAGGAGGCCAGAAACAGCGGGTGGTGAAGGAGGGCGGGGGGGGGGGGGCTGAGTGTGACCAGAGCGCTGCTCTTAGTTTTCCAGCTGTTTCCGTCTGGAATCAAGGACTTTCTGCAATGGAAAACAATATTGCAGGTAGAAGGCTTTGTTTACAATGTTCCTTTGAGAGAATTCCACCTTCCAGGAGCAAAATAAGGTTTGCTGTCATAATCTAAATGCTAGGGGAAATCGCATTTCCTGCCTTACGTTACGTTAGCCTTCTGGATATTTGTTGAATATTGTAAGGACTTGCTCCCCTAGACCCACAAGCTGGAAGGAGAGAATCAACTTCTGAAACTTGTCCTCAGACAGACAGACAGACAGACAGACACACACACACACACACACACGATGCAATTTAAAATATTTTTGAAGATATATTAAGATATGACTCCGCACAGAGTCCAGTGTCTTAGCGTTGCCCACCTGTGGCTCTCCTGTCACCTGTGGCAAGCCCATGCTGCCTTCAGTAACATCTATTGCCTCTGTGGTACACAATATAGAGAAATCCCTTACCAGCGTGTCACCAACTACTTTATGATAGCCATGGGAGTCCTTCTTAGGGACCACCATTGGCCAAATATTACCCTACCATTTTTTATTCACACTTTCTTTAAAAGTCTTGTGGGGTTGGACATTGAGTGGAGGAGAAAACAAGCAACAGAACAGGAGCATGCCAAAGAGGACCTATGGGGGGGGG
>CM053766.1:75869759-75924338 GCA_028658305.1 Pachyuromys duprasi
TACGCCTGGGATTCAAAGTACCTAACCTGTGATTGAGATAAAAATAAATAAATTAAAAAAAAAAAGGTGTTTTACCTGCATGCAGATATGTGACCACGTGCCTGGTGCCCACAGAGGTCAGAAATGGACATTGGATCTGCTGAGACTGGCGTTCTAGATGGCTGTGAGCCACCATGTGGGTGCTGGGAGGTGAACCCAGGTTCTCTGGAAGAGAACTCACCCCCTGGAGTCATTTGTCCAGCATCCCTCCCCCCAGTTTTTTTTTTATTTTAATCATGTGTCTGTGTGTGACACATGCATGTGAGTGTAGATGGCCCACAGAGGCCAGAGGAGCGGCATCCCCTGGAGCTAGAGCTGCAAGCTAAACTCCAGCCATCCACAAGAGCAGAGTGAGCTCTTAACTGCTGAGGCGTCCAGCCAGCCGCTCACATGGTTTCTTTAGCCTGACAACAATCCCCATCTTCCCAATAGCCTTCTTGGGTCACCTTCTCGGGTCTTGATCAAACGCTCCTTCAATGAGTCTTTCCTTAATTTCTCTACCCACAGTTACACAAGTTGTTCTCTTTGGTCTTCAAGGATGTTTCACTACTTCCATGTTAACTTACGTGCCACGGAAGAACTTCATATATGAACAGACAGGAACACAGCCCCCTCCCCCTCCCTGATGGCTGGCATTTGCCAAAGTGTTGTGGATAGAAACATGTTTTTGTTTTGGTCCCAGGTGTGGGATGTGGGTCTGATTCAGAAAGTCCACAGCAGCAGACTATTTGCTTTGTGCGGGTTCTGAGAGGAGCTCTTTGCCAGCTGCAGATAGTTTAAACCCGAGGACTCTGGAGAGGGAATAAATGCCAGAACCCAGTGAGTGTGAAGGAGGAGAATGAGCAAGGCTGCTCCTGGTTGCTGTTGTGAGACAGGAAGTTGCCGCTCTCCTGAAATGAGGACTGCACTGGCTCCAAGGAACCTTATGACCCTAACCAGCAGGAAGCAGCTAAGAAAGAACTGTACTCCTTCTCCCACTAACCCTTCCTCTCTCCTATCCAGGGTTGGAGTATTGGAAGGGGTTAGGGTGGAGTAGGAGTTTTAAAAATGACCACAGCTTCCCCTTACAAGTAGGACCTTCCTTAGAGAAGGGGGTGAGGAAAGCAGTGTGTGCAGTTATCACAATCAGGCTGACCCTCAATGAATTGTGAGACTCAGTGGGTTCAGAGGCCAAAGGTGGAATCGAGACTCAGGCAGGGTTACACGGAGCACCCCAAGCAGAGTTAGCCACAGTGTGTGTAGAAGGGTTTGACCCCTTCAAGGACTTAAAGGATAGATACCTGGCAACCGAATCAAAAGAAAGATTTAACCACCTCTCTCAGCTGATACCCTTTTTCATTGGTCTCTAAAAGTGTTTCCTTAAATAAAAAAGATCTTTTGTTTATTTTCACACACTGTATCCGTTCAATCCCTTTCTATCGTGCAGAAAAAGGATTCCGTACAGCCAGCACAAACAGCCGTAGAGAACTGCAGAGGGCTGGGTGGCATTCCTGCACCTTCCTTCCATCCACTGAGCCTGGACCCCTCTTCAGAGAAAGGCAGCTCCTCCGTTGCCCATTTCTGTGAGGGAATTCAGATTTCTTTCTCTTTGTCTAATCCAAACTTTGAGTGTTGGTTACTTATTTATTTGTTAGTTTCCTCTTGTTTCAATTCTCTACTTCCAACCAGGCCCGAGTTTGTTTGTTCAGGCCCAAGTTCCCCGAGAGCTAGGAAACTGAAAATCCATGCCACCAATAATATTTACTTCTTCTTCCATGTCTGTTTCTTGTACTTGGACAGCAAATTCCCCTTGCAAGGGTAGGCTCGGGTCTTTTTCAAAAGATTCAGTTACAAGGAAGGCAAAGAAATTCCAGTTCATACAGGTAGGAAAAATATTATTTAAAAAGTACACCTACACCACAGCTGCCCCGTATAAGTGGGACCTTCCTTAGAGAAGGGGATCAGGAAAGGCCTGTGTGCAGCTATCACAATCGGGCTGACCCTTAGTGAAGCATGAGACTCAGTTGGTTGTTACTGAAACCAACTTTGCATTCATTTGGAAGAAAGATGGGGACATCCTATCCATGTCACATGTGGGAGTTCTGCTCAGGAGTCTTTCAGCTACAAACTCAGATTCCCCTGTAGGAGGCGAGGTTGCAGGATGGTGCCATGTGCTGGGAGGCAGGGAACTCTGCCAGGCAGGCTGAAAATGCCCTTGTTAGATGTGGGGTGAATGGAGAAGGCTTCATAGGATGGGGAGTTCTATAAGCTGAAAGAAAAGGAAGTGGCCTACGGGACCTGGTGTCTCTGTCTCTCCTTCCCTGATTTCTCCTCCAAGCCCCTTTGCCAGAAGTTTCTAGGAGTATTTCTAGCATTTCTCACAGCTCCTGTTGCAAAGGTATCCGGAAAGAGGGTTACTTCCCAATTCCACAATAATGTTTTCTCCTGTACCAGCTTTCCTTCTCTGTAGCTGCCATATTGTTTATTATGGTTCTGGCGGCGGTGACCTGAAGATAGCAGGTGAAAGAGCAGAGAGGTTGCTCTGTGCAGTCACTGCTGATGTGTCTGAGATGCTCAAAGAAACTGAACATGGTGGAGACATCTGGTCTGAAGGCTTTACGTTGATTTTCTTCATTTCCTTCCTAGCTTCTGTGGTAGTTTGAATAAGAAATGTCTTCCATAGTCTAGGGCATTTTAACACTTGGTCCCCAGTTGGTGCCACTGTTTGGGACTGTTTAGGAGGGAAAGTATCTCACTGAGGGTGGGCTTTGAGAGTTTGTTCTCTCTGCTTCATATCTGTGGTTCAAGCTGGGAGCTCTCGGTTAGCTGCTCCCGGCCATCATGCCTGCCTGCAGCTATGCTGTCCCCACCATCATGGACTTGACCACTCTGGAACCATTAGGCCCAAATAACTGTTTTCTTCTGCAAGTTGCCCTTGTCATGCTAATCTAACACATCGACAGAAGAGTAACTAATACAGCTTCCCAAAGGTCTTTGCACTTCACTATAAGAAATCCAACCCCCAAACGGCACCAAAACCCAGCAGATTTTACTGATAGGTAGAAGGCATCAGCCTCCCATGAATGCGCCTACCACATAAACCTGTAGGGCATTATCTGTGCCGCTAGGAGGACAGCTGCGGAGGTCAGGGGTGAGGCCTTCACCTCTCATGCCTTCACTGGCTGACGTGTAACCAATGAATTAAGTGTTCAACAAAATGCGCATGGAGTCTGCACTTGAAAACAACACAGTTAGATGTTTAAAGACGTGAACTTGGTAGGGACAGGACCAGGGTGACTTTCACATCGTCTCTGTTTTTTCTACATGTTCCTAGTTTTCTCCAGTGAGCATAAAAATACTTACTCAGAAAGTCATTAAAACTCCATGCTGAGTTTAGAAAGGATCACAGAGACTTGCCCAATCCTCTTACTACATACACTCAGAAGCTTTCCAATAGTGCCACAGACACTTGGCTTGTGAGGAAGCAATCAGTGGCTACCTCTGTTTCCCCACCAAATATCCTTTCTTCCACTCTACCCTTGACTTCCCCGCAAAGACACTAATGCATTAAAGGCCCCAACCCTAACCTATAAGCAAGCCATGTTGTCCAGTGAATTTATCTCCATAAAAGACCTGCTCTGAGAAAGTCCTGGTAAGGCTCAACGCCACTAAGTCCAGCACTCTGTTGCCATGACAGCGCAACACCCGCTGCTCCTGACAGCATGTGGCTCTGTAAACTGGCCACCAGGAAAGGGGCGGGGCTTTGCATGCAAAGTGGCACAGTGACCATCACACAGGGAAGGTGTAAGAGCCCTTTAGCATCTCAAGAAGCAAAGTGACTTGTGAGGTGTTTACTGTGCTCTCAGCTCCCATCAACCATTTCTCAGTGGGAACTTCAAACTGGTTTATGAAAACTTCAAACATAACAGAATATTGAAAGCAAATCCCCATGTAATTGTTATCCAGCTTTAATAATTACCGACTCATGATTATATTCGTAGACATTACCTCCCTCCCCACGGGGAATTCGGTAGCAGATCCACAGGAGGATAAGAATGTATGGCGAATAGAGAGGAACTCGTTTTTAGAAACATAATCACAGAACTATTATCGTGCTTAAAACTGATGACAAATCCTCATTGTAACCACTAATCCTTTCTGTGTTCCAGTATCAATAACTATCTCACGCTGTTTCAGACACCATACATTATATCAGTTTATAATACACTAGAAGAGAGATGGTATTACACAATATCAACTTATTAGAGAACTGAGGCCTAGGGTTGGGAAGTGGCTTGATGAAGGTGGTCATCCTAATTGGGGATACAATTGCTTTGATAAAATGCCACGACTGAGGCAACTGGGGGAGGAGAAGATTTATTGGTTTATACTTTATCATCATTGTCCGTTATAAAAGACGTCAGGACAGGAACTGAAACAGGACAGGGATTTGGAGACAGGAGCTGATGCAGAGGCCATGGAAGGGTACTGCTCAGTGGCTTGCTCCTAATGGCTTGTTCAGCCTACTTTCTCATAGAACCCAGGACCACCAGCCCAGAAGTGGCCCCACCCACAATGGGCTGGGCCCTCCCACATCAATTATCAATTAAGAAAATTCGCCAAACACTCATGCACAGCCCAATCTTATGGAGGCATTTTCTCAACCAAGGCTCTCCAATGACTCTGGCTTGTGTCAAGGTGACATAAAACCAGTCAGCACAGTGGTTGAGTTAGGATTTGAACCTAGAACTGCTCACCCCTGTAGACCAAGCCCCCAAAGCTGCATTGTTACTATTCTACTGTTGTCTAGCATGTTCCCTGGTTCCAAAGCATACATAAAAGGTATAATATCTCCTCTAGTTATGATCGAGTAGGAATAGGTACCTTTCAAGGTCTGAGGGGGTCTCTGGCATATGCCCAGAGCCCAAAAACACCTACATCAGTGTCTTCAAATGCACAGATTTCCCAGACCTTGTTTGGAGCCAGAGGTCTTGATGTCTTCCCAGAAAGCCTTCTATACACATCCCTTATCAACCCCACTTGGATCTGTGGGCTCTGGCACACCAGCTCCTGGGGGACCAGCCCCCATCTACTGTTCAGTGCGTAGAACATCCCCACACACCAGGAAGAGGGTAGATTTTCAGACAGAGCTCCTGTTTGAAATTAATGGTAAACCCCAATTGCAAATCTGAAGTAAGATTAATAATGGTTTACTTAGAAAGTGTATGGCGTGCAGGGACACCCCTGGAGAGGCACAGAATCTCAGGACTCAAATAACACTCCAGCACCAAGGCGGGGCTTGACCCAGAAAGAAGGCTACTGCTTTAGAGAGCTCCAGTCAGGGGAATGGAGAGCCAGAGCTGCTCTGGCATAGGAGGCTGAGGAACCATCAGCCTCGGGATACCTGCTCTGTTGTTTCCTGTTGACCTCCCTGCTACCTGAATCCTGGAAACCGAAGGCTGAGGGAATCTTTTCACAGCCCCAGACAAGTCAACCTGCTTGCTTGTTCATGGCTTTTAGAACTACCAAGGTAGGCTATTGTCTTTGTGGAAAAGTTGGAAATCCACAAGTAATACAAACTAAAGATGAAAATCATCTAGAGACAGCAGCTGCCAAATTGCTTTTATGTAAATATTTATCACACAAAATTGGAAACATTCTATTTTTATTGATTTGTGTTCCAGTCTTTTCATCTAACCAGGGGGCATGAAGATCTTATAGGCATCATAACTCTCTTCCAAAACTCATCATTTCAAGGCTGTATGGGATGTCACTGCATAGCCAAGCAAGGCTGTCACTAACCGGTCTCTTGTTCAAAGATACGTCATTTGTCCTCTCTCTCTTTCTCTCGGCTATTATGAAAAAATAACAATCCACACTCTTGCACATATTGTCATTATATCATCCAGATGGAGTCCTATAAGTGGCATTGTTCTACAAATGTGAACAAATTGGAGTTCTTGTAGTTACTGCAAAATGCTCACATGTTGATCGATTCTCAAGCACGCTGTTTAAGAAGGCACATGCCATCCTTTCTTTCCAAGTATTGGATGCTTGTACTTTCTAGAGATCCGTAATTTCGCTGTAACTTTCTCTTAGCTGTGCCTCACTTCTGTTGAACCACACATTTCCGAAGACTGTCTTTCACCTTTGCAGTGTTATCGACAGGCAGTGTGATGGGGCTTACTGTGGGGTGGAGTGGAGGACTGGAGAGATTTTATCAAGAGGTTCAAGTAAAGGCACTGCGTTACAAGGGCAAGCTGTGTTCTTCCAGTTTTAGGGCTCTCCTGTCCAGCTGATGCTCCTGCCATGGAGGTAGTGTCTTCTGCCAAGAGAGGTGCTGGTGAACTCCACTTGCTTTTTGGTGGGGACCCCTAAGCTCATGCTGGACCGGACTTGGCTTCCCTTCCCCTCAGTATCAGCAGAGGGGGAATTAAAATGACTAGCTTGGGCTTACATGCTATTTGCTGATGCAAGTATAACTAATTAAGGTTTTAACAGAATAACAAGTCCTCAGATTTCCCTTGGCAAAGCAAAACTGGGAGCAAGCAGCACACTGGACCAGTCTGTGGCCTCCAAACCTGCCAGCTGGAAAGATGCGATCACCAGAGGGAGCTGACCTAGAATCAGTGCTCAGGACTTAACCCAGTGACGTCATGTCGGAGAGATGCTTATTCTCCAGTCACCAGTGCACAGACCTCAACTGTCAGCCCTCAGGGATCCCTCGGGGAGGAGACAACGCCTTGTTTGTGGGTGTAGTCCTGACAGATGATGGGCACCTATTTTCCATCTGGAGAATAAGCAGACGCCAAAACCAGAATGGAGGCCGAGATTCCTGGAAGCCGGTCAGGGGTGGGTTTTCTCTGCTAGTCTTCATTGTCACCCTATGGGGTGGGATAGATGAACACATAGGGAAGAAACAGCTGGGGCCACAGCTGGGCAGATCCACAGCTCATAAATCCTGAAATTTAGATTTGGACATAACTCAGACAATCTCAGTCCCTGTCTTTCTGCTGTGCTTGCAACACTACAGAAAAATGTTTAATGATTTCTGAGGATCCGTGTCCTGGGAAATAATGCGAATCATAATTTAAAGTTAATGAATCTCAGATTGTCACCTACATTCCAAATATTGGAAGAGATTCTGACTGTTAGGTAGTGTGTACTATGAGAAAAACATACAAGCGAGGGCTGTTATCTACCACATGGAGTCAACAACAAAGTCATCGGCTTTCTGTGACAGGCAGGCAGAGCTGGAGTAAGCAGATTCTGCCATAATCTTTTGCTTTTGAATGTCACCCTGTGCGGCTTGAGACGAGAGTCAATCATTAAGCGACACTGCGTGCTGATGATGGCTTATGTGCAAACACCCCGGAAACAGCTCGTTTTCTTCTTTATTTGGTGTCAGGTGCTATGGAAACAAAGACTGGAAGTTCCTCTTTCTTCTTTGGCGCTTATTATCAGTGCAGAAGATCTTGAGGCAATCCATCTCTGTACAATACAGTGAGAGTCAGAAAAGCCCCAAGCCTGTATGTTACAGGTGTCTAAGGAGGCAAGAAAAGAAAAGGGCTGGAAAATTGGGAGAGAAACCAAGAACCTTTAATATATATAATGTACTTCCCCCCACCCCCAAGACGATGTAGCCCTGGCTGTCCTTGAACTCATGGAGACCTGCCTCTCAAGTGCCGAGATTAAAGCCGTGTGCACTATGCCTGGCTAGGTATATATTCATGATATTAGGTTACTCGTTTATGGAGCACCCTGCCATGGACAAGGTGCCCATGTGGACCCAGTGATCTGTTCTTATACCCATTTTGCAGAGGAAGAAACTAAGGCTCACAGCATTTCAAGTAACCTCCTAAATGCACAGAGAACAGTCTGGGGGAACAGGGTTGAAACTAGCATATAATATATGATGAAATGAGCATATGACCACCGCTGAAGATGTCACTTGAAAATGAGCTTCGCGTTTATAGTGATCTCCGGCTGCTACCTCACAAGTCATTTCACAAACACTGATCTGAAACAAGAAACATTTACTGTCTCAAAGGCTTGGAGGCTCAAGAATCCAGAGCCGCGCTTACCTTGCTACTCCGGCTTAGGGGATCTAGGTATGGACTCGGGCTGCGTTCACCTAAAGGTTTGGCCGCAGCTGCAAGCTCTGCCTGCTGGGTCCCTCGTTTCCAGAGCTGTCGGCAACGAGCCTCGGTTTCCTTGCCTCACACTCTCCACAGAGGTGGCTGTCCTCATGACGTGGGAGTTGGCTTCCCGAGGGAAGAGTAACCCAAGAGAGAGCAAAACTGAAGCCGTGGCTCCTGGGAGCTGATCTCCCAACTGTCATCCCATCGCTTCCTTAGCCCCGTATTAATCAGAGGTGCCACCAAGCACAGTCCACTCTCTAAAAGTAGAAACTGAGGCTCCGCCGTTCCAATGCAGCCGACATCAAGTGCCCACACTGCTGGGCACTCCAGCCACTCTCTGCTGCCCAGAAATGAAGGAGTCGCTCCCACCGAGGCCCACCAGCATTTCTGGACATGGGGAATGAGCTATTTCTTTCGGGAAAGAGCTATAGTGATGACTTCCCTGCTCCCACAGTGCCATGTTTCCGGGACCGTGGCTCTTATCACATTGCTAAAAGGCATAAAAGTTCATCATGCTGTGGTGACCCCAACCATGAAATATCCTCAAGTGTACCTTCAAATCCCAGAAATGAGCTCGTGGGTACCTCCTGGAAATTCTAAGGACAAGAACTGCAGGGAAATGACCAAAAGCTGGTGAGGACCCTCTTGAGCAGTGGTTCCCAACCTGTGGGTCGTGACCCCTTTTGGGGGTTGAACAACCCTTTCACAGGAGTCACCTAAGAGCATCGGAAAACACCGATGTTTACATTATGGTTCATAACGAACCATATGTAAGTATGGAGTAGCAACGAAAATAATTTTATGGTTGGGTTCACCACAACATGATAAACTGTATTAAAGGGTCACAGCATTAGGAAGGCTGGGAACTGATGCACTGGGGTATGCATGGGAACACTCCCTAAGTCTCCTGTCCCGAGCCACAGGAAAAAGTGGGCTCATGTCCAGAAGGTCATGATTCCACAACCCTGAGGAAGAAGACAGGTTGGTGTAAGAAGGAGGTAAAGCTATGTCAGCTGAAGCTGGTGGGGGCACACTGTAGTTTTAGTACTCAGGGTACTGAGACAGGAGGACATCTGTGGGTTTAAGGCCAGTCTAGATGACATTGTGAGTTCCAGGTCATCCAGAGCTACATAGCAAAACCCTGTATCAAACAAAACAATGACAAAACAACAAGAAAAGAAACGTGGGAGGGGAGCCCAAACCTGATGAAGCAATAGCTTTTGCTTCCCATATTCCCAGGCCAGATGGCAGTAAGCATGGCTGGCCACCTTCTCTTTCATCCCATTTCCAGCAAGGCAGAAAGCAAGCTACTGCCTGGAGTGGTCAGATTGCTACAGTCAGAAGTAGGCTGGAATACCCTTTCTTATCTGGTCCTTGGCCACACTCTAACATCCTATTGGGACATCTTTGCTAATGTTCCCAACTGTTTTGCTGTCCAAACAGCTGCCACTAGATTCACACCTTACCCAGTTAATCACTTGAGCACTCTTCTAAAAACTGCCAAGCCCAACTTTATTAAGCTGGCATCAGAACAACATAAAACTTTCATGAGCTATTCAGACCTCAATGGGACATAACACAGAGCCGCATGAAGGCCTTAGCACTTAGTTGAAAACCTGCCCTGGAAATCAATTTCTTCTGTATCCTTGCAGGAAGAACAGAGTACCTTGCTAGTTACTTTAAATAATAAGACCTCTTGGTGTTGGCAGCCCATCTCGTAGCCAAAGAAAATGGCTCTGGGCTGGTGAGATGGATCGGTAGGTGAAGGTGTTTGCCATGCAAGCTGGGGACCTCAGTTCAATCCCAGAACTCACGTACAAGTGAAAGGAAAGAACTGACTCCACAAAGTTGTCTTCTGACCTGCCCACCGTGGAATGCATGTGCACAGAAACTGATTTTTCTAGAAAGAAATGTTTCTACTCTTGTCAGATAAGGCCTTGCCCTACGGCCTGTCTTCAGGAGCACCACTCAGGGAAACTCTGAAGACAAAAGCTTGTGTGTGTTAAGGGTCTAGTGGCCACCCTAGGAAGGTACTCCACTTGTGACAGCCCAGCCCAGACCCTCTGTGGAGTTAGGAAACTATCGCATGCTCATCAGCCTGCTGAGGTTGGTCCTGGGCCACTGACTTCTGGCTCCTGCCAAGCAGTGGGGGTTTCTGAGATTCTCTGAGAGACATCCTTTCCTCAGCCTCTGTAACAAGAGTCCCTGATACTCACTGAGCCCTGAGCATGCTCCAGGCACAGCTCCAAGGCTCTATCTATACTATACTTCAAGTTTACAGCTTCCCCGAGGGGTGCTTCCTCTCCAGCACCATGGACAATAACCGGAGAAACCGAGGCATGGGGATAGGAAAGCTTCTCAGGCCCCACGGCTGAAGAAGGGGCAGAGCTGAGATTCAGTCTGACCACCGACTCTGTGTTGCTCCAGCTGCTCAATACATTCTGTGTCAGTTGGAAGGTTTTGTTCTGTTTTGCTTTGCTTTTCCAGGGAAGCCGAGGGTGAGGCTCCTCTCCTTTCTTTAGCATGCTAGCAGAGCTGGCCTGTCATCAGAGGCAGTCATTATGGGGGCTGCTTGCCCTGACCATTTCCACACTGGAAGAAACTGCTGCTTCACAATACATCTTGGTAACTTATTGACTCTTTCAGACCTCTCATCTTGAATGGTGTTTTCGGCTGGTCTTCAGGCTTCCCTTCCCTTCCTCCCCTTCCCTCAACAAGCAGGATAAAACTGTAGAACATGGGTTTAGAAGACAAAGAACAGCCTGCCTTGACCTCAAGGTGAGTGACCTTGGGCAAGCACTCGATCATCTGTCTTAGATCCCGTCCCTATTGAAAGTGGAAAACCATGTTTAGTACCCTTTGGATATTATGCTAAAGAATGGATATAAAATACAGAAAGGACCTGCTATATGCAGCAGAGTGAAACTCTCCGTGGCTCTTTCCTGTTGTAAATACGTGTATCGGCTTTCCTGTCAGGAGCTTATCCACGTGCAGGGAAGAGAAGGCATGGGTTTACTGGCTTGCACAATCCTACAGCTGACCCCCTAAGAGTGAATGTCAGTCACCATTGTACATACCAGTCATGTGACCCATGCTACACCTGGGGGACCAGGCGCTGCATGGGGATGGAAGATAAGCATGAGTTCCGGGAGGGAAGCGACCAGGCAGGAGGCTACAAAGAAGACATGTGCCACCAAGTCAAGGCTGAAGTTGGGGAGACAGAAATAAGACAGACAATCCTGGACAGAGAAGATGGGGGACAGTCTCAAATGGGGGCAGTGGAAGAATCTGCAACACCAGAGGGCCCAGATTGGTCACAGACATGATGGGGGAATGTTCCACAGTGTGTGCAGTCAGCCGTAAGGTGGGCATCGACTTGGCGGATATGTGTGTGTGTGTTAAGGTTGGAGACAGGTATATGAGGCTGGATTTTGCCCCACCTTTTACCAAGTGCTTTGCATGTATGAACCTACTTGATGCTCAGTCCTGTGCTGAGCCAGTGTCATCTGTGTGCAGAGGAGGAAATACAGATTTACAGACTTGTGCTATGTCCACCTCTGAGCCTCAAGAGTAATTCTGAGAGCCAGGCAGGCACAATCACTGCTGAATAAGAGGGTCACCTAAGATTCCAGGCACCCAATGGCCACTTAAGTGCTTCCCTTTGTTAGAGATTCCCTAATCTTTTTATAAGTGAGATAGTCTGAGTTTTGTCATTCTGGAAAACAAACTCCACATGGAGTTCAGCAGAAAACACACAGAAATTTAAGACGCGTTCAACATTGTGTTGGAGGGAAAGCAGATTATGGTGCAAGATGAGAGGGAAGAAGAAAAGTCTGGGCGTGACACCGTGTTTACTGCAGTGCCAGCCACGACCGCCAAGACAGGAAATCAACCCCAGTGGTCCATCAGCGGAGAAGCGGACAAAGAAAATGTGGGATATAAGCAGAGTGGAATACTATCTAGCCGTTAGAAATAAAAATCCTGTCAGTCAACCTCAGGAGCATGCAACTGGAGGGTAGTGTGTTAGGGGAATAAGCTGGGCACAGAAAGACAAATGCTGTGTGTCCTCACTTATATCTAGAAGTGAAAAAAAAATGCTGCTTCTCTGTTTTTTAAAGTAAAGAATATTGATTAAAAGAACCTGGGAAGGGTATCGGGGAGAGGGGCATAGAGAGGGGGTAGTTAATGCATTCAAAGGAATAGCTGGCAGGATCAATAATTTATAGTGTTTTACAAAGCAGAAAAATAACTATGGTTGTCAGTAATTGTCTATGTCATCATAGCTAGTAAAGGAGATTTTGAATGTTTCCAACAGGAAGAAGCAATAAAGGTCTTGTGTGACAGCTAAGCAAATTGCCCCATCTCACTGTCACACATTGTATAGACCCATTGAAATGTCACTCTGTGCTACGTAAATAGGCACAATTACTATTAAAATAAAAAAAAAACATACATTTTAAAATCAACTGATCCAAGTCTGTGCATGACTGTGGGATGGGTTTGTCTTTTTGGTGGCCTATCCCCACAACATGACTGATGGCTTTGATCAGCCTTGCCAACAAAAACCAAGACATCTAGAGCTCACATTCCAGAGGGACTTTCAAAAGGTTTTGGAACCACAAATATTATTCACAGACTCTTAAGGAAGAAAAGTCAAACATTACATTCATACTTGAAGCTTTATCTGTGTGATTTAATGCTGTGTTTGCATGCTTGTAAGCCCAGGTCATGGTCAATCAAACGGGAGGCCATGTATATTCCCCATCGGGGGACCAGGATGCTGGCTGTGGAATGTTCCTTTAGCAGACATTGTCGGGGGGGTGGGGGGAACCATCACCTTATAGAAGCCACTTCTTTCTGGCTCCTGTGTGGCATGCCATCCACCCAGGACCCAGGGAATGTACATACTTGGCCTAGTTATTGTGGGATGTAAAGCAGGCCTTGGTCCTTGCAGGAGTCTATAGTAAGGATAGGGAGACAGGTACCCAGGCTCAAGACCTGGTAGGAGCAATAGGCATAAAAGCAGTGAACACAGTCACAGAGGAAGAATCCAGCCCAGGTGTGACCGTGTTTAACAGACCAGCAAGTGACCACAGGTTTAAACTAATTTCAGAGGCAAAACTTTTTTTGAGAGATTGATAAGCAAACTTCTCTCAAGCCAATGTGTATGTGTGTGGGGGTGCACACGCACATGTTCATGTGTTTGTGTGTGTGTATTTGCTGGAGGCTGACTCCCAGGGTCTCTCTTACACATAAAAGGCAATTTCTCTAACATCAAGCTACACAGGAGCCGTCAATTAGCCTTCAGCACACATCTACTAAGCCTAGGATGGACTTACTGGGCATTCAGAATAGGGACTATTGGTTTTCCAAGGTCGGGTGAGCAGCAGGGACCTACCACCAATTAAGGAAGAAGGAATTCCTAGGAGAAAGAGAGAGCAATTCTGAATGGGTGCTCTAGACAGTAACCCGGTGCTCGGCCTCACCCACACACAGGGAAAAAGAGCCCAAGGAAGAAACAAACCAATAGCATACTTAAGGCTGTTGAAGCTCTCTGCTGTTGGGTTCAATTCTATTAACTCCCTCCATTAATTAATCAGTCCCACCAATTTGTCACTCATGAAAAAAAAAAAAACCAAACATGCTACACTTTTAGAAAATTGGTAGATATTTCCAAGTTCCGATTCTTACACAAGGGAAACAAAACACTCTAATTTTTCTTTCCTCCGGTAGTTTCTATGCCAAATCCCATAACCTCTTCTCAAAATTCTACTCCATACTGGATGAAAGGTCTGCCTCCATGCCTTCCTCACCCTGTGGAATGCTGGGAGATGGCTACCAGATGTTTTTGCAAACAGTTTTACCAGGCTACAATTTACATACCATCAAGCTCATTTACTTTATAACTCGTTTTTTTTTTTCAGGTAATCTAATTTTAGAACATTTTCATTATCCCAAACAAATCCACACATTAGTGGCCACTCCTGGTTTGTCACACGACCTGCCTCCTGTGTCACTGGTCCACCTTCCGTCTCTGGAAGGACCCGTTCCGGGCATTCTGTAGAAACGGAATCATACAATATTGGCTTTCTTTCACTGAGCATGACGTTGGGGTCATGGTATGACTCATTAGAGGTATCAGTAAGTAAGCCATTTTGTTTTATTATTAGATATATTTTCATTATACAACAAACATTTTTGTGGCTTTTGTAACCAAAGGAAATTTCAGCTGCTCCCACTCTTTCTGGCCATTAGTATTGTTGCTATGGACACTCGTGACAGTTTTTTGTCTTCTTTCTCTGTAATACACAGGATAAGGGTAGAACTGCTGGGCCCTCTGGGAACCTCACGGTTAGCATTTTGAGGGGAGGGTTAAGCTTTCTTCTAAAGGCGCACTCCATCTCTCCTTCACACTATGCTGTATGAAGCCTCTTTCCTCAACACGCTCCTCACCGCCTGTTACTCTGCCAACTCAGCTACCCATCCTCCTGCCTGTGAAGCGTGGATCTGATTTGCATACTCAAGAAGACTATGAATGGTGAGAATTTTTCCAGTGTCTATTGGTTCTCTGTATGTCTTATTCTAAGACCCTTTGCCCATTTTTAACTAGACAAGCTTTTGGCTATAGGTCATATATTTTCCCCCAATATTTACTCCTGCTTAAGAGTTGATATTTCACTTTCTTGCCCTAAGACACAAATTTTAAAATTTGAGGATGTTGATGATCTTAAGAGCACCGCTTGGCCCACATTCCATAGGGATGGAAAACTTAGAAGATGTTGCATTTGCTACAAAAGCCTCAATCCAAGTGTCCAAGACAGAATGCAGTACGTACATACACGGCAAAATTAGCCTTAAAAAAGGATGGATAATGCTGGACATGGTGTCGCATGCCTGTGATCCCAGCACTCAGCCAGGCAGAGGCAGGCAGATCGCTCTGAGTTCGAGGCCAGCCTGTCCAGGACAACTAAGGCTACACAGAGAAACACTGTCTTGAAAAACCAAAAGGGCGGAAAAGGATATATAATTTAAGGCACACTTCAACATAGATGAATCCTGAAGACATTGTGCTAAGTGAAACAAGACAAAAAGCAGCCCAATTACAGTCAGGTACCTAGCCCATTCAGACTCAGGCAGAGTGCAGAAGCAGGTTACTGGGAGCCAGGGCAGAGGGATGGAAGTTACCGCACAGCAGGGTTAGAGTTTTCAGTTTGAAGTGAAAGTAGATGGGTTGTAAGGGCATGGCTTTGCAGAATATAACTAAGGTCCCAGAACCATACCCTCAAAATAGTTAAAAATTATAAAAACCTAAACAAAAATTAAAAGACAAAGGCCTGTTAGATCCTGTCCTTGGGCTCTGGTTTATCAGTTTGCCACTTTCCATCAACTTCTACACAAATAAATACAATGAGCCGAGTACTATAAAAAGTAAAACGTTTGATCAATCGGAAAATAAGCAGCTGTGGCAAAGAAGCAGCCATGTGTGAGCATAAATTCCTTCCAGGAACAATACCAATGTAGAGAGCCTGTTCATGCAAGGTGCCCTGCTGGGTGCTGGGGACTTGAAGGGGCCTGTCTTAGGGACCCTGCACCCTGGAGAAATTTCAGAAAGTGAACATTTCAATCCCAGAAGGAACCTAACCCAGCTGTGTCCCCTTTGAATGAGACTCTGTGAGAGCAATACAGTCCTTCTAACTAGGCCCAAGCCCTTAACCCCTCAACACGGCAGCCCGTGTCTCAACCCTGAAAACTCATAACCCCTTATTCCCTTGTGAAATACAGAGGAAGTGATTACGCACTTCGGGCTTAGGCCATCCCTTTTCTCAATGAATTCGTTTACAACTATCTCGTTTTTCTCCCCGGGGCTGCATGTAAAGGATCATTGTGGCTAAACAGTTTGCAAGTCTATTCACGCTGTGAAATCATTAGCAGCTAAAGCCATCCTGCTGAGCACAAAGAAGAAACACCATGTATGTCCCAAGAAAAAGTTATCTACCAAACCAAGGCTCTGGGAATTACGCACAGATCTGGCACATGAGGTACTAAAACAGAAACAAATGCTAGCGGTGGGGTTGGCTAGCATGAACCAGGCCAAAAGGAAGGTCAAGAAAGCAGAAGTGGGCAGAGGTGAAGGCAGAAACTCAGAAAACATGGAAACGATGAGAAGAATGCTCTCATCCCTGAAGGGGACATCCCCGCCACCTCATGGCCACAGCTATTGGCAGTTCATGGCTGCTGGGGAGGAGGAATCAGAACCCTCAGTGGTGTTTCACTGTTGTTTGTACTCAGGTAAGTCACCCTACACTCTGGTCATGCAAGCGACCCTAATTAAACACAGTGGGTCACACATGCATGGAAGGACATGAGAGTAGGAGAGAAGGGTCCTTAGTAGGAAGAAGAAAGGGTTCAACAGGAATGGGAGGTGGCTAACTGGGTAAGGGGGTGGGATCAAAGTATATTATAAACTTGATGCATAAAATTGTGAAAGAACACACGGAAAGAGAGACAGAGAGCGGCAGAGGGAGACACAGAGAGAGAGAGGTCCACCTGTTTTGAATATACCTAACTAAGCACCACTCTCCGGACGCCTGCGCCCACATCTTGGATGCGTGTACTGTCCTTTTCCTATATGTGTCTGTCTAAATACTTAATAACTTTGCTTCAAAAACAGGGAGGCAAGAACACTGTTTCTGGTTCAGTCAGTAGCTCAAAATAGCTATTAAGCACCTACTATGAGCCAGGCCCCATCCAGTCTCTGGGGATACAACACCCTAAAGATGTGCTACATCTCTCTCTAAGGTAAAATATAAGAATAAGACCTTCTCTTGCAAGGACCCTGGTCTCCCACAGGGAGGGAGGGGCGTGGAAAAGATATGACAGCTATGTCACAGAAGATACACAAGGCACTGTCAGAACAGCAGGACCATGGGGTGGTGTGAAGGAATCAAGGAAGGCTTGCTTGAGAAGCAAGAGAGAGGGCTAGTGTTCCTGAGAAGAACAACAAACACAGGAGACAGCTTGACTACCCAAGTAAGCTTGGAAGAAACAGCCAGGGCCCTGTCCCACCGTTTGTCATTCTTTTTCAGACTCAGTTTTTCCATCTGTGAGATGGGGATAGCGGTTGCAACTTCTCAGAGGGGATCAAATGGGATAAACCTAGGCAAAGAGCTTGATTGACGCAGCTGTTATGAAAACCGAGAGACACAGTAAGACAAGCACCCAGGAAAGCTTCGACTTTGGTCAGCCTTCCGCCTAACTATGAAATATTCATGTTCAATAAAATGATAATGTTTTAGGCACATAAATTGTTGATGTAGTCTCTCTGATGCAAACATACAAGGATTAGATTTGGCTGTAAGAGAGAGCCAGAATAATACACATAATAAAATGCATCTCTTTCATCTATGAAAGTCAACTAGCAGCCAACAGAGGGCCGAGTGGCCCAGGGCTGGTTCTGAAAGCCTGCCCAGGACCAGGAGGCTTGCAGCTCACCATTGCTCCTTCAGTCATGGAGCCTGACATCCATGGATCTCATCATGTCACAAGTCTAACCAATCAGCCACTCCACAATGGGTTGCTCAGATCCCAAGGGACCGCTTGTCCCCCAAGGGTCATTTGCCCTTCGTAGGTGCCTCGCACTGTGCAGCCTCTGCTACCAGGAAGGACACATAGGTGGCTGTTCTCCCATCAAGCCAGGACCAAGCAGAAGTTGATTAAATACACATGAGAACTGAGTCTTTTAAGAATGACAGGGTACTTTATGAAAAAGGATGTATTCAGAAGTAATATTTTATTCTGTTCAGGCTGAATTCCGAGGCTGTCACACCTCATATGCCACTTGCCAGGCTGTGTGTCTGTGTCACTCAGCCTGTTTCATTCACGCCAATGAAGACTGCTACAGCTTTTCACACAACCGCAAAAGTCGCTTGCACCACCATCATGGCGCTCTTGCCGTTACAAGCGGCAACTGGCAGGCTGGCCAGGCCAAACCCAAGCAGGCCTGGAGGGAGGATTTCTCTCTGACTGCACAGGCTAAGTGACTCCCCTCTCTCTGCTGCTTCTCACTGCTTCTTAGAGGTCAGCTATCTCTCTCATAAGGTGAAATCTGGCTTTCCACCAGGACTGGACTGCACAGTCTATAACCCATCCTATTCAGGAGACTAACCGCAAGCTGCGGGCTGACTACCCAAGGACAGCTGACCGTGAGTGTCAGCACTGACCAGGGCTATGTGCTCTCTCTGCAGGTGAATGGACAGGCAGGCCCAGAGCCTCATTGGTTACCAGGATGCCCGGAGGGGCTGGATCTCCACTCATCAGCCACTACACACCCCACGAGTGATCCCCACCATCTGAGGCTCTAACCCAGCCACTCTGGTACAGGACCTGCAAGTGTGGGGCGGCACCTAGCAGCCAGGAACAGGCCTGGCAGTATGGGATTTTGCAAGGCTCCCTGGAGGATTCTGAAGCTACTCCAGGTTTGGGGGGTAACAAGCTTTGTAAAGGCAAGTCATGTTCTAACATTGATCTCCTGGCTCGGGCTCCAGTCCCCTGGGCATCGATGACTACATAGGATTTACGTGGCCCTGGGAACTTAAAACCCCAAATAATTCTCCCTTCTGTGGTCTCAGGGAATATAGGTTTTGTTTGAAACATCAAATAGCAAGAACTTAGTCATAGTAACATGCCGTGAATTATCCTCACCCAGGACTGAGATGACTTCCTTCTCCTCCATTCTTCCTAATGGTATGAACAAGGAGCTTGCAGGCAGTGTGGGGCTGAGAAGGAACAGGTGGTTATACTAGGTAAGGAAATAATAGAGCAAATTGGCAAAATGAAGGACTTCAGACTGAACAAACCAGCTCCAGAACAACACGGAATGAAGAGAGCGATCTTTCAGGTGTGTTCCTTCCTCTGAGAAACTGACATGTTTCTCATCTTTCCCTTTTCATTATGGTTTCCAGAAGGTTTCATATAAAGTCATTCTGAAGACTTCATTGGCACTCCAGGTAGGAGTTTGTCTCTTTTTATTTTTCTCCTTTCCTTTGTCCAGATGTTTAATTTTTAGACCACAGTGCCATTGTTATAGACCTGTTCCTTAGCATTGGCATTTTACATTCTAAAAGCCACTTGGAATTCTTTCGGGGAGGAGCAGGGGAGGTTAGTTCCCACATCCCAGGCATGCCAGTGGATTAAACCTGCTCCAGCTCCCCCAAAGCAAGCTCATCAGAACCAGGCCCTGCTCAAAGCCCTGCGGCACACGTCTTTCACGGGGGATGAGCTGGTATTCAAGGTCCCAGAGAAAATCATGGTCATTGTGGGGAAAACACTGCCTGACTCAGCTGTGCAGCCCCGCACCGCCATGCTGCCTCGGGGAGACACCTTGCCTCAAAGCTCAGACAGCATGTCACCCTGACACAGAGCCTGTGGCTGAAAAGAGCTGCTTAGTGTTTTCTACCCATCAGGAATAAAACGACACTCTCCCATGATTCTCTATTGCGGAAGCTTGCAGCCATAGGATGCATGCCTCAGAAAAGCAGCTGCCTGTGTAAAGATCTTTCTCCTGCAATGAGAATATATAGCAAGGTAGAGAATAAAGGAGAAAGTACCAAGGGGTTTAGCACCCCTCTCCAGTTATATTTAAAGGGCGTTTAAATTGTATTCTTCTCCCTACAAGGACACAGTTTCCTTTCATACCAATGTTTTCATGTTTTGAAAACTAGGTTGCATACAAACAATCCCAAACCCTGGAAAACACCAGAAGGTTCTTGGGGTAAATTACTCCTTCCTTTAGCACATAGGAAGGACTTTTGCGCTTGGTGGTGCACTCACACAGCTTCTCCTGGTGAATATTCATCAGGCTCCTGCCACATGCCTGGCACCGTCTTTTTGCATGATGCCATCTTGGGCTGCGCAGAAGGATTCGTACCGAGTGGCTCTTCTGTAGCAGGCTTCAGTGTTCAACCATGCCCCCTCCCCTTTTGGTATAGTATGCCCCTGCCAGCTGCTAGCTTCTCTACACCCATGTCCCTACCATGGATTCCTATATGGCCCAGCCAAGACTCTGGGCCTGCCAGTCCTGTGACCCCACATCAGTTCTGTCGGGCATTGCTGCCCTGTAGCTGCAGCTCAACATTCTTAGCTTTGTCTCTGGTGGCTCTGCGACTCCGCAGAGGTCCACAGACTCAACTCGGGACCCTTATGCATCCACTGCACCTGCTCCATACCATGTTCTCACTCCAGCTCTTCACATGCCTGATCAGAATCTCAGCGGGCATCAAAGACACTTCCCCTCCACCTCTCTGCTCGGGTGCTGCAGAGCGCTCGGACTGAATGAGAGCAGCTGCAGCACTCACCCCGACAAGAGAACAGCCAGAATGGCCGCTGGTCAGAGGCGCCACGCAGGAACCGTGCGTGTCCTTCCCCTTGTTGTTCTGGAGCACGTAGAAGCACCATGGGGTGCTTGCTTAACACGAGAACTGCTGAGGGAACAGCAACGGGGAGTGACCAGACAACCCTCACCAGGGCGTGGAAACCATTAAAACCAGTAACCGGGACTCTGCCTGAGCAGATTCCGAAGCAAGGCCCCCCGGAGGCTGAGGGGGCAGATGCCACACCTGAGGAGCTGTCCCAGATGTGATTATGCAAAGCGCTGGCCTCACATGCTTTGATGGTAATGTTCGAATTTCTCCAGCTTCCAGCACAGTAAGCACAGGCACAGCTTAATGGCGGCGACTGGACTGAAAGGTAATTGGGAGCTGAGAATGGAGATTTGACCTCATTATAATAATTCTCTATGGAAATGTTTGTGTATCTAAGAGCGCTACTCCCTGGGCTCCAATTCAAAGGGATGGCCATCAAAGGTTTCGAAGGTGTAAGTGCTAATAGTGTTTTTAAGCCATGAATGTTGAATCCTTTCAATATACAGGACCCAGAATAACCAAGTCCCTTGCTATAAAATAAGCTGTAAACAGAATAAATTCAAACCATAAGGTGACTCTGCCGACCTCTTTCCACCCCCGCTCCCCATCTCAGGCACCCCACCATTCCTTGTGTGGCCTCCTGAAGAGGCACAGCATCCAGAAGGAGGAGACGGAGGAGCCAGGCCTTCAGCCTCCTCTCTCACCACCTAACATCTGAGCTGCCCCAGGAAAACCCAGGGGCCAATGCTGAACCTCAGACAACTGCCACACCACATCCACTTAGTTCTGGGGGTTTAAAGTTGTTTTTTTTTTCCTTTTCCATGTTTCTGGGGCTACGTGCATCTAAGCGTAGCTACCTGCAGAGGCCACACAAGGGCGTGAGATTCTGCTAATCGTTGTCCTGTTATTGTTGAAATAACAGACAGTGCAGCTAACGGTATATGGCACGCATAGGAGTCTCTTTCCTTTGCAGAACATGAAATCTCAAATGGACTGTTCCGGAGTTGCTGGGGCAGGGTGTCGGTGACGGCAGGACACAGGCCAGCGTCACCAATTCTTTGTCGTATGCCTCACCCTTATGGCGCGGTGGCGGCAGCAGCCCCAAGCAGTACACTTGAACCTCACTGCATTCAAAGCAGGGAGCAGCATAGACAGTGTCTCTCCCTCAGCTCTCCCCTCACACAAGGATGAAAATCTCCTCCCAGCAGCCCTCGGTGCTCTCCACAGTCATTTTAGGATCATGAAGGCACTCACGTGTCTGAGCCCTCAGGGCTAGAGCAAGGCTTATCCTTCAGGAGTGTAAGAGATGCCTGCCAGGCTTCATTATGTAAGACAGAACATGTCAGACTTGGTAAAATGACCATCTACCTTGGAAGGACCATCTCCAAAGACAGTAAGAAGACCAGACGTCAGGGAGGTCACAGTGCACCAAAGCTGGGCCTCTCACTGGGACAGGTCTTCCTGCTGGGACACATCGACACCATCTACAATGCCTCCCAGCCCCCTTCTGCTCTACATGTGTGCGTGTGCTTTTTCCTTCTGATACACACACTAAGGCTGACTTTAACTGAAGCCGCATCCACACATCAGCAGGGACTGTTCAGCTCTGCTCCTGCACACCCACCAGTCTGGGCAAGGAAACGCTGAGGGTGAGACACAAGCCTGCCTTGCAGAAAACAGACAGACCCTGAGCAATTGTGTGAAGAGCCTGAAAGGTCCCCGCGGGGTTGCTAGTGGAGCAACTGTCATGGTAACTCCACCACAGGAGTGACTGAAAACTGTGGGGCCTGACAACACGGAAGTAGCCTTCTGTAAGAGTGAGAGGGCCAAGCCGCTGCCTCTAGGAGGGCAGGGAGGGCTAAAGGCAGCATTGGAGGGATCTGGTCCCCGAAGAAGGCACTGCGTCCCAGCCTGGGATGTGAGACTCCGTTAATCTGGCTGTCTTAACAGCAGCTCTCCGATTTCCTTAACTGTGAAATGCAGGTGACACTGGAATGTCCCTCCCAGCATTTGAGAAATAGGACAGACTGTATGCTCAGGTATTACAAAAATGTTTGCTCAATGGACGCCGGCATGCTTGCCAGAGCAGTGTCAATTCTAGCTGCAGTACAGACCCAGACAAGCACTTGTCACAACCAGCATTTTGAAGAGTTAGAGCTGCCAACCAGAGAGTCACCTCCCTGGCATCGCCCTTCAAAGCTGGCGACCTTCCTCAGCTTAGTCAACAATGAGTCACCCCAGAGCACACACACATAATAAGTATAAAGTTTGATACAACATAATATCTTGTTTTATTATCTTCTTTTCTGTGTGTCTTCCTTGTTAAATATTCTAAAGAATCCCCAAAGATGTCCAAAGCATATACTCATCTCTTCTGTAAAAAGGAAAAAGAAGAAAGAAACAGCCTCCCCCACCCCCATCCCAGAGTTTGAGAGAGAGAATAGAATCCATCTCTGGGGACACGCTTTTTCCCATGCCTCCAGCCTCTCCCAGGAATTCTAAATTAGCCACTCCTTTCTATTCTTTACACCTTTATTCCATTTGTGTGTGTATCCCTGGAAATCATTTAGGTTGGCTTTATTAAATTCTATGTAAATGTGGGGCTGGTGAGATGGCATTGCTCTTGCAGAGGACCTTAATTCTGTAATCACATGATTGCCTGTAATTCCAGTTCCAGGGGATCATACGCCCACAGCCACCATAGGCGCCCACATACACTTACATATCTACCCACACATACACATTCAAAAAATTAAAAATAAAATAAATATTTATGGAGAGAGATGGAAGGCTCAGCAGTTAAGAGTGCTTCCTGCCCTCCCAGAGGTCCACAGGTCAGTTCCTAACACCTACCATGGCTCACAGCTGCCTGCACCTCCAGTTCCAGAGGGTCTGACACCCTCTTCTGCCCTCTTTGGGCATGGACACACACACACACACACACACCAATTTAAAAATAATAAAAATTTCAGCTCTTTATAAGTGAAGTATACAGTAGACATTCTCTTACAACTTGCCTTTCCATTTGACGTTTTTCTAGAGTTGCATCCATGTTTATACACAAGTTTTTAAGCATCTTCACTGCTGGCTGCGTAGTGGTCTTCCATTTAGAAAGCTACTCAGTTTAACCTTGGCTTGTTCTCTGGATCTTTGCCTTGTTCCCAAGGTGACCCCTTACCTGAGGAAGGGTATACACAGATCTTATTTATGGCCAAACTGAGACAACCACGAGAGTAAAAGGGAATACTACTGATTATTACACAGGACAACACAAAAGAGCATGGTCTCAGAATTTCCTAACCACCCCTCACTGGAGTGCAGGCTGATGGAGGAGGCACATCCAAATGCTACTAGCTTACCCTGGAACGAAGAAAAGCAAACTCTTCCTTTGGAGGATGGGGAGACGGTACAGCTCCAGCCCCTGCACTCACCGGCAATCACACCTTACGGAAAATCTAGCTACAAGCGAGAATGGTGAGACATAAACGGTTGGGTCTTTTGTGGGACGGGGCTGAGGGTCTAACACCCATCACTTCATTTCCTCTTTACAATCCCGTGTTGCAGTCTCTATAGTGAGGCTCAAAGGGGTAGACTGACTTGTCCAAGGTCACTATTCACATTAGAACAGAACCCTAACCACTGTGTCAGCATCGACGACTATAAACATCATTAATGAACTGGATCATCTCTACGGGTAAAGGAGGTGCTGCTAACAATGAAACCAGACCAGGTGTGAATGACGCTGGTCCAGGTAGGCCATGTGACTCCCTCACCCCAGCTTTGCCTTATGCCCTTGTGATCTTCTACCCATAGCTGTTAATGGCTTAGGGGACTGACCAGATTCAGGACCTGGACCTCTGGTGAGGATGCCCTGTGTGAGATCTACAGAGGTTGTCGCAGAGTCCCTCGACCTTTTCTTTTTGGCACATTTGAAACACCTGACAAACTTGCCCGTGGCACCCTGCCACCCAGCGCAGCAGGTTGGAGAGGATCATAACATGCTTCCCTGAGATTCATAATTAAATCACAGAAACAGGCTTCCCCCCGCAGCGACTCCTGCGTTCTGCTGCCAGCTGCAGAGTCAGCGTCCCATTTGCTGGAGCAAGCATGCCTCCAAGAGGCCGCAGCCATATATTCCCTACGTGGAGTGCCAGCAGCCTCTCCCTCCAGGAGAGCGCATGCGCAAGGTATACAGACTTGCGTGCGTGTTCACGTGCCATCTCACACACTGAAAAGCTTTTGTTTCTAAGGAAGTGCCTCGGACGTGGGGAAACAGTTACGTAACACTCTCCCTGACCCTGAAGCATGTGTGTCTATTTTTGTCATACAGAACTGTTCCCAAACCCACTATTCATAGTAAACCCAAACCAGAAATGACAGAAATGCCTCTCAACAGCAAATGATGGCTGAGGTCTAGTCCTGCAATACGACTGTTCTACAGTGGGGACAATGTACAAATCACTATGACACACCATACATCTCGGACTCAAAATGTCTCGGGAAAGGAAAAACTAGTAAGCGAACATGCACACTACACCTTTAGTGAGGTTCAAACCCAGGCAAGGATGTCAAAAGCATTAGGACTGAGCAGCGTCATTCCTGTGGACGAGGCAGGGGCACGAGTCGCCAGAGGCCTGCAGCTTCGCTTGGGACACTGACAACAGTCCCTTCCTCAAGCTGAGTGGTGCTTGTGGAGATGGGAGAGTTGATCGGGTGACATCCCCAGGGATGTGTGCCACATCCAGTAGGTATATTCTACCTGAAGGAAAAGAGGTTTACGCACGAATGTCGAATTAAAGCTACCTTCAGGCAGCCCTCCTGTGGCTTATACCAAACTGATCTTCACTCCGACTGTGTGGTCTCTGGCAAGCCACTCCACCACGTGCCTGCATCCTTTTCTGTCCCGGCACCCGAGATGCAGGGCTGACGTGTGACCCACTAGATAGCCAGGCCAGCGCGTGGCACACAGGCAAGCACTCAAAACCATGAGCTGATTCAATTGGTGGCCCTCCGTCTACACCTGTGCTCCTAGTATTGGGGGCTTGTCTCGTCTGTCATGTCCTCTAGGCTGGGGAAGGGAAGGGTGAAGTGGCCAAGGCCACTGATCCGAGTTAGGGAACCAGGGGAGGGATGGCTAAACTGTCCGGAGGACAATCATCAGTGAAGGTCCAAAGCCCAGAAAAAAATGTCTGTACCCAGAATGCCATCCTGGGAGTCTATGCTTTAGAGACGAAAAAACAAAAACAAAAACAAAACGAAACAAAGTGGTGTGACATTCAATGTGTGCAGGCATATATTATTTATGAAAGCCACAAACCAAAACAGTATATTACATCAGAAAATAGCTAAGGAAAACGATGGAGACGCGAACTTCTATTGATCTGGAACAGGCAAACATCAGAACAACAGACCTCTCTGTATTCATTTACTGGTTAACATACCAAAAAAGGATTAACAGAAGCTTAATCAGCAACCCAGGAAAGGTTAATAAAAACTTAATCAAAATTTAAAACAGCAATATCCCAGCAATTTGGATTTTTCTAATATTTTGTCTGTATTTTTAATGTTCTTCCACGGGTATATATTACTTTTCTAATGGCTACTCCAAACATGAAAGACGGATTTTCTTTTCTCCTGAGGCCTTCATCCCTGTTGTCAAGGTGACAGCCAGCTGCAATCCAGCCCGTTTTCAAAAGGACGCCACACAAGGCAGTGCGTCTGAAGGGAGGTGACTGACAGATTGGCGAAGGGCTTCAGAAAATAAGCCCCACAGGGAGAGGCCAAGGGACAGGCATGTGAGGAACTTGAGGAAGACTATTGACAGAACAGCTGCCTTGGAGTATCTGACATGTGAAAGGGATTCTTCTTGACCTACGGAGGCCCTGGAAGTCAGAACCAAGACCAGCGAGTCCCAGGGGAGGGGGAGGGGTCCACCACAACTCAGGTCCAAGTCAGAACGACCTCTTCCCTCTAATGCCCTGCAGCTTGGTAACTGGCTTTGCACTTCCGCTCTGGCTGCCCTTGCGTCCGTCTGCCCATTCGCTACATAGCCGCTAAAGTAATGATTTTACCTAGGTCTTCAGATCCCAGTACCCCTTGCGTCCGTCTGCCCATTCGCTACATAGCCGCTAAAGTAATGATTTTACCTAGGTCTTCAGATCCCAGTACAGACTGGGCCCCCACCCACCTTTCGCTGTCCTTTCAGTCTTGTTCGGTGTATTTCAGCCGGACTGGTCACGTTGTCTCCACACCCAAGCTCAGTTCTTCTGACCTTCAAGTATTTGCACATGCTGAAACGTGGCCCCATGTTTCCTGATCCCTCCACAATTCACATCACAGGTATCACTCTTGGGTTTTAGTCCTATGGAGCCACTCCAGCACCCCACAGGACCTCCGTTTGGCTGATACGATTCCTTGTGACTTACCCGCGACTGGCCAGTCAGCAGCCACTGCCTCTAGCCCCTTACTAAGCAGGCTGTAGGTGACCTCTGCACATGTGCCAGCATCCTCATTCTTTCTGATTCCTCTGCCTGGGACAACCAAAGTCCTACCATCAGAGATCAGCCTGAATACCTCCCCAGAAGCCTCCCCTTACTCCCAAACACTAGGTTAGGTGCCTCTCCCATCTGTGCTGCTGACCATACCCCATCAGGGTACCATTTTGAATATCAGCATGTGTGTGGCATGCATGTGGGTGTGCGTGCTCAGGTGTGTGCATGCAGGTGTACATGCCTGTAGAAGCCTGAGGTTGAAGCCAAGTGCCTTCTGCAACTTCCCTCCCCTTTTGCTTCAGCCAGGGTCTGTCTCT
Source organism: Pachyuromys duprasi (assembly GCA_028658305.1). Taxonomy (NCBI): domain Eukaryota; kingdom Metazoa; phylum Chordata; class Mammalia; order Rodentia; family Muridae; genus Pachyuromys; species Pachyuromys duprasi. The sequence goes on from CM053766.1 coordinate 75,897,146, forward strand.
GGTGAGCTGATTTGGTTAGTCTGCATGGCCAGCTAGTTCCAGGGATTCCATGTCTCTGCCTCCCAGGTGCTGGGATTGCAGACCAGCTGCCACACCCACCTGGCTTTTACGAACATTTCCTAACTCAGGTCCAAAGCTTGCTTGCTCAGTAATATAGCTTTATCTGCTGAGTTGTGGCCCTGGCTACACTATTTGCCTTCAGTCGTAGCTCCTGCTACTTGGTAAAGGATATGAAGGTAGGGATATAGCTTGGCTGCTCTAAACTATTTCAGACTTCATTTTCCACACCTGCCTGCAATTCACGATCATTTTTATATTTACACAAATAATAGATCTCCGTGGGAAATATTCTAATAGGTAGCATTTTCTAGAAGCAAATACAGACTTCATCCAATTCCTCTGTCCTAGGCTCATATGCTGTCACTTTTATTCTTACCAGCCAGTTCAATAATTATTCTTTACCAACATCTGAATGCCCAGGAGCAATCTTCAGTCCGCTCACAAAAAAGATCGATACACTACACTAAATAGACTGAAAAAGATGTGTAATACCAAATTCATAAAGTGGCAGGATATAAAGAAAGAAATAAATCAAGAAAATGCCGGTGGACACAAGACTAATAAGTAAAAAATAAATCTCCCACAGTCGGCTTTCCCAAAGGCATAAAGAGTTCCTGCTAATTTGAAGAAAGTGCTTCACAAGAAAGACTTAGGGTTTCAAGGCCAGCACCCCGGATTCAGGGTAGAAGGCAGGTAAGGAAGACCTGTGAGACAGGACTCTCTGTCCCCATCCCTGCCTTTGTCCTTGGGGACTTTGGGTGTGTTAGATGTCTCCATGAATGCCAGCGCTTTTCCTAAAGGAGAGTAGGGTAATTGGGATGCTCTCTACTCCTTTCCTGTCACAGAAACTGGCTTTCCCCAGGAATATTAATGTCCTTTAAAACATTACACTTATCTTTACAATCAGGTAGCCAAGAGTACATAAGCAAACCTGTGGATGACTCTCACTGAAGCATGAGATTACGTCATTCTCCTCCCCCTTGCCTAGTCTGGACAGGAGTCTGTGAAAGTGGGGGCACCTGAGGGCCCACAGAGAAAAGAGCTAACAGAGATGGCAGCCCTTAGGAGCTTACTTGTGCTCCATAACCAGGTGTGGATGGCCTAATTCAAAACTCCCCAGTGTGATATGCCCTTTCACACTGAAGGGCTTCCCAAGAAACACTCTTTGTTATTTAGGCCTAGTCAGCCTTTTACAAGGCATGGTTCTGGGCTTTTTTTCTAAGGAACAAGACATTCCACAGAGTGGAATCACTCCGTGACCCTTCACACATCAGCCGGGTAAGTGTCTTGCTCACAGGGCACCTGAATACCTGCAAACCAGGGACCCTCCGAGAAGCTGTGATAATTTACAACAACAAAAAAAGGAGTCATTTCCCACGACATCTAAATTGTCAAGGACCATAAAGAAGACTGTTTACCTGCTGAACCAAGGTGTGCCTGAAGCAAAACATGGAGGGTTCCTGCCAAGGACTAAGAAGATACCATTCAAAGGACAGTTCTCAGGCCAGGTGAGTTGGAGCTGCAAAGACTTCTGCTCTGAGGCCAGCTTTGACCCCCCCCCCATGCCACATGCTTCCAGATCCATCTAAACTAAGGCCTCTGCCGTCCATTCAAGTTAAATACCCACCAGACTGAATGAACTGTGCCAGCCTTCTGATCTATAGAAAGCTACCATCCCTTTGGTGCTGACGGATATCCAAAACATAGCAATTTGTGTTACCCTCATTGGGAGGCTAAATATCTTACTATGCAAATTAGGTTCTAGGCATACGGATGATATGACACGAACCTCATTAACATGAGTCCATTAAATTTAGAATATGTGACCATCCTCAGCGCTGGATTTTATTTTTCTAATATCTATAAAGGAAAACAACATGCAAAACAAATGACCAACACACAGCACAAAAGATGACTTCATGCACTCTGTTAATATTTACTGGAAATCTATTATGTGCCATGGTTAGAAGGGTAGCCGCGGATATTATTCTGTGTAGTTCTCATTAAAAGAACTCTGTTGTGCAGGAATGTAATGTCACCTTGTTAAAACAAGTTAGAAGTCTGGAAAATTAAAATATGTACATCCGTACAATGGAATGCTCTGAGACCATCATAAAACCACTGGGGTAGATCAGTTGGCACTGGAGTGTTAACAAAAATGAGCACAGAGTGAAAAAAAATAGGATTGGAACCCTCTTTGATGTACACCATTTGTATTAAAAACAAGAAAGATGATGGCGACACATATACATAGCAGTGGATATACAGGCAAAAGCTCAGGAAGAAAAACAAACAACTGGCAGTCTGGAATAAGAAGGAAACTTAATTTTTACTATAATTTTGTAAAGTAAAATTCTTTATTGTTTTAATATTCTTTCATAATATTAAATCTAACTTTAAAAACAGTATTTCTTAAAACTTATTGGCCCCTGGTTGTCGCAGAGTTTGGAACATGCATGGAATTCCTGTGTTTACTGCACAGATGTGATGTGATGCCACTCATTACTGTTTAAACACACTCATCTTTTCTATTCTCTACATCTGGCTCCACCTTAACACTGCATGCTAAGGCACTGGGGGGTGAGTTTCAGGTCCGTGTGTTTTTGAAGAAGCACAACTGTAATGGTTCTGAAAACGTCTGTAGCTCATTCTCCTTTATGCTCCCTGCCCTCTCCCTCCTCAAGCTCTGTTCAACACAGACATAAATATACTCACATTGTGAGGGTGGCAGAGAGAGGAGAGGGGAGAGGAATGGAGGGCGGGTGTGAGAGAAAGGAACAGAAGGAGAGGAGAGGATGGAGGGAGGGAGGAGGAGAAGAGAGGAAGGGGGAGGAAGAGGAAGTACAGGAGAGGAGGGGAGGGGACATGTGGGAGGGGAGGGATGGAGAAAGGGAGGGAACGGGAGAGGAGAGGAGAGGGGGGGAGAGGGATGAGGGGAGTACAGGCGAGGGAAGGGAGAATAGGGAGGAGGGGGAGGTATTGAGGAAGGGAGGGGGAGACCGGTGATCTTCCCAGACAGTTTTAGTACCAAAAGCACTTTGCTGCCCATGCTGCTTCAGGCTCAGGCTGGTCAGTGGCTTCCATCCTCAGCATAAAGCACATAATTAGCACTGCTGCTTACCTTTCCGTGTATATTCTGAAAGTTTCTGCTGTGTGTGTGTATTATGTATGTATGTACATATGTGAGGATACACCTGCCCACGTGCAAGCACATGGAGGGCAGATTTTGATGTTAGGTTGTTTTCTTCTATCATTTCCCTTTATATTCTTAAAGATTCATTTTCATTTTTATGTGTATAGATCTGTACGAGTGTATGACACCTGTGAAGGCCAGCAGAGGGCATCAGATTCCCTGGAGCTGGAGTTACAGCTGGTTGTGAAGTACACTACCGGTGCTGGGAACCCAATTTAGGTCCCCTGGAAGAGCAATAAGCACTCTTGACTCCTGAGCCGTCTCTCTAAGCATACCACCTTATTTTTTTGAGACAAGGTTTCTCACTGAGACTGAAGCTTGGCTTTGGCTGGATTGGCTGGGCCTCAAACTCCTAGGATCTGTAGAACTCTGCTCTCCCCTCCCCCAACATGCACTGGGGTTTTAGACAGGCTCTGCACCCAGCTGGAGTGCTGAGAGCCAGACTTGAAGTTCTTACGATTGTGCAGCCAGCATTTTATCTCTCTAGCCCACTGGAAATAACTGGATCGTTCTTAACACTAACTATAAATATGCGGTCATTACCCAGAGTCACCCTTCCGCACCTTCACGGTCTCTACATGCTGCGCTCCCATGTAGAAGGTTCTTGGGTTTCTGCTTCCCCTGGCTGCTCTCTCCTTGGACGCTGGGGAATTCGAAACTGACACCTTTTTTTCTCAGTGCTGATAAAGGGGAACAAATTACGAATTTGCCCTGAGTGTGCAGTGCACTCTTTTAAGTTGTTTTGTTGTTATTTTTTTTCTCCCTGTAGCAGCAACCAGGAGGGGGAAAAGAGATACTTGGTAACTTCTTTAGGGAAAATCCTAACAGATTTGTGGGTATAACTCTATCCAATCTGTTACATAAATAAACCCCAAGCAATGGCATCAATTTAAAAAAAAATCTCTTTAAACACAGCTCTACCAAAGGTGACACCCTGGAACCCGCAGTCCCGGGGCTGTAATAACCATATGAGGCACTGCGCAGGTACTCGGTATGCCCTGGGATGCGAAGGGTTCTTCAGGCAAGCAGCAGTTTGTCATCGCTCCCTGGGGCCATCGCTGTCCCTGCTCTGCAAATGAACAGAGGTTTGCTGAGACAGATTCCCCTGCTCAGAGTCAGAGAGCTAGTAAGTGGCAGAGCTGAGACTCAAACCTAGCTCTAAAGAACGTCAGAGCATGCTTTGTAAATATATGAGGGAGAGGCTGAGGGAGGAACAGTCTACACCCAGAACTTTTATGACGTGCAGGACACAGGCCACACGTGCCAACAGCACAGGCCTGGCACTGGGGATCCTGACATTGCTCTCCTGGAGCTTTTGTGAACAAACCTGTTTGTTTCATTTCACCTGGCCAAGACCTGTTTCTGCACACCTAGGTGATGCCACACAGCGTTAGTCAGGACTCTAAAGCAGTTGCCCGGAGACACTCACTCCAACAGGGAAATCAGATAAAAGGTGACTCTAAGCCCCAGGGTGCGCCATGAGGACATGATGTCTCCTTTGCCGAAAACAAAACAGAACAGAACAGCCCCCCCCCCCGCAGATGGTATTGACTGGTAGCCAGCTTCCAATGCGTTTGCTCTTATTATCTCCAATGGCCACTGCTAAATCCGGGGTCAGTTCTGTGTCATCTCCGTTGCCAGGTTAGTAGAAATGCATGGTTTGCACTCTCCTCTTGACACTTCTCTTCATCTTCATCCGGAGACAGCACTCCCTACCCCCATCTCTCAGACTGTACCTTCAGTCTCATTTGCTCCATTATCCTATCTCCCCAGCTTCTAGCGTGCCAAGTGTGGAGGCTACGGACTCCTACCTACACCGACTCTCTTAGATTATAATGCTTGCCTCCAATCCACAACCAGACACCTGGCCACTGCTTGGTGTTGCTGCTGGGATGGCCAATGGACAACCTGTGGCCTACAGTAAGCTTCCAAACACCCACCAACATGACCAACACCAGCCATGCCTTCGCCGAGATTAGTGGGCACTTGGTCTTCCTTAGACGTTTGAGACCGAGAGGATTTTTAATTCCCACTAGTACAGGGGTTTAAGAAAAGTCCTTCTCTGTCACCCCCAATTATGTGTTCGATCTTTTTCCAGACACTCTCCCCTACCCACTTGCCTGCAGCCAGTTTCACTTCCGCACACGATGTTCCGCACACACGCCTGGTGTGTGCTCCCCAGGTGCCTAGCCCTGGGCACACTCGCTCTCCTCTGTTAACACTTGTCTGAACACCACCTTTCCGGTGAGAACTTTGCCTGATCTTTCTTTTACATGGCAGGCTGCCCCACAAAACACTTTCTCTCTCCCTGCTTTATTTCGCTCCTCAAAAATTTCACTGTCTACCAGATTTATATGTTTCCTTATTGTTCATGTTCCCAAGTTAGAATGTAAACTTCAAAAAGGTCCAGAAAGGGTTCTCGGTCATGTTCACTAATGTATCTACAACATAGAGTGATGTGTCAAGAACAGAGTAGGCATCTCTTTGAGAAAAAATGATTTGATCTACAAGCACACACACATAGCTGAGCACCCACAGCATACACCGTCGGCAGCTCTCTGTCTGTAAAAAAGGAAATGATGCTCCGCCTGACTCACACACTAGTTTCTTTTCCTCTCAGCCTAAAAACAGTGGTCTTTTTTGACTTAAGTATAAGCTGTATTGCATTTAGACTTCCTACTGCCAAAGAGCAAAGAGGATACTTGATATTTCTCAAAATAACTTACAAACTAGGCGTAGTGTGTTATTTTAACATGGGGAATCTTTTTAACATATGGATTATATACATTGTATATAATACACAAAAGTGGCTACACTTTTCAAGTTGGGAAACGAATTTATTGTCAGAATTTCTATGATAATAGGGCACTCTCTTTACATGTCAATAATTAGTGCTATTTGTTTTTCCATGGCAGGTTGCACTATCCAGCTTTTCTTTTATTATTTTGTTTTGGTTCTTCAACATTGCAATCTTTCTTCTACCTGCTCTGATCCTGCCTCAGCAAAAGGTGGTAAGTAGCAAATACATCAGTATAGCAAATTACCTGAGGCAGTCAACTTACACAAAGAAAAGGTTGTTTTGACTCAGAATTTCTGAGGTTTCAGGTTACGGGCCATTGGCCCTGCTGCTTTGGGGGCTGTGTGGAAGGAGGGCATTGATGGCAAAGAACACACACGGGAACAAAGCTGTACACCTCACAATGGTCAGGAAACCAAAGAGAAAAGAAGTCAAAGACAGAGGGTCCCACCACCTTTTCCCACAGTGGCTGGAAGGTCCCCCAGAAAGTCCCGCCCTTCAAGTCTCTAGCATCTCTACAGCCGAGTACCAAGAAGCCTGTAAATGTGAGTTTCTGTGAGATTTCTCAGATGGGGCCATGAACAACTAAGTTGTGAGTTGTTAGCTTTCATGAGCTGGGCCTAAGTCACAGTCCACCACTCTCTGTCTGTGAGCATCGGCCAACTTACTCACAAGTAGGTAAGAGAGTCATCAGCAAGATTTCAGGACAGGGCCGGTGAGTGGCTCTGTAGTTAAGAGCGCTTGGTATCTTGAAGAGGACCCAGGTTCAGTCCCAGATCCCACACTGGGTGGCCCAAAGTGATCTGGGGCTCCCATTCCAGGGAATCGGACACCCCCTGGCCTGGGCATATGCATGGTGTACACAAGCTCATGCACACATACACACACACACACACACACATTCTGAGGTATTTGGGGCTGGAACTTTAGCGTCTGTCCTTTTAGGAGGCAGCCCTTGGCATATTCTGCACTGAGGCTTAGATCAGATGTTACCTTCACAGAAAGGCCTTCCTTGAGCATTAACCCAAAGGTGTCCCTCAGTTACCAGCTTACCGAAAGAGTTTGCTTTTCTGCTGCCATGATAAACACCTCCACCTAAAGCACCTCGGGAAGAAACGGTTTGTTTTATCTTACACTCCCAGGTCACAGTCCATCCTGGAGGGAAGCCAGAGCCAGAACTCAATAGAAACCATGAGGGGAGACAGCTCCCCAGAGACATGAGACTCCTTCTTCCCAGGGACTCTTGGTTGTATCAAACTGACAATAAATAACCAACACACTTACTGTTCTATTTCATTTTCTCCACACATTTACCATTGCCTGAAATTATCCTATCTACCTACTTTGGTCTGTCTCTATAAACTAGAATACAAGCCCATCATAGAACTTCAAACTTTGTCTTGTCCATTCCTCTCCAAAGCCAAGAACAGTGTCTGGCCCATGTGACTCCTAGTAAGCTGAGCGTAATTGAATGCATGTGTTAAGTGAATGTCATTGACCCATTCACTAACAAGGAGTGCTGTGGATGTGGGTGCGAATCAAGCCAGGTAAGAGGCTAAGGAAAAGTGGGCTGTTTGGAGTAAGGTGGCTAGGGAAGGTTTCTGAGGAGACAGTATAGGATGACCCACAGTGGTAAGGCCCATGTTCAGGAGAGATCTCAGGCACAAAAGAAAGTGAGGAAGTAGAAACAGTGAGCAGGAGGCCAGAGGTGGAGCGTCTGCCTCCTAGCCTTTTGTTTGGACTTAGCCTTTGGCTAAGACTTAACCACACCTAGTGAAATAGAGTTTCTCATAGTCACAGATTGCTGCAACAGCACTAAGGTGCCCTGTCCTCCCTTCGCTGGGCCTTTTGTTCTAGTTCTGTTGCAGAGGGTTTAGCATTTCTGTTAGCGGTCCATTTTTGCAGCTCTTGCTCCTCTGAGTGCCTCGAAGAAAGGGAATTCAAAGAGAAAGAGAACATTGCCTGCTGTTCCTCCCGTTGCTGGCCTTTCTGCTAGGAAAAGCAAACTTTACTCCTTTAAAAACAGATGTTTTAAATATGTAAAGGAAAACGATTAGGCATTAGTGAAGGGAATTAAAGAAGACGCTAGTAAGTAGATATTCTGTGTTCATGAACTGGAAGAATCCATATTGGCAAATGTTCACACTACCCAAGATATCCATAGGGTCAATATAATGCATATCAAAATGCTAATGATGGAAACAGAACAAAACAATGCTTAAAAGCACATAAAACCGCAAAGACACCCCCCTACACACACACACACACACACACACACAAACCCCTAAAGCAATTGTGGTGGCTAATATGGCTGACTTGACAGGCTCTGGAATCTCCTAGAAGACAAGCCTCTGACGACATCTCCGAAGGGTTTTGTACATTATGAGGTTAGCTGAGGTGGGAAGAGTCACTGTGAGGAAGGGTGGTACCACTCCATGGGCGCAGACTTCAGACGGAACACGAAGAAGAAAGGGAAGCGAGCACAGCATCTCTCAACTGGCTGGCTATAGGTGCTACAGAACCAGACAGCTCAAGCTCTCTCCACCATGGTGTCCCCACAGCTACACACTGCACCCATGAATTATGGACCAAAATAAACCCTTTCTTAAGGTGCTTTTGTCTCGTCCTGTGTCACTTCAACAGGAAATGTTGCTAATATAGTAGTCTTGAACAGGAACAAACCAGAGAAATCACACTTGCCGCTTTCACATTGCACTACAAAGGTACAGAAGCTAAAATGACACCACACGTGGTGGTACCAACTGCAATCCTAGAACTCAGGAAGGTGAGGCATAATGAACATGAGTTCAAAACCAGCCTGGGCTACATAGACCTTATCTCAAAACCAAACGGACAGAAATTATAAGAACCAACAAACAATAAAGAAAAGAAATACTAGTGTAGTAAAGGTACAAACACAGAGACCAGAGAACCATAAAATCATGCCCACATGGACAGTCAGATCATCTTGAATAAAGGTGTTCAAAATAGAAAACAGGAGAAGGATATCTCTATTATAAATGGGTGTGGGAAATCTGGATGTTCACGTGAAAAACAAAATAAAACAAACAAACAAACAAACTTGAAACTGGAACTCACACAGAGACTAGGCTGGTCTTAAATTCTCAGAGATCTGCCTGGGAAGTGAAACCACCCATGTGCCTAGAGTGCTGGCTGGCACCTGGGTGAGCAATGAACCCAGTCCTCCAAAATTTTGTTGTGCATTTTCACAGTGCCCCCTGACTGACTGACATGGATGCCTGTTTTGGTTTTGTCCCGTTAGCTACCAACAGTTCCCCTGACAGCATCCACAGGGAAATTTAAGAACAACAACAAATCTCCCGTGTTTTCCCTTTTTGGAGACAGACATTTAAGAAGGTCACTGGCTAACGGCAGAGATAACAGAACAGAAACTTCAGTGACCACAGAAAACAAGAACACATGGTGGCAGATATCAATTAGAAAGGTCACAATAAACATCAGCCCTCAACAACAACTAAAATCAACAAATCTCCAAAGAATGGGGAAGTGAGATTTTCAGGGTTACCACGTAAGAGTACTCAGAATGTCGGGTTTCCAATAAAATAAAATAAAATAATGCTGACTTGTGCTAGAGGGAGACATGGACATTCATTGGTTTTAAAAAAAGAAATTTTCCATAAATCATTTCTGTATGAGGCAGATCAGAAAGTATAACCGTTACCTAGACGTTGAATCAACACAGTGGCCCCCTTACTGGTGGTTTCTCTTAAATGTAAGTTCAGGTACCTGTAGTTAATAGCAGTCTGGAAATATTAAACTTAGAGTTCCAAAAGTAAATAATTCCTGAGTCTGAAGAGGACATCTAAATAGAAATGTTGACTAGATCATTGGGATCTTTCCTCATCTGCTCCGTCTAAGCCATGAGTCATCCCTCCCTTTGTACAATGTATCCGGAGGGTATACACTGCTCTTCTACTAGTTCTTCAGTTACCTCAGTTATCAGTCTGACTCTCGAGATTGCAGTATATGTGTCAAGTGCTAAGGTAGAAGGGATAGTAGACTATACAGCTCAGTAGGATCTGTGTTTTCAGGCACCGTTAGGGGTCTCGGAATGCAGTATCACAAACCGAGAAGACTGGTGAGCTAAAGGAAACCATAGAGAACTGAAGGACACCTGGAAGACAGCGTGTAAACATAGAAAGAATCTCAGCCAATCAAACAGAGATTCCAGCTAAGTACAACAACTAAAATGAAAAGCAGGTCTGCACAGGCAGGAGACAGAGTCAGCAGACTTAGAAACAGAAAGACAAAACCTATGAGACTATATCAGTAAAGAAAACAAGGCCACAAGACCCTGAGTTTGAGCCTCAGAAACACACACACACAATCTTGATAGTACTCTAGGGTAGAGAAAGGGACAATTCCACGGCCCAGATGAGGTGCTAGATCCGGGTTCTCTAAGGTTCCAGAGCTCTGCCCACTAATTTAAAATGAAACTATATAGAATTTCCTCCTTTGTAGCTACTGCCTCCCTGTTTGCCTCTAAAGATGACACATCCAAAGAAGTGTAGGATCGTCTCTGACTGGTTTCTCACTATACACCAAGAACAATCCAACTCCTTGATGATGATGGACCTATCTGGACCATGTCAGGAGTCACATCAGGACATGTTACCAGACTCTCCTATTTTATCACAAAAGGACTCTCCCTGTAGTGGGGGCTTGCCCTTCTTTACTTGTATTACAAGATGTCCTCCCGAGACTGTCCTGGAGAGGCATTTCAGGTGATCAAAGGGGACCGTGGCATTTTGCTCACAGAAGTCACCTCTGCCCAGCAGTAAGAAGCCCACACCCTGGAGCAACAGCAGGCACCCACAGCCTGCAGCTCAGAGCTGGGTGAATTAGTCCAGACTGAACAACAACTTGGTCACCCGCAAAGCAGGCTTCTCTTATTGAACCCGTCAGTCTTTGAAAAATCGGGTGCAAGAAACTATTTTCACATCATGACTTCAGGAATGGTAACTGTCGGAACAACTTTCCCCTTCTTTGGTAATACCTGATGACAGCAGGGGACCAGGGCTTCATTGCCTCTGCATCCCAAGCACCAAGCTCACAAACTGCCTAAGAAACAATTGTTCATTAGACACATAAGTAGACTCCATTTTTTACAACATCTACTGATGTCTAAAATTTCCAAACTAGGAATAGTCTTCTTGGTATTCAAGAGGCTGAGGGAAGAGGATACTAAGTTCAAGGCCAGACTGGTCTATAAAGTTAGACCTTATCTGGCCCTTTTTTTAAGTTGAATATTTAAGAAATCCTGTGATAGACATGTAAGAGAATGACTGAAAACCAACTATATATCCTACACCACTGAGGTTTATGAAACTTAGCCCAATCGCAAATGTAATGTAAATATACTGCAAATATGAGGCAAATATAATGCAAATGAAGCTTACTTTGTGGTGCCCTGCAACAAACACGGAAGCTTGCCCTCACCCTGATGGAAAGACTATTCTGTTTCCCTGCGTAAAAACTAGGAGGGAAAGCACAGCGAGCTAACTCAAAGCACCTTTGAGAGGGTTGAATGGTTAGCGTGGGCACCACATTTACAACAGTGGCTGGCTCACAGAGGCCTCTCAAGAAAGGTTAACTGTCAGTACTTTCTAGTATCAGGCACTGTCCTAGCTAACACTCTAGTGTGCCTAATTAAATCAAAGCCCACTTGGTTAATCTACCCAGATAAGTAATAATAGAAGTTAGATGCACACATAATCCATCTCCTGAGCAGCGAAACTCGCCCCTGGAGCTTGAGATGTCTTCTAAAAACCATGGATAAATTCACAGTGTAACAGTACTGCCTGCAAGTTATGTATTGGAATGTCCCTTCAAAGCAAAAAAATAGGTATCTACCAAAACCTAAATGTGTGCCAGAAAGAACTGTAAGCCCAGAGCCTTGCTAACATCTTCCTTAAAAACAAAGGAAGGAACAAAAACCAGAGACCATTTCTCTTTGGGCCAGATGGTAGCTCTAGGTGGCTCTGGGCTACTTTCATGTGCTGAGCCGAAGAGTCTGTGGGAGCTTCAGACGACTACTTCTTCAGCTAAAAATAAACACTGGGAAACAAGAAGCAGAAGTAGTCACAAAGTTGCTGCGTTCACATCACCTCACCATGGGTGTTTTCCTCTTTCTCAGATCACGAAAGTTACCGCTCAGCAATTCCCAAGCGGGTGCCCTAATGGCACTGGTCCCCAAGATCCCTGGCAATGCAATGTGCTCTAGTCAAGTAACTGTGGGAAAACACACTATGCTTCCCGCAAGAAAAGACACAACATCTACTCACGAGTGAAAACACCTGGGCCCTTTCCAGGCTCTTCTTAGAAACTTATCTGATTGTGTTGACTCCATGTTTACAAGACTACACAACCACACAACTCTAGTGCACTCTGTTAGGGCTATTTGTCCATCTTTTCTACATGAATTCCACAAAAACAAGAGATGGTCATGGACTAAGAAAGGTTTTTCCCAATGTTCTGAAAAATAACTATTTTCGTTACCAAAGGAAGCAGGGAGAAATCAAGTCTGTGAAAACAGATCAGAGACCAGTCAAGCAGTCAAGCAACATTCCAGCGTGAGCCCCAACCCCTAACTAAAGAGCTAGATAGTTTCTGACAGCAGATGATTCCTGAGGAAGTGAGGGGTGGGCCCTGTTAGGTCAACCACACTCCAATGGATGGCCCTGTACCCCCAAGTATATGTGCAGCTCAAACTGACTCTGTGGGTGATTAAAAAAAAAGGCACAAACTGGGAGGGGATTGGAAGATGAAGGGTCAATCTGGGTGGAGCTAATTCTTATAAAATAAAAATATGGTATTAAAAACAGATCACAGGGACTTTCCCTTAAAGCACCGGGCAGGAGTGAGCACTGTTAAGTGCTCCTGGAACTGTCAACTCTGCGGGGTGTGGAGATTTCTGCCTTCCACCGCAGCACTCCGCTCCCAGCAGAGGCAGAGGCAAAATTGTGAGTGTGAGACCAGCCTGGGCTGTACGGTGAGTTCTAAGCCAGCCCCAAACAAACAACAAAAATAATTGTTAGTTCTGTGTTGAGTTTTTCCTAAGTGCTGACTTTAAACACACTTTTGTTATTTTCTGTGAGCAAAACTGGCGAGGGTGGGCCCTCTGACGGGCGCTCCACTTTATAAGCCCACTGAGGAAACTCCAGCAACGGTGGAGCACCTCCACCCGGAGCTGATGACATTCTCCAGTCATGACCACTCAAGACATGTTTTCTGGCCTCAGAAAGGCGCACTCAGAGGAAGACAAGCGTGGGTGAACTCTCTGTGACCCAGCGGCCTTTCATTCCCCCGGCCAGGGGAAAAAGCACTTCCTCTCAAGCCCTGCATAAGGCCTGTGATTGGTGCAGACAAAACCTTTCAAGACCGGTACAAAAACAAACCTTTTATTTATTTTTGAAGATTGATTTAATGTGTATGAGCGTTTCGTTTACCTGTGCGCAGGTGTGCCATGTGAATGCAATGCCTGCAGAGGCAAGAGGAGGGCCTCGGAGCCCCTGGAACCGCGGTTGGAGACGGCTGTTCTCCACCCATGCTCTCCTGGGGTGTTACAGGGTTAAGACCCCCATAAAAGACTTCTCTAGGTGGTCTTGCCTAAACCGCTACCCCGAGGATCTGGTGGGAGCAGCGCCGTAGCCTTAGCAGCAGCAAGGCCACCGCCCGCAGGCTCGGCGACAGTGAAGACAGCTGAAGAACTAACTGCAGGAGAGAGGTAGCATTGTGAGTCCGTGAAGAACTGAATGTTCCCTAGAGCTGCCAAGCGTTAAGGACCAAGGGAACTGACACTCTAGACGTGAGTAACACCAGCAGCTACAGGAGCTAAGGTTCCAACTCCGGGTCTAGCCAAGAGCTGTAACAGCAACAAGCATTGTGTGCAGTTGCCACTCAGGGCTGATTCATGCTGACCGTTATAATAGCTGACAAGGCTATGAGTTTACAACACAAGTACCTAACGCTTCTAAACTCTGGAGCCCAGCTGAGTACCTAGTCTACCCTATGCATTGTCAGGTTTCTGGGACTGCTGATACCATAAGAGCTCTCTCTCTCTCTCTCTCCTCCCCCCTCCTTAGACTGTCTACCCAGAGAGATCAAAGGGCCCCCAACCACCTGAGTGGAAACTCTAACTTGCTCAGTCGGGAAGGCAAACATGAACATCATTTCTGTCACCCAGGGGAGAAACTGAAAAACAGAGTAACCGCTGCTTGTGCACTGGGTTTCAAACATATGCAGCCTCTGTGACAGTCTTCCAAGAGGCGTGGTCTCATCTGTTTTTACAGAGTGGCTGCTGAGTTTCCAGAGCTTTAAAGTTTACAGAGTAAGCGGACCTAAGATGTAAGTGGAACTCAGCTCTGTCTTCAAAGCCTGAACAAAAGCCAGGTTAGATTTTAGAGGAAAGGAAGGAAGGAAGGAAGGAAGGAAGGAAGGAAGGAAGGAAGGAAGGAAGGAAGGAAGGAAGGAAGGAAGGAAGGAAGAAAAAGTTTCTTCCCAGGTTCAGGCAACAGGCCTGTTTTTAGCATCTATCATATGCAGATGGGCTAGTGCAGATAGAGGAGGTAATTCAAAGGTAAATAAGGGAAGTCATCAATACACTGAACCTTAGAATTGTGTGAGCTTATGACTCTTAATAACAAAGGTTTTAATTACTCAATTACTCACAGCTAGTTCAGAATAAAAAACGAGCTAATAATTTTAGCACAAACATACAAAACTAAAGCCAAGATACAATAAGAAAAAAAATATCAGATGAATTATATTTCAACAAAAGTATTAACTTTGGTGCAACTATAATGGTTGGTTTCAATGGTCAACCTCTTTGGGCTATGGAACACCTAACGCATTAATTAGTGAGCACCAGTTTGGTGTGCCAATGACGGTGTCTCCAGAGGGAATTAACTAAGGAGGATAAGACCCACCATGAATACAAACAACACCATCCCATGGGCTCAGTTCCTGGGCTGAATACAAAGCGGGAGATAGAAAGCCAGTGGGGCAGCACATGGGTACCCCTCTTTCTTATCTGTGGGGATGTGACCAGGCAGGCTTCCGCAACACACCTTCCTAGCCATGATGTTGCCCCTGGTCCACAAGTGGAAACACAAACACACACACACACACACACACACACACTGACCTACGTAGCTTCCTGAAAGATACTCGGTCATAGCAACAAGAAAGGTCACTAATACGAACATCACACTGTGTCGAGGAGAAAGGTCACTAATAAAGATATCATCAACAAATGGAAACCAGCACACACATAATAAGATGAAATATTGGCAAATCACACAGCTAACAAAGGATTCGCCTCTGTATTTAAAAACTCCTCTAGCTTCAACAATGAAAAGATTACTAATTGCACATGTTTTCATACGGGTCTTTGTTCATTTCTACGGGTCTTTGTTCATTTCTTGTGGTTCTGTACCTAAAAGTAGAATGCAGAGACATGTGGCAATTTTACGTTTAGCATTTCGAGGAAGTACTGAGCTCTTTTCCACAGTGCCTGTACTAATTTGCATCCCCAACAGCAGTGCCCTGGGGTTCCGATCTCTTCCCACCCCGTCAGCACTTGTTCTCATCTATTTTTATTTTATCTGCTCATGTGGTTCAGTTTGCGTTTCTCTAATCTCTAGTAAGGCTCATCTCATTTCCATGTGCTTATTCACCTACTACTTGTCTTTGGAGAAATGCCTACTCAGTTCTAAATGGTTGCTTCTCTTAGGTTACAGTAGTCATTCATACCTTCCTGATAGAAGTTCTTTGTGGCTTACATCAGTACATAATTTCTTCTATCTTGACCCTGATCTCTGAGTCAAGTCAGTTTCTCCAGAAAATAATCCTTTCACTGCTCAGGACAACGAACCCCAATACTGTCCAAAACGAAGAATTAGAAGAAGAAGAAGAAGAAGAAGAAGAAGAAGAAGAAGAAGAAGAGAAAGAAAGAAAGAAAGAAAGAAAATAATCAAAAAAACAAAAACAAAAAAACTCCTCCCTCCCTTTCTTATGAAGAGGATTGATGGACCTGAGTCCATAACGTGTAAAAGACACTGATGACTTGAAAATGCTCATGCAGACTAGGCAAATGTTAGGATTAAGGTAATTAGATGTAGATATTTTTTAATAGGGTCTCAATATGTTGCCCTGGCTCTCCCGGAACTCACCATGGAGACCAGGCTGGCTTCAAACTTACAGAGATATGCCTGCCTTTGCCTCCCAAGTGCTAGAACTAAAGGTACATACTATCATGCCAAGCTATACAGATTTTTTTTAATGAAAAAAATTATCTCCATCCTTTTTTTCACCGATTTTAAATCCTTGTCACTTCCCCGTCAATGAACCTATGAACTTTTGTTATCAACAGTATAGAAGCATACTGAGCAATGACCTGGAAAACCTGGAATGACCCACAAGCCATCCAAACAACCACATATATGCACACATATAACCACATCTATGCACACATACACACTTTACCACATACATATGCACACATGACCACATATATGCACACACATGACCATATATATGCATTAATCACACACACACACACACACACACACACACACTGCTTTAAAAAGAAAGAAATTTGGGTTGTTTTAGTATCACCCATCCCCGCTGGGCCTGCCTCCTCCACACCTATATCTCTATGGACTACCCAAAATCAAAATACATTTAGGTACAAAGACCTGGATGTAGTTTGGGTAAGAACTAAATATGCAGATTTCTTTCTTAATAGGTAGAAAGAGCAAGGAAAGGGAAGAAACAAGATTCAAAGTGACGCCAAAGACAAATCTTGGGGAAAATACAGTAAGATAAAAATAGCGAACTTTCATAAGATGCAAGTCGTTAATATTGTTATTAATTGTCATATTGAATATAAATCCTGGTACTTTCAAACAGCAATCCTGTAGGCTTGACTAAAGTCTCTGGGAGGAAAAGAAAAATGGGATTTTGGTCAACTAAAAACACAGCAAGTGTCAATAGCACAACTCTGGTGCCAAGTAATTAAAACAGCCAGATAGTTCTGTTCACATCAAAGAATGTAGCAGACTCCGCTACGCTCCCTGCCAGACCGTATCTGGCATGTAGACAGGGGATGCGCATGACTAACACCGAAGTGTCCAGACTAGCTCTACACCTAGAGTCCAAGTTAAATATGAAACCGTGGACAGGACAGGTGTCTGTAGAAGAAAAGACCTAAGGTACCCTGGCCACATATTGTTACCAAAGGGAGAAAATTTGGAGGCACAAATAAATAATACTTCTGAGAAATAAACTCTAAATCTTAAAACTTCTCAAAAACTGGCCGGCACACTTGACTGTTAATGCTCTTCTTAGCTGGACATGCCTGGGAGCCTATAGAAGGTGCAGACACACTCTTCCCAGGTTTTGGCTCCATCCGCCAGCAACTGCACGTAAGTTTATAATTCTGGGCATGACTGTGGGTCATCAGGCTGGCAGGAAGAAGCCTTGGGCTTGTAGCCATTCCTAGCACATTGCTGAATAAGGAATGGTGAGCCCTTCAGAACCTTCTTGGTAGACCCAGGCCAGGGCCGGAGCTGGCTGCCTGACCATGGGCACTAGGGAATTCACTGCAGTGTCAGCTATGTCTAGATGTGGAAAATACAAATATACCATCTAAAACTTCACTAAAAAATCACTGACTTTGTAACATGGTTTCTGATGGGTAAATTACACGTCAATAGAGTTCTCTTTGCTTAGAATGGAAACAGAGGGGCTGGTTCCCTGTTACTCATTATGTAAACCATCCAGTCAGAAAACAGAAACATAATGGAGAGAAAAGAACATTTTCCCTTTTGTCTTACTTACCTGCTTTTGATAAGCATCTTCAGAGCTGGATATGGTGACATTGCCTAAAATCCCAGCATTCACTTGCTGAAGCAGGAGAATCATGAGTTTGAGATCAGCCTAGGTTACAGGCCAACCTGAGCCACACAGACAATGTTGTCAAAGAAACAAACAACAAAATAAGTAAGTAAGTAAGTAAATAAATCCACTTAAGTTTTTTTCCAATTTAAAGACCTTCTCTAAAGGTCTCAGAGACTGTTAACTTGTCTAATACCCAGCTCTCTGCTGACTAGCTGGCTTTGAACATGCTACTTAAACTGAGTTACTGTACACAGCAGAGCTGTTTAAACTTGCACAAGTCTAGCGGGTGGTAAATACTCAACAAATGCTGATGTCATTATTTTTAGTGCCAACACATCACCATCAGGATGATCCTAGGTCCCTCAGGGGATTGACTCTGGGATATTCTCCATAGCCAGTTAGTGTTTCATTACTACTACACCCCATTCAACTCACAATCCGCTCAGCCAAGTGTCTTTCTAGCTCTCATTTCACATCATCTTTGGGGCTTATACTTTGAAATTACATCCCCAAATCTTTTGTCTAGATGGAAAGAAAAGTATGCTACTCTCTGGCTGATGCAAGATCCTTTCCAAATCAGCAGGAGCAGGAGGTTTTAAAGAGATACATTGTTGTTTGTTTCTGAGAGGACCAGACAAAGATAAACACACCCGCCAGCATCTCGGAGGGGCCTGGCAAACAGGGAAACAGGAGAAAAATAAGGCCATCTGCAGGAGGAGCTGGCACAGGACCACAGCTACCAGGCCCTGCACAGCAGCAGCAGGGCCTACAGAGCCCAACAAAGGCCTGCAGAGGCCTCGGCTGCTTCCTGGGAACAGCTGAAACCCAACCAAGTTCAAAATACCCTCTTCTTTTATGTGAAAATGGAAGAGAAACTGTACAGGGTGGAATCTATTCTGAAAGGCGTATGTCTTCTTGTTCTCTTTTCCTTTTTGCTGGGCGGCGGTTTCGGGGACATGGCCCTGGAAAAGGCGACCGTGATGCTAGGCAGGCCACATTTAGTCAGTGATGTCAGAAAGAACACAGTCACTTTTGATGTGGTCGGCCCACAACTAGCCTACCCACCCACACTGCAGCTAAAGGACCCTCTGCCCCAGCACATAATTCTAGCAAACCCACTCCCCCACCCTGTCATACTTAGCAGGGGGCCGAAGAGCATGTGCCAGGGAGGGAGGGACACACAGCACACAGTTCCCATTCTTGCTGGTGAGCCTAAAGTTAAAGGGAATTCAAGGGACTTACCTGTTTTGAGGAAAGCTCCACTTTAACATTTAAGGAGACCATACAGCAGCTGTGGGGGGTTTTCCTGAGTACCTCTATTCCTCCATGAACAGCCCAGGGAGGGAAGGAACTTCCAGACAGAAGTGTTTTGTTGGGCCAAGTGCAAATGCCCCTGGAATTCCACAGAGCGCCACTGGTAACATTACTCACTGAAGGTCACCAATAGGGAAAGTGGACACACCAGGACTAACACACCCAGCGCTATCACAAGAACTGGAAAACACCATTGTTCTGGGGGAGCAGGCCATCCTGTCTTTGAAAGAGTGCATCCCTCACCCAGCAAGACAGGGTCAGCAGGGAGCATCATGAGGAGATAATCTGGGTTCTGAGCTGACACCGAGGTTCAAACCCAAAGCTCTGCCCTGTACCAGGCTGTCATCAGGAAAGGGTCGCCAACCTCGGTTTTCTCATCCATGAGAGGGCACCGATAATATTGCCAATCCTGTACCATGCTCTCAGGATGAACAGCACCCATGAAGAGGGCTCCTGTACAACTCATCACCAACACGAAACAGAAAAGGAACAGCAGTGAAATGTTGGGGATTCTGTGACACACAAGTAGAGGGGGATGTGCTGACAGGCCAGCGTCACCTGGGAAGAAGGAACCTTGATTTTAAAAAGGCCTCTCCACCAATTGGCCAATAGGCAAGTCTGCGAAGTATTTTTCTTGATTGCTGATGGATACGGGAGGGCCCAGCCCATTGTAGGAAATGGGACCTCTGGACAGGTGGTCTTGGGATGTGTAAGAAAGCAAGCTGAGCAGCCGTGGACTGTGAGCCAGTAAGCAGTATTCCTCCATGGTCTCTGACTCCAGGTTCCTGTCTTGGCTTTCTTGATAATAGACCGTAAGCTGTGAGCTAGGTTGGTTTTGGCTGTTGTTTTTTTTTAAACTACAGTGGCAGAGAAACCTAATTAGGCCAGAGGGTTGTCCATTAAATAGTGGAGCATTTAATTGATAGGCCTTTCAAGGGTCAAATTAACAGTAGTTAGAGAAGAAAAAAAAAAAAAAAAAAAAACCTCAAAGTGGGAACACACCACAAGTATTGAACATCTACCTGCATCAAATGACCCTACCCAAATATACTGCACACCTCAGGGAGAACATGGAAAAAAATGCCTGCAATATTAAGTAATTTTCTAGACAGTAGATTTATAACTGATTGGCTATTATTTTTCTCTGTTTCCCAAATTTCACATAGGCAAGTGTAATAAAATTTATGAGATGTGCTTGTCAAAGAGAAATCTGACATCAGACTGGTCTCAAATGGCTAAAAAAATACTACAGAGTGGTTGCAATGAAGAAGAAAGTGGGCCCCTGAAGCAGGAGCTGAGCCCAGTCAGCCAGCCACAGGGAAGCCATCTTGTTTGGGAGGAAGCAAGTGCCAGAGTTATTTGGGAGGAGCTTCAAGCAAACTGTGAAAGAAGATGCCTAGAAGTATCAGGCCAGGAAGGACCTCTGTAGCATAAGAATGCATTTCAAAAAGTCAAGAAAGCTAGTGATAACTTCAGCAGTCTCCAGTTTAAATAAGAGAAATCACATGCCTGGAAAGAAGTGCAGAATCCTGGAGAAAGCTTGTCAGCAGCTTACTTTCTCCCGCTGGCTTTGATGAAAAGAGCTGGTCTTTAAAAATGGAAGGCAAAAGATGAAAAGGGATGAAAGGGAACTGAGGTTCCCATGGAGGGCAAAGGTCAGAGAAGCCCCACTGGGGTTTGGTGCTCCACTTCTGAGTCTGAGACTATTCTCTGACCCAAGCTAGGACCCACACTTCCTACTTTTGGCATCTAGAAGACAGAAACAGTTGCTGATTCTGGACTCACTGAC
The DNA here is from genome assembly GCA_028658305.1 of Pachyuromys duprasi. Classification (NCBI taxonomy): domain Eukaryota; kingdom Metazoa; phylum Chordata; class Mammalia; order Rodentia; family Muridae; genus Pachyuromys; species Pachyuromys duprasi. The sequence goes on from CM053766.1 coordinate 75,918,242, forward strand.
AGGACCCAAGCCGGATTGGAGACTGAAGCTTCCACTGGGTCTCAGAAGATGGCGTCAACCTGCTATCTTTCTCTGCAAATCTTCCTTGCCTGTCTTTAGTTCCAACTGCTCCATTTTGTGTTCCAAGTCTTCCTCTTGCTATGGCTTATCCTTGGGAAGGAGGGAGGAGGTCGTGTGAGGGCTTGTATCTGTTCCCTGTTTTTCACAGTAGTGCTGCAGGAAAAAGCAAGCACAGAACCTCACTAGCCCAACTGCACATGCTCAAGGGTCTTGGTGGTTCGTTAGAGAGCTCTGTTGCCCTTAACCGGGTTGCTCACAGCCTGGTGTGATCATCGGTCTGGTGCCGAGTGATTGGGTTGATGGATTAAGAAGGTCTTGCCAGGAAATCAAGGGCCATTTCTGCTTTCTTGTGAGATTGTTTTCAAGGCAATGATGGGCATGCAAAAGAACAGGAGGAAGCATGCAGGGCCTCAACCTGGAATGGTCAACATCCTCTAGACCTAATACTAAGCCACAATGGGTGAGGATTGAAGGCTAGGATTGCTGCACCTATCTCTTCATCTTTGGCCAGTTCTGTCCACCCTCCAGGATCCCCACATTTTTCCCTCACATCATGAGAGGCAGCGCTGCTTTTCTAAGCCTAACAGTTCCATTGTCTTCAGTGACAGAAGGAAGTGGCTGGACGTTCAGGTCAGGGTAGGGATCAAGAACTCCTAAGCAAGCCATCGAGAATCGCCCAGAGCAGACCACAGTGACATGGTAAGTGTGATCAGGTGTGAGTGACCACTGGGGAACACACCTCATATCTCCACATTTGGTGGGTAAGAAACAGAAAAATAAAGTCTGGGGCCACACAGAGCAATGATCGCTAGCAGCACAGGCTCCTCATGGAATCCTTCCATAGATGTTCACTGTTCAGGTCAACTCGCAATAGGGTTGCCTAAAAATCAGAAGGAACGGTAGCAGCAGCGTAACTTGAAACTCAGCCCCCAGAGAGGGGCGTTCTGCCACTGTGGATGATCAAAGGCTGACTGAGAATTGTTATTCTGTCAAAAAAAAAAAAAACCCCGTGAGGGGAAACAACTCCGTACATTTCTTAGGGCAGGGCAGCCTCACCTGCGATTGAAAAATGATCCAGGTCTATTTCAAGCAATTGAGTAAATTTTCTCGCCCTAGGGACTACTATTATCTCACCCATTTTACCTCTTTTTAAATTTTTTTTTAATTTATTTCTGAATAGGTGATACATGCATGTGGCATAAGACTCATAAGCTACAAAATAATATAAACTAAAAGGAAATGTCCCATCACCCCTAAGCCCCTCAGTCATCCTATACTTACACAGGGCACAAGTGCATCCTATACAGGGCACAATATGCAGGTATGGGTGTACGCACACACACAAACATGCTAGTCTGTTAAAACTAGTAAGTATTACTATGCTAAAGTCTTCTTCTTTGCACCTCCCCACAGTCCCAGTGTTTTGTAGAGCCTGGCCTCAAAGCCAGGGCTTTGTACACTCTTAGCAACACTCTACCACCCATCCAGTAACCCCCACCTGTCTTACCACCTCTGGATGTTCTGTGCAGGCAGCTGTCTGGAACTTTAAAGGCTGTTTATGGTTAATCTATTATTCGATCAGCTCCTACAGGGGAGATAGCTTTCAGTACGTTGCGATTTCAATCAAACTATAAGCATATCTGCAGGATAAAGTCCCGAAAGCAGAACTGGTCAGACTGAGTAACTGCGTTTGTGCTATCAACAGATTCAGCCCAAACCACCTTCCAGAGACCTGGACTGTGCTCAACTATTAATCATCATAATCCACAGGCTAAACTTAGCCCATGGTGTTTTCTGTGTTTCTAAGGAGCTGTTTAAAAAATAAAAGAGGCTGGGCTTGGCGAGTAGATCAGTAGCAGAGCACTTGCCCAGTGCCTTCAAGGCTCTGGATTTACAGCGTGTCCTCCTCAGATTAGGTAACAGAAAGAGAGAAAAGGCTTGATGATGGTTATGCTAAACCATCAGTGACGCATGACCCTGAACACTTATCTCTTACTTCCGTCCCCTACTCATCTCTGTCTAATTTGAGATTTAAAGTAATGCTTCAGGTTTCATTCAAGCTGAAGGAAATGAGGTACCCATAATGCTTATGCAGAAGTATCATGATTTTTCTGAGTAAAAATACAGCTTGTTCCATGACACAAATATAAACTGACACTTGAATTTCTCATCTCACAGTCACAAGTGGAAAGAAAAGGCTACAATCCCCAACTGTTAGAACTGGATGAAATTTTAAAGGTTATCTGGCCTGAGAGTTGTGAACATTTTTTTTACTCTACCATTAAAATTTCAAAAAGAATTTAAAATATTGCAACAATCTCCGCACCTTTTTTATTTTACCAAGTAAAGTCATTAAAAAATAAAAGCAATCCAACCACTATCTCCTCGTTATCATTTAATAAAAGAATGCAATATAAAAAGGAGAGAGGATCCAATATTAACAATCAGGAGAGTCTGTTAAATTGAATACATTTAGAACCATGTAAAATTGACCACAGTCATTGCCTTCTGCCAGTTTTGCTTCAGATTGAGAGAAAAACGTTCACATCAACGCTGTGTTGGGAGCCAACTGCACTATTTTCTAAACAACTCAATCCCTATATCCAAGTAACACCATCAAGATTCAGTTCCGATGACAGGCCCCAAACTCCACTAATGCTTCCCAGCCTTAGGGCATTTCCTGAATTGGTTTCACTTCTCTGCATTCCCAAAACAAATGGATAGTCCCAGGCCCATTCCCTTTCCCCCCTTTGTACCTCACTGCTCCTGAGTCTTATTCTGTTTTGTTTGCTTCTCATCCAGAAACCTGTGTCTTCTTCACTTGGGAGTCAGGGACAAAACCAAAACAAAACAGAGGACTCAGGAGACAGCTTGGTGGGTATAGCTCTTAGGACACACGCATAAGGAGCCAGTTTCGGTTCCCAGAACTCTTGGGAAGCCTGAAACTGTCTTAGTTACTTTTCTGTCGCTGTGACAGAAATACCCTGATATAAGCAACTCAGGCACAAAGGGTTCATGTTGGCTCACGCTCCTAGAGGAACGGGGTCCAACAGAGCAGGGACAGGGTGGCAGCAGGCAGAGAAAGCATGGCAGCAGGAGCAGGAAGCTGGCTGGTCACAGTTTCATCCAATGCAGGAAGCAGAGTAAGAACAGGAAGTAGGGCCAGGCTCTAAAACCTCACAGCCCGCCTCCAGGGGCATATTTCCTCCGGCGGGGCTCCCCCTCCTCAAAGTTCCACAACCTCCCCAAACAGCATGAACAACTGGGGATCCAATGTTCAAATGCATGATCCTACGGGAGACATTTCTCATTAAAATCACCACACACACTTAAGAATTAATCAGTGTCCCCTGAATTTCAGAGCCAAGAAAGTCTCAATAGCCATTGGAGCTAAACGGACATGACAGATCCAAGCCTTTGCTCTTTCAGCTCTTTCCTCTATACCTCACAGTGCAGGGCCTAGAGAAATGACTCAGTGGTTAGGAGCACTGTCTGCTCTTCCAAAGGACCATTGCTCAATTCCCAGCACCCACAAGGCAGCTCATGTTCCCTTGCCCCGGGGCTCACTCATGTCCTGGTTATAGCAGCCAACTCATTGTGCTCCACACGCTACCTGGGTACAGCTTATGCAGGCACAGGTTCCTCAGCTTCCCCACTCAGATGCCCAGGCCCTAGTCTGGGCCTGGGGGACACTGCTCTTTCCAGTCAGACCTGCGAGAAGACTAAATGATGCTCTGGGCTACAGGCTTACTGCATTCCCTCCAGACTCATAAAAAGAATGCACCGGAGTGGAGCATCCATAGTAGCTTTAATAAACACAAAAGTGGCTCAGCCACTCTATTCTCAGTTAAGACTGCAGCTCCACATGGCTTTAATAGCAGTCCTAAGCCAGAGAATTTGGAACACCTTTTTCAATGAACAAAATAGCGCGACTTGAGCCGCCACGCCAGGCTGCTGCCTTTAAGCCTACCTCTGTTTCCCATCATTCCCCTTTCGACTCAGTGTCCCTTCTAGTAATTACTCCATTAATTACTAACGCAGCTCTTTAGTCCATTTCTAGACTTTTAAGCCAGTAATCTAAGAGAAAAACTCGTCCGTACGTAGCCATTTTTTGTTCCTTGTAGTAGGCCATAGTCAAAAGTTTTCACCAGGATACCGAAAAATGGAAAAGCAATATGTATTCCAAGAAAATTCATCATGGACAAAGGGAGATTTGGTCACTTCCCCACATCACACTTCCCTCAAAGGGGCCTTTGGCAGCAATATCTGCACGGTGTTTCCTCTCTCTAAATCAAGTTGGCCACGCAGACGCAATGCAGCCCTTCATACCTTCTGATGGTTAATATCACTGTCTCGGTGGGATCATGGAGAAGTCAAGCCTCTGGACATGCCTATGAGGGATTGCCTAGATTAAGATGAGGGTAGCACCCTACCTTAACCACGGACAGCACACTCCATGAGCTGGGGTCCTGGACAGCATGATAAGGACTCTATATGTGAGCACTTACTGCCTTGAGCTCTTAGCTCCAACAACTCCAACCCCTACCAGGGCGAACTGTAATCTGGAATACAAAATAAACCCTTTACTTCTTCAGGTGCTCCGGTCAGGCACGTTGCTCTAGCAATACAGGAAGTAACTAGTACACACCCAACAACAAGATGCTGACTTAGAGTTGATGCTGTAGACAAATGGAAGGACTCTGGTTTCCTGGGGACACTGGCCTCCTGGCGGTGGGACAGAAAGACTGTCACACTGCTATTCCACAGAACTAGCTTCCTAGACTACAGTTGGTATTTCCAAGGGATTGCGATTAAACGGATGAGCAGGACATAGCATGATTTACACCGGCCCTCAGTTAAGAAAAACATGATGTCGACCTGTGCTAGGTACCTGCTGAGTGCCTTTTCCTGATGCTTCATTCATTCAACAAGTAGTTAATGGGTGCTTAGTGGGTCTCAAGAATAAGTGTTAAGCACTGGGAATATGAATGAACTAAACAACTCACAATCTAGACTTTACAGCTTAGTTTTCCACCTGCTGCCCAGCAGGAAATGGCTGGGAAAAGAAAGCCGAGCAGACTGGGATGCTGGACAATTGAGACTCGTCACAAACATCATCTGGAGGCTCTGTCTGCAGGAAGCAGAGGTAGCTCTGAGTTGTCTGCTTCTCGAGGAGTACACCAAAAGAATTCTATTCATTCAGACAACCTGCAGCGTCTCTGTTCTTAATGGGCTTGCAATCTAAATGAGGACATGGAGAAGCCGACTACGAGCTTCAGCCTGGCAAAAGGCTTTGGTGACAAAGCGAGAATGAGAGGTTGGGGCGGAGCAGGTAATGAGGGCAGAAGACGGGGAGCCTGCAAGTCTGCGTCCTGAATTATGAATTATATGTACAGTGGCAGGCAGGGTGAAGGAATCCGTGTCCGATTGAGGAGCAATATGTTCATTCCCAGCTGAAAGTAACACCTCAGGGTGAAAACTAAGAGCAACCGGGCAGCAGCCACAGCCCAGCTTAAAGAGGGAACAGAAGCCACACCCTGGAGGACTCTACATGCCCTGACAGTGTGGCTGGACTTCTGAAAGGCAACAGGAAGCTCCCTTGCTGTGTTTTGAGCAGCAACAAGATTAGATCTGTAGGCTCAAAGCATTACCTTAGCTGAAGTAATATATACTTTAATGCGTTGCTGATTAGATGAGTGATGATGTAAAATGGTCCAGGTAAGCAGTGACGGTAGGATGCAGAAGGACAGTAACCATTGCTTGTTCTTGCTACCAAATCCAAGAGAGTTTAATTGAAGAGGGAAAAACATGTCTAAAAAGGATTTATATAATCTCGCTATCTGATCCATTCCTTAAAACAAAGGCCCACCACTGTAACAACGGAACTATTTAACCTACCAATTTTATTAAAGAATTCAGAGAAAAACCTAGATGAAACTATTTTTTGTTCAAAGATATTTTATACTATACTACTCAAGCTACTCAACAAATGGCAATGACCCAAACATCTATAAATAAGGGGTGAGTGAGACAAACG
>CM053766.1:75924838-75969170 GCA_028658305.1 Pachyuromys duprasi
ATGCCGTTCTCTTTGTCAGCTTGCTTCTGGTGCCCAGGCCACTTTCTTCTCCTTTCACATAATAGCTTAAGGAGCACAGTGGCCTGAAGATGTGCCTGACACTGCAGTCCAGCCTGCAGGTGGCTGCCAGGGTGGGAAGGTACACAAAAATCTGTGGGACAGCTAGATGACAGATCAGCTCACCCTCTATGCATCAACCCAGGCATAGAGGTTGTTCCTGGGGACCCCTCCTCTAATGCAGGGGCTGTGCTCACTCCCTTTCTCTTAAGCTCTCATCAAACAATAAAACTACTTCCTGAAATTCACTCTTCTCTTGTCTGTGAAATTCAGTCTTCCGGTCTACAAGCTAGAGAGCCGTGAAGCTGAGATGGTCCGGTGGCTGACTGCCCAGAACCCTAAACCCCTAAGTTAGGCTCACCTGAGGGGAGAAAGTCTCCATCGTGTTCAGGGACACCTCCCTCTGCTGTCCCCAGTTTCATAAATACAAAATTAACTGTGTTTCACATACCCAGTCTAAAAGTAGTTCTATACATATGTAAAAAAATGATTTCAAGCATGAAGCAAAGTTTAGTGGTATGGAAATTTCTACTCAAAAAGTTTCAGATTTGGGAGCAGTTTAAATTTAGGATTTTCAGTTAAGGGTGCTCAGCCTTTATACATAATGACTACAACCATAAATGTCTGCATATAGCAACACACATGCATATAATATAGTCAATGCTAGTACATATGTACATATATACATATCTATTAAGTCAATGCTAGTCAACACTGAGAAAGATGGACTCAAAGAAGCACAATAATGCATACAAGAGGTACTAGAATAAAGCTTGGCAAAGCTGTTGTTAGACAGCTAGCCAAGAGACAAACAGCCCTAGAGGAAATTGAGTTCCCTTAGGACTCCTCCCTAAGGGAATCTACCTCCAGTCCTGGGTAGAGATAGTACATTATAATCCACCTCAAAGATTAGAACATTATACACTATTGTCTCCTTGCTTAAAGAGTTAATCCAGCAGGGCACATAAATCACCTGTCCAGGAGTCTAACCTCCCCCTTCCCACTCAGGAAATCTGCGTCACCTAAACATTCTAAGGAAAGGGGAGGAATAATTATCCCCTAATGCTATGACATACTTACAGTTTCCAGAAACTACTCTCTTATGCTTATAAAGGCACCTGAATACAGCTCTGAAAGCCTCTACTGAAGTTTCTCTGGTACGCACAACTTTTCCTTTCCCACTTTTCTATCTCTTTCCCCACAGCCTTGGTGTGCTGTCCTGTACACTGGGCTTTCTCCTCCTTCCTCTGAAATCCCGCTCCCTAATGTTATGCAACTGCCAGCCTGCTGTGCCCCAGCTTTCTGACCTCCACCACTGAGCCTGCCTGCTTCCTCAAAGGCATGGCTTCTGTCCATCTCTTCTCTATCTCCTTCCCACTGGCAACTGCTGAGATGTCGATGCTCAGCCTGCCTGACCCAGTGTTTTTTTCTCTCAAACTCTGGTAAGTCTGTTTTTAAATTCTTTTATCAGTGAGATCGAAAACCCCCGCCTCCCTGGCAACACGTAGCTCATAACTTAGGGACTCCCCAGACTTTCCAGTGACATTATAAGATCCCTGAAGTGAATTCACCCTACTCAGAGCTAACAAAGCACACGACACACACATGGGAGCTAAAACGTGTGGCATTAGTTCCAAACCTGCATCTCATTTATTTTCTTTTATTTTTGAGACAGAGTCTTGCTGGGTTGCCCAGGCTGGCCTTGAACTTGCAATCCTTACATCTCAGCCTCTGGAGTAGATGGGCTTTGGGTACACACTACTGAATTTGGCTATTTCCAAAGATGGGTTTTGGGTACACACTACTGAATTTGGCTATTTCCAAATCTTTGAGGCCCAAACACACACTAGTGCATTTTATTAAATTATCCTGAACATGAAATACGAAATTGCAAAGATTTACAATGAACACACCAATCTCGAAGAACATTCACAGAGAGTTTCTTAAGATCCCATAGATCGGAGCTGGAGAGATGGCTCAGCGGTTAAGAGCACTGTCTGCTCTTCCAAAGGTCCTGAGTTCAATTCCCAGCAACCACATGGTGGCTCACAGCCATCTATCATGAGATCTAGGGCCCTCTTCTGGTGAGAATGCATATATGCAGACAGAGCACTGTATAAATAATAAAGAAATAAATCTTAAAAAAAAAAAAAAAAAAGATCCCATAGATCCTGGTTTGAAACAAAGAAAATCTGGAGCTGGAGAGATGACTCAGAGGTTAAGAGCACTGGCTACTCTTCCAGAGGTCCTGAGTTCAATTCCCAGCAACTACATGGTGGCTCGCAACCATCTAAAATGGAATTTGATGCTCTTTTGTGTCATGCAGGTATCTATACAGATAAAGTGCTCACACGTATAAGTAAATAAATCTTTTAAAAAGTTAAAAACACACACGCACACACACAAAATCCAAAAGTAGGAAGCCAGCAGTGGAAGGCAGAGGTGATAGAGGGATGCCAAGCATTTCTGAAGACAGAAGAGGAGGCAGAAGCGATTTTAAAGTCCGAAGCCTTCATATTTGGGATAAGGTCAACAGAAACCCAAATGTAAGACAGGGATAGAAGTCTTTTTTTTTTTTTTTGCAATAATTCCCAACACACTCGACCAGGTCTGATCTCGGAAGCCAAGCAGAGTGAGACCTGACCAGTACCCGAATAAGAGCAAAAAGAAACAAACAAAACGCCAAGTTCTCTTTCCCACTGGCTGCCTTTGAGGAACAACGGGGAGCAGAACAGCAGAGTCTGCAGGGCTTGGCTGGAAATTTATCCCTAGAGAGTCGTCAGCTTCCAGGGAGACATGCTCACAGTGGATGCTGAGCCACACTTACCTCAGAGAAGCACTCCACGAGAGTAATAAAAGCAGCAATGTAAGGCTCAGACAGACACGGATCTCAGCTTGTCCATGGGACTGGGCTGGGGGAGGGGGCCTTCTCTGCTCTTACCATGGATGCAATTTTAAAAATACGATTCAATTAAAAGAAATCGATATTCATTCCAATAAATATTTCCAATGATTTATTTCCTAACTGTCCTCCTACAGGCCTGTGAACTTCTGAGATGAGGACCATCCGATTATGGGTTAATTAACCATAACCAGGCTCCTTGGAAACAGTGAAGACAGTATTTGTGGTGAGATTCCACACAGGGGAGAATGATTTGTTGTGGCTCTCACGCATCTGGAAGAGGAAGCGCAGGGCAGTGCACGAGCACATTCGTGTGTGTGTGTGTGTGTGTGTGTGAGTGTGTGTGTGTACATACTACTGTTAAAAACAATCTAGGCAGAGGCACCCATGTGAAATCTACAATTACCCTCCTGTAAATGTTGATGACAAAAAAAAAAGCGAGGAATTCAGAACCGATTATCTTTTTAGCAGTACTGAGATTCTTTCTGTGTTTGTGATCTGCATGTGCTAACACCGTGGAAGCCCCAGAAATAACTTGAAAAGACATTTTCAATGATGTGTTTGGAGAAGCCAAACTGAAAGGATTCTCTCAGTCTGCTGCACGTTCATGATGTACCGTCGCCCAGGCTCCCTTCACAAACAAGCTTTGCCAATGGGAAGATGCGAACAGCTCTGCAAACCAAAGGAACATGGACTACATCTCTCCCTATGCCCAGGTTCTTCCTGACCCTCTGTCTCCCAATGCCCTCCTTGTTGATGAAGACCAATGGCTGAAATGTAAGGGAAAGCCCTTCAGAGAACGCCCTCAGAATCCTCCTGATTCTGTGGGACAGGGTAGGCTTGCGTCTGCCTGCCCAAAGCTCTCCCCGCTCCCACAGCTGATTCTAACACCCAGCCAGGTCTGTGAAACCATGAACAAAAGACTGAGTTCAGACTTGGCACACAACAGCAGTGGCTTTTAGGGCATTTCAGAGACACCCTTCACACAAGCTACTTCTCTTGATACTGACAAACAAGCCAAGTGTGGTCAGTCACCACGTTCACAGGAGGAAGAACGAGGCGAGCTGAGTCGGAACTCAGCTCCAATGTCGAAGTGCAGCTCTTTCGCCATCACTACTATCTGAACGCCGAATCTCCAAGCACTGGTTAGCTCTAACGTGGTACCAGTACTCATATCACAGAACACGCATGAACCACAGTGTGCCTGAATAATTGCTGCATATGATCCTATATGCCAGCTAGCCTGTTCACTGTATGGGCACTAAGCAATAAAAAAACCATTCAAATGTAACTTTAATAAGTTTGTAGTGCATCAGCTTTTATACTGAAATCTCATCTTAGAGCACATAATAAATTATTTAAAGATGAAGAAATGAAGGTACCCAGCATACTCCCACAAAGGAGGCAATTTTCCTGCCCATGTTACTAATCTCTATTATGTTCTGCAGGTCTTAATTCCTTTATTTGTAAGTCTAGATTTTATATCTAAGTCTAGATTTATGATTAATACAACTGTTTGCTAGAATCCCAGAGAACAAGAATACCATCCTTTGTAATCAGGGTGTGTGTGTGTGTCTATGTGTGTGTGTGTGTGTGTGTGTCTATGCCATGCACAGCATGAGAGGCAGACAGTAGGTTGAAATATCTTTTAGTTTGGGTGGGTTTCTGAGTTTGTCTCATGTGGCTGTGCATAACTCACTGAATATGAGGAAGTACAGCGGCAGAGAAGGAATAACTCCCCTATTAGAAAACAAATCACAGACCTGCCTGAAGCAGGAGGCTTTCTAATGCTTTAATGCAGGGACAGCAAATTATGGTCCACAAACCAAATACACACCATGACCCATTTTACTCTGACCCGAAACCTAAGAATGTTATTTACATTTCTAAATGAAACATCAGAATAATACTTATGACATGTGAATATGACACCCACATTTTGGCATGCATAGGTTAAGTTTTATAGAAACAAGTCATGGATTCATTCATTGCTGTGTAGCCCATGGCAGCGTTTTATATTATGAGCACAGTTCCATGGTTCCAATAGGAAACTGTACAGCCCAAATTAAGATCCAAATTTTTACCATGTGTTCCTATAAAGGGAAAGTTTAGGGGCTAGAGAGAGAGCTCAGCAATTCAGAGTGGTTGCTGCTCTTCCAGAGGACCTGGATTCAGTTCCCAGAACCCACGTGGCAGCTCGTAACCATCAGTTAATCTAATTCCAGGGGATGTGTGCTCTCTTCTGTTCTCTGTGAGCACTGCAAGGGATGTGGGGCACAGTCACAGACGCAGGCAAAATACTCACACGTGAAATAAACATCAACCCTTAACAAAGGCTCACCGACTCCTAGTTTACGGCAAAAGGTGTGGGTGGGGCTGTTAAATAACTTCCTGGAAACCAACCCCACTCTAGCTTTCATTTGCTGACTATGAAATAATAATTAAAAACAAAAAACAGTTTAGAATCACCTCAACTGCACCGTCTTTGATAGCAATCTATACAATTAGCCTCTGCCTGGGTGTCCCAATGAATTGGGACTGTTCTGGGGTTTTCTTGCCCTGAGGGGGGTTGTAGGAAAGGGCTTCTGCATATCCAGCTTCATTATTAGAATGATGGTTGCCTAAAGAGAGACAGCCAAGCATACTAATCCAGCAGGGCCCTCGGCACAGCCCTGTCTAAGCCTTCCTTTCATTAAGAAATGGATAGTTTTACCCTGTCAACAAATATCACTAGCTCTGTTGCCGTTTTCCCAACATCAATATTCAAAAACCACAAAAGCCATGAATAAAGCATAATTCACAGCCCAGTGGTTGGAGGGCGGCCCGTCCGTGTCCAGTCAGTTCCAGGCCATTACCAGAAGCCTAATTTCTGCTGTCTCCGAAGGCAACACAAATTATAAAGAATTTTCTATTGTTGTGCCAGTCAGCTAATTCAATCGTGAGGACATTTCCAGCCCCGTAATTTGGATGGGAAAGAGGGAGCCTCCTTCCGAACTCACTGTTGGACTGTTCACATCACAGCTTGCTTGGGGATGGGAATACTATCTTCTCCTGCGGGAAACTCATGTTTGTAAACACCCTGGAAATGTAAACAAGCAGCACAAGGTTTCAATGAAAGTAGTCACTGTGGCTCATTACTAACTGCAGAAGCCCCTGCTAATCTGTGGCTGGATCATCTGCACTGACTGTCGGCTCAACACAGTTCATTCAGGGTTCAAGCTGCACACAGCCCTCTTCCCCAGCGCTTTGACTTAACCCCTCTTGAATGGCACTTACTAGTTGCAGATCCAGGCTTTAGATCTCAAGGGAATAAACAAAGCACCCCCAAACGGAAGAACACTGTGAGCTTATTTTCCCCAATACACTTTACCAGGCCCTTACACCACACAGCCTACATTCCAGCTCTGCTAGGGGCCAGTGGTGTCTTTGCGGGTTGACCTCATTTTCCTGAACTTGGGCTCAACCTGGGGAAAATGGGATGTATACCACTACTTCGAATTTGATCTGGCTTCAGTGAACTGTATACTTAAAATGAGTCAACAACACAAGATCATTCCTTAATTTAAAGCATTTAATTTTTTTTTAAAACAAGAAATTGTTTTTAGCCCGGAATGGTGATAACATGACCACAGTCCCAGCTACTCAGGAGGCTCTGGCCAAGAATTCAAAGTTCGAAGTGGGGCTGGAGAGAGAGCGAGAGAAAGTGTGTGCTTGCTGCGCTTCCAAAAGACCTGAGTTCAGTTCCCAGCACCCATACTAGGCGGTTAGCAACGGCCTCAAACTCCAGCTCTGGGGGATCCAGACCTTCCGAGATTCTGGCTTCCGAGGGTCCCTGCATACATGTCATTACATACATATAAAAGTAATAAAAGACATGTGCACATAAATAAAAACAAATCTTTAAAAAATGTTCAAGGCAGTGATTTCAAAAAGCTCGGAGAGATCCTCTCTCAAAATAAGAAGTAAAATAAAGAGGGCTTCCGTTATAGTTCAGTGTATAAGCCTCTGAATTCAATCCCCGGTACCACACCCAAAACGTAGTGAAGGGAAGAAGCTGTGGATAAGAAACCAGCAGTGAATAAAGAATAACAGGGCTGTACAGAATGAATAGTAATTCAAGAGTCTCAACTATAAGAAGCAAGAAGGTGTGCTATTTGATAAGGGGGAAGATAGGAGGCTAGGTGAGGCTTGAGAGAAGAAATGGGACTCCAAGGGGTTGCTTTCTATTTAAAATCATCTTCCTCAGGCAGGGGATGTAGCTTGGTAGTGAAGAACTTGCTTAGCAAGTGTGAAGCCCTGGGTTCAGTTCCCATCATTGAAAAGAATAGTCAAGGTTCTTAATTCTTCTCCCTGACCCGCATCGAAGCCATTTTCTGGGGATGCATTTGCCAATGTAGTCACCACACTATTTACTACATTGGTAACTGCCTGCTCTTTTTTACATCCTGATCGTAACCCCCTCCCTCTTCTCATCCAGGTCCCACTCTCCCTTCCTCTTCCCCCTCCTTCTCCCCTTTTCCTCAGAAAATGGGAGCCACCTACCCTCCCACCCTAGCTCATCAAGTTGAATCAGAACTGAGTTCATCCTCTTCCCCTATGGCCTCAGAAGTCAGCACTACCAGGGGGAAATGATGGAAAAGCAGGCAACAGGGTCCATGTCAGAAACAGTCCCCATTCTCCTTACTAGGGAACCCACATGACACCTGAGCTGCCCATCAGCTACATCTGTATAGGGGCCCTAGTCCAGTTCTATGCATGGTCCTTGGTTGGTGCTTTAGTCTCTACAGCCAGGCCCTGGTTAGTGGGCTCTGTTGGTCTTCTTGTGGAACTCCTGTCACCTCAGGTCCTTCCATCCTTCCTCCCACTTTTCCACAAGACTTCCTACACTTTGTCCAATGTTTGACTGTGAGTCTCAGCATCTGTTTCAATCTGCTGCTGGGTGGAGCCTCTCAGAGGACAGCTGTGCTGGGTTCCTGCCTGCAAGCATAGCAGAGGATCATTAATAGTGTTCGCTCTCTCCCATGGGGTGAGTCTCAGATTGAGCCAGGCATTAGTTGGACTTTCCCTCAATTTCTGCTTTATCTTTATCCCTGCATATCTTACACACATTAGAACGGCTAAGATAAAAAACTCAAGTGACAGCACAAGCTGGAAGGGAAGTAGGAAAAGGGAAACACTCTTCCATTGCTGGTGGGAGTGTAAACTTGTACAACCACTTTGGAAATCAATCTGGTGCTTTCTCAGAAAATTGGGAATAGCTCTACCTCAAAACCCAGTTTTATCACTCCTGGGCATATACCCAAAAGATGCTCCACCAGACCACAAGGACACTTGTTCAACTATATTCACAGCAGCTTTATTCATAATAGCCAGAATCTGGAAACAACCTAGATGTCCCTCAACCAAAGACTGGATAATGAAACTGTGTTATATTTACACAATGATATATTTCTCAGCTATTAAAAACAAGGAAATCATGAAATTTTCAGGCAAATTGATGGAACTAGAAAACATTATCCTGAGTGAGGTAAACCCAGAAAAACATACATGGTATGTACTGACTTATAAGTGGATTTTAGCCATATAGTATAGGATAAATACACTACAATTCACAGACCCAAAGGAGATAAGTAACAAGGTAGGATGCTTAAATCTCCCTGAGAGGGGAAACAGAATTGAGAAGCCATATAGTATAGGATAAATACACTACAATTCACAGACCCAAAGGAGATAAATAACAAGGTAGGATGCTTAAATCTCTCTGAGAGGGGAAACAGAATAGAGAGCAGAAATGGTTAAAGAGAGGGAAGAAGGTAGGAGGGGGAGTACAGAGAGCAATGAGGGTGACCTGGGATGAGCAGGGGCAGGAGAATGGAGGGCCTGCTGAGGGAAGAGAAACCGTGGGCAGGGGCCTCTCTGAGACAAGCTGGAGACCTTCAACAGGGTAAGCTTCCCAGAAGATATGGGGGTGATTCTAGCTGAGACTCCTAGGTAGAAGGGTCACAGAGACTAAAGGGGACACCCTCTTACTAGACAAGACTCCTAGTGAAGGGAGAGGAACACCAACTCACCAACTGTCTCTTCTCTACTGAACTCTGAATTCTCGGAGCTGAGGGGTCATCTGTTTTAGCCGTAGCCCTGCCTCAACTTAGCCCTTCAGGAATGTTAGGTGAGTGAATTTGAATAGATTTCTTCTTCCAAAACAAGAAAATAGGCTGGTTTTGAAAAAGTCAATTAAATACTTATAGGTATATGCAGAAGTACATGTATGTGTGTTAACACTATGCAGTGCACATTCCAGACATTAAGTCAATGAGGTTCCTTTGTCGGTAGTAACAAAACATACAAGAACTGAGCTACAGAAAGAAACCTATTTGGATGCAACACTAGTTTACAAAATAAAGATGTTCAAAAGTATGGAAAATAAGCAAAGCTAAATTTAGACTAGCCCCTGCCTATCACCAAGGCTCAAGGGCCTGGCCAGATGCTGGGCAAATTCCAAAAGACTGCACAGAGCTATCCAGGGCCTGCAGTTGCCTTCTGAAAACTGCAATTAGCAACCACCCATTTCTCTTAACTTTGCTTGCCAGCTTGTGTCTGTGCTGCAATAGCAGCTGTGAGCCTTGCTAAGGATTCATTCAGGATTCTGTTCTGGCCAAGGAGGGACAAGAAGTATCAGGCTACTGAAAAGCAGAAGCAAGAGAGAGAATTCTTCCAAATGCTCTTCACACCCACTAGAATAGCAGCCTGCCTGTAAAGGAGCTGCTGACTGTCTATGCAGCTGGCCCCAAGTGGGATTCCTTCATGGGATGGTTACTGAGCCCCTCCCAAGGGCCTGCTTTCCATTGGTCTAGGAACCAGATACAGATGGGCAGAGCAGACTTGCCAGTCCAATACCAAGACCAACTGTTACCATCAAAATCTGCATGAAGAGCCCACTGATCTATCATGTAGAGAAACAGACTCTGTAAGAAGGGTGGCATGGCATGCTGGTTCAAGTGCTGTTGAACACCTGGTTATAAGCACTTCATCTAATATGTCAACTTTAATTCCTAGAGGATTAATGACCTAAAGATTAAAGACAAAAGTTAAGCTGTTAGGGTCAACAAAACCGCATATGAAAGCACTTGCCATGCGAGTACGCCAACCTTAGTTTGATCTCCAGAACCCACAGGGGAAAGAGAACTGACTCCCCAAAGTTGTCCTCTGACTGCTACACGCACACCATGGCACGTGAATGCCCACACTCAAACACTTCGATCACACGTGCACACACACAATACTGATGGTAATAAATAATGTTGAAAAATTAAACCTTTACTGGTATACGTATTAGGTGGTTCTCTTCAGTCTTAGGGCATGGGAATATTCCTTATGAGAGAAAGCACAAGCCACACTAACGCACCGGTGGCCTCAAATACCTCAGGGCCATGCTTGTCAACGTTTTAATGCTGCAGTCCTCATGCTGTGGCGACCCCCCCCAACCATAAAATTATTTTCTTCGCTACTTCATAAACATAATTTTGCTACTGTTATGAATTGTAATGTAAATATTTGATAAGCGGGGCATCTGAAATGCGACCCCTGTGAAAGGGTTGTCCAACACCCCCCCAAATGTCGCAACCACTGCAGCTTAGCAAGAAAAAAAAAGGAAGACAACCCACAAAGAGAAATTGGCCAAAAAAAAAGAAAGAAAGTACAGGAAAAAAAAACCAACCCTCAACTGGCCAAGAAGTATATTCGAATATGACCTATCACACTAGTAATCAGAGCATCACATATTCATCATGATAAGGTAACATTTCATAGCCCTCACACTTGCAAAACCATTCAAGTCTGACAGTATTAAGTGCTAGTAAAATGCAGGCCACTGACACTTCTGACAAATCTCCTGGCATAAGCCCTGACCACGTGGTTATCCTAACACCTCCACCCGAATGCCTTACATTAACACACAAGCAGACATATAATCACAGAGCAGCAGTGTTTGAAATCCCCTAAGTACCCAGCATTCAAGAACAGACTTTGCTCTAGAAAAGTATAATCAGCTACTGGCATCAACAGGATGACTCTTCCATAAATGATGTTGACAAAATATTCATATTACGAAAGGATACATACATGTGCATATTTACAAGGTATCATAATACCCTATGTATGTAATGTATATGTTGTGATAGATATAAAGTTTGCAAAGACATGCAAAATAATGGTTTGGAGTCAGTGAACTCTATACTTAAAACGAGTCAATATCACGATATACAATTAATTCTTCAGTAAATGTGTTTAAATATTTTAATTAAAAAGACTGTAGCGAGGCAGGCATAGTTATATACGGTTACAATCCCAGGTACTCAGGAAGCTAAGGTGGGATAGTCAAGAACATATGCAAGATGTGTGTGTGTGTGTGTGTGTACTTGAGTACATAGATATGCTAAATTCAGGGTTTGGGCTACCTCTAGGAGAAGGTACTCAGAGAGCTCCATGGGTACTCGTTATTTTAGAGCCTCTGACTGAAACATAATTTCCACAGTAACAGCCACAGATCTCAACCATACGGCTCAGTGTCGACCTCACCATCACACTCCAGAGCTCCCTCGTCCCTCTCCCTCGTCCCCACAGCCATGGTTTTATTTCTGTAGCTGTGTGTTAGTGCTTCCTATCTTGGAGCTTGGCATTAACAAAATTATGGTCTGTAGGCTTTTGTGCCTAACTTGAGATCTATCCGTGTTCAAGTACACATACCCTCTCCTTTTTACGGTGGAGTATATCACATTTTATAAAAATACCCCAGTTTGTTTCACACGTATGGGGTATTTTGATCATATCCACTCCCCACTCCAAATCCTGAAGCCTACAGCCAATACATACCTCTCCCAACTCCGTATCTTCTGTTTCTTTAGCCCACTAAACCCTATCAGTCCTGCCCTCATGTGCACTGGTGTGGACCCATCCACTGGGGCATCGAGAGCCTATCAGGAACCACATCCCTGAATTAAAATCAGTCCATTCCCCAGCAACCATCAGCTGCCAATAGCTCCTTAGCAAAGAAAGGGTGGGGTCTCATTCTGTGCAGGTCCTGTGCATCTAACTACAGGTGTGTGTGCATGCGTGTGAATGTATGTGTTATAGACGCTCCACTGAAGGCTCAGCTCTCTCAGCCACATATTCAATGGACTTGGACTCTTGTGGGTCTCCGGTTAACCACCATCCCTATAAAAAGCAGCTTCTCTGACGAGGGATCAGAGCTGAGCTAATCTATGACCATAAACAAGGATTTAGCAAATGGCGTGGCATGTTCTTCTCCAGGCCTGTGAGTGTCATGGTTACAAGTTGGTGCCGGTTGGCAGAACCAGGCAGGAGTCACACCTGTGGCTCTTAAACTCTAACCAGAAAGTAGTCGTTCACCAGAAACAATGTCACTGTTGCACTGATGGATGCATCTTCTTCGCCAGTCGTTACTGTGGCCTGCAGAGTTCTCAGCTGGGTAAGACTGACGAGGCTTCTCACCCAGCAGCCTGCTTGGCACTTCCTAGGACTTGGAAAACTAAGCATCGGCGAGGAAGGTCAATACTACCTTGACCTCTCCACATCCTATGATCAAAGTTGAGGTATTTTTGGCAGTTGGGACTTCTCATGAAGTTCTGGTGGCAACAAAGAACAGTAGCAATAGACTGTTCTGTTTGGGGGTGCAGGCTTCTGGGATTCGATCTCCCCTCTCTGCCCCACTGCCAGAGGAAAAATTAGAAGGGAGACATTCCAAATCGAGTGCTGGGATTTATTTATCTATTCACTCATTTATCTAGGGTTTCTGGGAGGGTTACCTCCATTCAAACTCTTTATACTAATATCCTTTAGTATTCTGACAAAATAGTAGGCTTCCATATGGTTTTTCCAACCATCCTTTGTGCTAATTATTCCTTCCCACACGCCCTCCTCTGCCCTCCCCTCTCACTGCCCTCCAGACTTAAGCGTCCTCCTCACATCATGTCCCCCGCCCCCGTCATACCACTGATGTTCTGCTGTCCCCCCTCCCTTTTGTTAAGCTCTCCTCTCATGGGCTTTCTCCAGCTTTCTGACTTCTACAGGTACTCTCAGCAAACAGACAGATCTGGAGCTTCAAAGCTAGGGCTGCAAGTGAGAGGAAGATGAGTTTTTTGTCTTTCTGGGTCTGGGTAAATTCAGCAAAAAATTTCCCAGCTCCTTCCATTTCTCTACAAATTTCTTCTTTCTTTAAGTTGACTAATACTCCATCACGTATTGGTATCACATTTTCATTATCCATTCATTGGTTAATGGGCAATCTAGGCTGCTTCCATTTCCCAACTCTTGTGACTAAGGCAGCAAAGAGCATGGCTGTCTCCACAGTACGAACCGCAGTTCTTTGAATATATATATTGTGTATGTGTGTGTGTGTGGAGGGGTGATACGGTGATTCTGTTGTTAGCTTTCTCAGAAACTCCAAACTGATTCCTTAGTGGCTGCACTAGTTTGCACTTCATCCTTGCTTTTGCTGTCTTATGTTCTCTTGATCAGCCATTCTGACTAGGGGGTAAAGGAAATCTCTAAGTAGTTTTAATCTGCATTTTCCTGATGAAAGATAGGGACACATCTAAAATTAGCTCATAGCCACTTATGTTTCTTCTTTTGAAAACTTTCTGTCCTTTCATAGTCAGTTTCTAACTGCGTTGTTTGCCTTTCTAAAGTTTAGTCTTTAAAAAGATCTTTGTGTGCTCTGGACACTAGTTCACTGCCAGGTGAAAAACTGACAAAGATTTTCTCCCATTCCACAGACTACATCCTCAGTCAGCTAAGCTTCTTCTGTCCTCCAGAAGCTTTTTAATTTCAAGATGTCCGGCTGTTGAATGTTGATCTTATTTCCTGTGTGACTGGTGTCTGTTCAGAAAGCCCTTCCCCAAGTCTGTATCCTAAAGTACACTCCCTATTCTTTCCTTTAGAAGTTTCAGGTCTAACACTGAAGTCTTTGATTCATTTAGAGTTCATTTGTATACAGGGTGAAAATGAATTGATTCATTTGGTACCCAGTTTTCCCAGCACCACTTGTGGAAGATGTTCTCTTCTCTCCGTTGTATATTTGTGTTATCTTTATCAAAAAATGGGTGGCTGAAGGTGCATGGACTTACACATAGACCTTCAATTCCATCCCTCTGCTCCTTGTGTCTGATTTTGTACCGGTGCCATATTGCTTTTATTGCTTTGTAGTATAACCTTAAATCAAATGGGATGCTATATCTCAAAGTATGTTTATCGTTCAGAATTGCTTTCAACTTCTTTTCAACTTACGTGAGAAATTATGCTAGTAATTTTTATAAGGATTTTGATAGGATGACCATTTTCACAATATCAAGCCTAATGATCCATGAGCATGGGAAATCTTTTCATCTTCTGGAGTCTTTTAAATGCTCTCTCTTTAATAAAGACTAACCTGACATTTCCACTATATATGTCTTTCACTTCCTTGTTGAATTTCTTCCAAAGTGTTTCATTTTAAGCTAGTGTGGGTGCGATCATTTCCTGGATTTGTTTCTGCCTGTTGAGACTTGCCTTGCGTCCTAACATGTGATCTGAAGGTTTCATGGGCTACTCAGAAGAATGAGCAAGATTTTGTGCATTATCTTTCTACAGGTATTTGTTAGATCCATTTGCTCCATCGTGTCAATTAATTCTAAGACTCTTTGTTTAAAAAGAAACTTTTAGATTGATTTACTTTCTTTTTTGTATATGAATGCTTGTCCGGCATGTATGTGTGTGCATCATATGCAAGCCTGGTCCCCACAGAAGTCAGAAGAGGACATCAGATTCATAGAACTGGAGTTAGGGATGATTATGAGCCATCATGTGGGTACAAGGAATCAAATATCAGTCCTCTACAAGAGCAACAAGTGGTCTTAATTGCTGAGCCATTTTCCAAGCACCTAATTCTAATACTTCTTTTTTTGTCCAGTTGACCTGTCTCCTGGTGAGACCTGAGTACTGGAATCTTGACTGTGTTTAATTTAATCTGTGACTTTAACTCTACTACCATTTATTTTTGTTTTGGTTTGGTTCTCAGTTTTCTTAAGATAGGGTCTCATTATGTAACCCTAGCTGTGCTGGAACTCTTTGTAGACCAAACTGGCCGTGAACTCATGGAGGTCCTACTGCCTCTGTCTTCCATGAGCTGGGATTAAAGGTATGTGCCACTATGCCTGGCTAACCCTAGTACAATTTTAAATGAAATTAAATGAGCCTGGGTTTGCTGCACATGTGTTTAGAATTGTAATTTCCTCTTGATAGATTGTCTTCTTCATCAATTTGAAGTGACCCTCCTAACTCTTCTGACTAGATTGGGTTTGATGTCTCTTTTGTCACCTGCTTGTTTTATGGTTCCATTTGCTTGAAATATCTTTTCCATCCTTTTCCACCATCAGATAGTGTTTGTGCTGGATGGTGAGATGTGGTTTTTTTGTTTTGTTTTTGTTTTTGGAGGCAACAAAAAGGATTTTGCTTTCCAACCAAATCTACTGCTAGTCTTTTGGGTGCATTAAAAACTGTGTGTTGATTTGTATACTTTTGTTCGTTTCTCATTCTTCTTTTACTTAATGAATGCTTTAACCTCACGTAACTCCTGGAGTCTCTTGGGTGTGTTTCTCTTTCTCTTCAGCCCAGGGTATTCCCTCCAATAATTCCCATAGGGCTGGTTTGGCAGCCATGTACTCCTTTAGCTTGGAAAGTTTTTCTTTCACCTTCAATTACGACAGATACATTTTGCAGTTATATGAGTCTGGGTTGACAGTTGTGATCTTTCAGAATTTGAAATACATCATTCTAAACTGTTCTTCCTTCTAAGACTTCGACTGAAAAGGCCAGCAGTTATTCTGATGAACATGCCTTTCTCTGTGTGTGTGTGTGTTTGTGTGTGTGACCTGATGCTTCTCTCTTGCAACTTTCAATATATTTTCTCTGCTCTGTTTCACTGTAACATGTGTTAACTGTAATGTGATCTGGGAAATTTCTTTCGTGACTCTGTCTGTCTGATGCTCTGGGTGCTTCTTATGTCTGTGTGCATTTCTCTTGCTTATGTTGAATTTTTTTCTATTAAAATTATTTTCTATGCCTCTCCTTCTCTATGCCCTCCATTAGTAAATTTTACCATTTTATGATATCCCAGAGTTCCTGCATGTTCTCTAATTCTGTCTTCAAACCCTCATGTTCTGTCTTCCACATGGTACACTATTGGTGAGACTTTACACAGATTTTTTTTTTTTGCCTTACTGTGTTCTACATTTTCATCACCATCTTGGCTTGGGTTTCCTTAAGTAATTCTACATCTGTATTGAATTATATTCATATTTCATATTATGAATTGTCTTCTTTATTCCATATAGTAGTTTGTATTCTTTGGAAACTACTTACATCCTGTTTGGGTTATTTGAACATATTTTCCTTCCTCCTTTTGAGTTTTGCCTATAGATTTCACGTAAGTCAGTTTCCCTGGGTGATATTCTGACAGGACTGGTAATTTTTGGAGAAGACATGTTGCCTTTCCTGGGTTGTCATGAGATCTGTGTCTTTGTGCTGGGGCCTGCCCGTCTGGAGTTACATCGTTTGTTAAGGATTTTTGTTGTGGTTGTTGGTAGTGAAGCTGCTCTTGTGAGGCCGTTGCTCTTCCTTCAGGGGAGGCGTGTGCAGTGTTCAGGAGAGACTGTAGTATAGTGTGGTGTGCTCTTCCGTTAGGCGGGTATCTGGGCACCAGGCTCTGTCTCCAGTCCACTCCTGTGTCTTGTGTTCTGTCGGCAGCAACAGTCTCAAGTCAGCAGTTAACCCAGTCTGGCAACCTAGCAGCTGATGACAACAGAGTAGCCCCTTGGCATCGATTGTTTTAGGGAGTAAGGACTGTCTTGGTACTATTCATTCAAATATGTTCATTATTGTGGGTATGAGTGGGAAGGGGGAAAAAAGAAGCAAGCACTCATAGCAAGACTAGAAATTTGAATTTGGTTGCTAGACGGAAATGAGGAAGGGAGACATATACAGGAGTGGTAATAACTGAGGCAAAGGAAAAATGGTGGGTGATTCAAGTTTTGGCCAACAGTGGACTGAAAAGGGATGATAAGGACACACATAATCCAGTATCA
Source organism: Pachyuromys duprasi (assembly GCA_028658305.1). Classification (NCBI taxonomy): domain Eukaryota; kingdom Metazoa; phylum Chordata; class Mammalia; order Rodentia; family Muridae; genus Pachyuromys; species Pachyuromys duprasi. Next base: position 75,941,936 of record CM053766.1, read on the forward strand.
CAAACCAAGTCAGCCTCTGAACTTCAGGAGACGAACCAGAAAGTGGGGAGAGGATTGGAAAAGAAAAAGGGAGAAGGGGAAAGGATGTAAAACGATAAAAGGCGAGAGCGATAGAGGCAGGTGCTCGCCTGCAGCCTTGGTCTGGGGTGAGTACAGGTAAGGACTAGATGCAGGGAACCTGGGCAGAGACAGAGCACAAAATAAGGACCCGGATGCTGGTTTTCATCTCTGGTCATCAGCCTCTACACTGTCTTCCTGGTCACTGTCACTTCCTCTACACTGTCACTCCTGGCTGTACTCCTTTACCCCTTGTGTGTTCTCGGCTCTAAATCTATGTGTGTTTTTCTTGTAGAGCCACTTGGCTTTCTCCTGTGAGCATAGTGTGGTCCAGCTCCAGATATTTGAGCTAGGCAATATCTGCCTGGCTGTGGCTGTGGTCCTGAAACACCAGCCACAGATGTGCAATTTGCTGCACTGTTTGAAGTCGCACTTAATTCCCTCCCTCCCACCCCTCCCACACACACACAGTTCCTCTGTGATGGTGATCCCTGTGGAAGGTGCTGAAATCCCAGGGTAACTTTTCTAGAGTTCCTGGCAGAGATGTGTTATCCTGGTTTGCAGTCACCAGCGAGGTCTGCTGGACTCTGCTGCAGCACCCACCATATTTGGGTGCAATCCTAACATGTCCAGGTCTGATTTTAGTATGTTTGTTTTTAAAACTAGAGTAATTATTCAGATGTCAATACATTATTGTCTTTGTTCCTTTTTCACATATTAAAACTCTGTCCTGTCCCCACCTCTTTTTATTTTATTTTATTGGTTTTCGAGACAGGGTTTTTCTGTGTAGTCCTGGTTGTCCTGTACTGGCTCTGTAGACCAGGCTGGTCTCAAACTCACAGAGATCTACCTGCCTCTGCCTCCCAAATGCTGGGCTTAAGGGCATGCACCATGCCTGGCCCCGCCTCTTTTTAAGTGGAGGCTACAGCCTGCCAGAGATGTTTTAGGTTCCAAACCTAAGGGTAAAACTGCCTGGGCTGTGGATAACACACAGCACTATCTCTGCTGAATACTGTAGCTCCCCATACCTGGCTATGGTAATAGCAAATCAGTACTTCAGGAGGCGTTGCTTAGGAATCTGCATGTTCAACAAGGACCTTGCCTCTGTTCACAACACCACCACACACCCAGTTCCGCCAAGGAGGAGGCCTGGGAGGTAGTATCCCTCCGCTGGCTCCAAGTCCTGTCAGTTCCGCGGGCTCCTGATTCCACTGCCGACATCTTGACTGCCTCTCTCGTGCGGGACACACAAATGACCACAGCCATCTCACCTCTACTCTTGCCCCAACCCCAAGTGCATTTGATACCCAGCAGCCAGAGAGACTTTTCAATACAAAGATTTAATTTACAAAAATCTGCCGAAACCCTCTCAATGGCTTTCCGTTGCCCTCGGGTCGTTTTCCAGCATGCGTCTCCTCACCTGGCCTCTCCCTGCCTTTCCAATCTCAACTCTTGCCTTTACCTCCACGGACTTGACCCACCTACCTGTCCACTCTAAATACCGCTCATTCTTTTTTTTTTTTTTTTGAGATGTGCTGTCTCTCTCCCCCTTTTGCACACGCTGTGCACGCTACCTGCATACACGCTTCCTCCTCCTTCTCCGGCTATCCATTTTTATCCTTCAAGCCTCTCAGTTAGTTGCCAACATAATTCTGAAGGGACTTCATGAACTAACCTGACTGAGCAAAGAACTCCCACACAGGGCCGCTGCACTGTATACTGTCTTCACAACCCAGGACAGGCAATACTGTTTGAGTGTAGGGGAGACAAGAGAGGGGCCCTGCGGAGCTGGGGCAGGCTCCTGGGACTTAACAGGAGAGCAAGTCTAAAGTCCGGGTGTGTGATGAGAGCTGTCGCATTAAATCTGGCTGTGCGAAACGGCCTCCTCGCCTCCCTTCAACTCGGACACACACACAACTTTAAATTCAGAAAGTCCTATTTCATCAGTGTTTGTAGTTTATACACCTGGTGTCATAGCCACCAGGGTAGTTTGTTGAAAGAAGAGGTGACAGGACTCGGAGATAGCCATGTTGCTTTTTCAAATTAAAATAATAATAGTGATAGCAGTAACAATAACCCACCCCGCACATTTTTCAATAGTGTCCCATCACAGTTGGGTGCGAGGCAACAATGGCCGAAATCTTGGAAGGACTGTGATGATTAAAATGGAAAGGCTTTTGGCAAAAAGACTGAAATTTTAGATTTTCTGTGTGCTGTCACTTTGGGTCTGAGTCACAGCTGCCTGTACTCAACTGCTGCCAAGGATAGAGGCAGGTTCCCCAGAGCACGAGACTCAGTTTCAGTCACCAAGCATCCGGCACAGGTCTTTCTTGTAGCACAAACATTAAGAGCACACCAAAACGCTTTCTTTAAAATCCCTGTTGCATCATTTGTTAGCTGTAGTGTGCTAGGCAAACGACTTAGCCATTCAATAGCTAGCTTCCTTGCCTGAATATGAGAATAGCACCTAGTTCATAGTTTTGTTTTGAAAATTAAGTAACTAATTACCTGTTGGGTGCTTTGGTGTCAAAGTCCTGCTATAAACATTAGCTATTCATATTACTCAATGCATGGAGGGATGTAGAAATAGGTTTGGGGAGAAAGAGATATGAAATACAACAGAGATGACAGAATCAAGTAGTATTAAAAACTAAGTATTTGCCACAGCTTACCACTCACATCAGAAAACCCTTAGCCACGAATTAACACTTCAGTGAGAGCTAGCACACCGGATTTGAACCCAGGTAATTAGTGCCTAAGATCCAGGTCTGAGCCACTGAGAAATACCCATCTTCACTTCCCTCCTTTGGGGAAATGGAATTCCTGTGAGGGAGAACCTGAAAAAAAAAAAGGATGAGGCAAACACAAAAGAAGAAAGTAAAAACAAAACAAGGTCAGACTCGGAGCTTCTCAACTTAAAAGATGGAAAGAGAAGGGTGTCCCTTTAGCAGTACCTGTTAGCCATGAAAGAACCCACTGTCTTTGTGGGCCCTTTGCTTTGAATTCAGTAGGCCAGATAGAAATCAAAAATCACTGCTAAAAGCTTCAAAAGTCTGACAGCCCCCGCTCAGATCCCAATATGAAGCAGAAATGATGGACACGAGGGAGGAGGCTGTCTAACACACCGTGCTATAGAATCAGACTGTCCAAGATTCAAAGCCTTGCTTGGCTCTGTACTGTCAGAGCACAAACTGCCCAAGCCCCAGATTTTGTAATCTATAAAATGGGAATAAGAACTTCTCTCTACCTGGATAAAAGACTTAGATGCAGCTCTTAGGAGGAAACAGAGATGTACACACTGGCATTGGTGGAACAGTAAGTTGGTGCAGTCTCTACAGAATCAGTTTAATCTGTGCTGTTATTTAAAAAGCCTTTGTGCTAGATACTATACAAATATTCACTTACCAATTCTGTAGCAGGTTGTTTGTAAAAATAGTGATGACCAGGAGTAGTTGACCAACCCAGAATGGACTCATTAGGGTGTTTGTTTTGGTAGGATTTTTGCTTCATTGGTTTCGTTTGGGTTTTTGTTGTTGTTGTGGTTTATTGTTTTGATTTTCGTTTTTTGTTTTGTTTTTGTCTTTGTTTCAAAGATGTGGGGAGAGGGAGAGAACATGAAGTTGGGTGGGTATGGAGGTAGGAAGGAGCGAAGAGAAGTTGGGGGAAGGGAAAGAATACAATCCAAATAGAGTTTATGAAACAAATTACATTAAAACCATTGGTGGTGACGAGGCTCTGTCGCCGTGTCCTTCTCCTTGGAAGAGTTCCCATCACTGACTCTGAGTGCGGCCTTGTGGCTTGCTTTGTTCAACAGCAAGTGGGCACAAGCAGAGCTCTGAGAAGTGCTGTGTTGCCCGGAATGGGAGCCCCATAAGCCAAGCTACAGCACCTCGACAGCACCTTGCGAAGTCTGAGCTCATCTCCTGAAGCCAGAGAGGTCACCTGCCCCCCAGATGAGATTCCCAACAACCAACTCATCTGTCAATCACCAGACATAAAGGGCCATCCTAGACTATCCACCTTTCAGCTGACCAACGGACTGACTGCAGAAGCATGACAAAATCCAACAAGATCATTGGGCGAGCCCAATGAAGAGAGACATGGAGTTGAGCAAACCCATAGACATGAGCCAAGAGAATGGTTATTATTTGAAGCCACTAAGTTTTGGGGTGACTTGCTATGCAATATAAACTAAACTTACTGATATAACCCTCCCAGGTAGATATTATTGTTCTCCATGCTTCGCTACTGAGGCAAAGAGGAGGGGTCCTTGCTTGTGAAAAGTGTGACAATTCAACCTCAGGTACTCGGTGCCAGGTGTCTATCCTGCTCTTTTTAACCTATAAAAATACAAGTATTTATGTCATTTGACCAGAGATTAATCATACATAAAAGTCCTTACATGCGTGCAAAAAGAGTTGTATATAAGACGATTCACTGTGACATTAAAACTATCAGGGACAATTCCAGTGCTGTATGGCCATGCAAAGAGATCATTTATGCAACTATAAAAAAAAGAGCTAGAAATACTGACCCTGTAGACAGTAGGAAAAAGCAAGATACAAAAAGAGTATACTTACATGCTTCCATTTGTGTATAAAAAAAGAATAATATGTAACTGTATGTACACAGGTTATTTCTTTTCATTAATTTCTTTTATTATTATTATTAATTACAATTTATTCACTTTGTATCCCAGCTGTGGCTCCCTCCCTCATCTCTTCCCAATCCCATCCTCCCTCCCTCTTCTCCCCAATGTCCCTCTTCAAGTCCACTGATAGGGAGGTCTTCCTCCCCTTCTATCTGACCTTAGCCTATCAGGTCTCATAAGGACTGGCTGCATTGTCTTCCTCTGTGGCCTGGTAAGGCTGCACCCTCAGGGGGAGGTGATCAGAGAGCCTGCCACTGAGTTCATGCCAGAGACAGCTCCTACTCCCCTCACTAGGGAGCCTATTTGGAGACTGAGTCTATGGGCTACAACAGAATTTATTTCTGAAAAGACACAGTAGTGGGCTTTACATCAGTTACACCTGGAAGGAACCCATTGGGGTATTATAACAGGAAGGACAATTTTCATTGTAAGCCTTTTTCTATTATTTGCATTTATGCCATGCAAATGTACTGGCTATCAAATTTTAACTTAAAAGGTTGTTATGAAAATGGAGACAGCAGATGCCTAGGACAAAGAAAGCATTCACTCAATAGCAGCTACCATTATAATTCCTTTTCTACATCTGGTTTTTAACTCCTAACAAATACAAAGTTAAAGCTGCCTTCACTTCCAAACTCCTGGCTTTGCAAAAAATAAAAGAAAGAAAAGAAGGAAAGAAAGAAGGAAGGAAGGAAAAAACTCACCCCCTCAAAAAAACAACAAAGACTTTGGATGTAAATGTAAAAAAAAAAAAAAAAAAAAAAAAAAAACATTAGCTCCGAGGGAAGAGGCTAGTGAAGACTTGGCATTGCAGTTTTGTGACTAGCAGCCTGACATGCACATACCAGCCTCAGGTCCTGATCCTCTTAGATTGCTACAACAAAATACCACAGCCTGGCCAGCTTATAAACAACAGAAATTACTTCTCACAGTTCTGAAAGCCGGCAAATTGCAAGATCAAGTTCCCTGGCAGATGCAGTCTGACAAAGGCCTGGGCTCTGGTTCACAGGCTCCTTCTCCCCTCATCCTCCCGTATTCTCACACATCACTGAGGGGCCTGAGTACAGACGCCATCTGTAAGGGTTCTGTCTTCACGATCAATCACTTCTCAAAGGCCTTACCTCTTAATACCAACAGCCTGAGGATTAGAATGACAACCTTTGTTTAAGTGAAGCGACATAACAGTTCAGGCCAGACTTTCACCTTGAGAAACCCAGTTACTGGGCAACTTTGTACATTCCCTTGGCACCTTCATGCAAGAACACAAAATGAAAGTATTTGGTAAGGTAGCTTCTCTCTCTACAGAAACAAAGCCTTTGCCAACATGTTTCTCAAGGGCTCTCAGAGCTCAGAACTATGCCTGTACATAGAGGGTGTGTAACATGTCTCTTATGATGGGAGAAGGCCTAAAAGACGGACGACTGAGTTCCAGCCCTAGAGGTTGATTTAAAGGGAAGTAGAGCCCAGGGATTTGCATTTCCAGCCAACACCCATCTATTTTATCCGGAGACAGAGTACACAATTCACATTTTAATATATACTGGCCAACACCCTCCACCTCCAGCTGTCAATGTCCCCCTAAAAGACCCAATTTAAGCCTGTATCTTGTCCCAGATGTAGGATGCCTTAGTTACTCTGGTGAGCTCTGAATTTGGAGTTCAAGTACCCCACTACGGCCACTTGCTCCACACCAGCGCCAGGTAAGCCAGGCTGGCTGGAATCTTGTTTGCCCCAGAAACACCTGAGAGGGTTTGGATGTGATCCAAAGGTAAAGACAGGTAAATTTCCATGCCAGCTCACCCACGCATTTTCAGAGGCACTGGGACTGGTTGTATGTCCTCCAAATATTCTACTCCCTGATGGCAGACAGACAGACAGACACTCACTACTTAATTCCAGCACCATTAAAAAAAAAAGCAGCAACAAACAAAACAAAATTACTAAACAGTAGAATAAACAATAACAACAACAAAAAAAAACTGACCAGAGTTCTCTTTGAAACATCCCTTCAGCTAAGAGGCAGAAATGGAAACAGCCGACCAAACCAGTAGATGAATACATACCTTACACACATAGAAACTAACCCCCAAAACGCCAACCCAAAGAAAAGCACAGGTCTTGGTGGCAAAGAGGCTCACTCTGCTTTTGCAATTTCTCAGCCTTGCATCTTCAGAAAACAAAAACAAAAACAAAAACAAACCCTCACTAGTTCCTTTCTTAGTACTTAACCCATCACCAAGGTTAGGCTCTCCAGGAGAGCTTTGGGGAGTACCCAGCAAGATTTCTTTACTTTTCCCCCACCCCCGACATTTCTACACTAGAAATGCTGAGATTCCCACATTTGGTTGAAGCAGCCTCCACCCCAAAGTCAGAACCAAGCGCACACTGGGCTATTACCCCACACCCCTGTGTGGTTTGGCACCCCCAGACAAGTTAGCTGTGGTTTTCCTGGGACCCGTCGGTTCTCTGGGGGCTGCCACGGGGATGCCCCCTGCAGCTGAGCCTTCCCGTTTTCATTTTCATCTTTGCAGGACAAGAGCCCCTGCTGGAGATGGGCAGAGTGAGCTCAGAGCCCCTCACACCTGCTGCCTGGGAGGCTGCGGCGCGGGGCCGCCTCAGGAACCCCGCAGGGATGGACTAAGCCTGGGGGGGGGACTGATGGGAGGGGACCACCGCCTCACACGCACCGCGCCTTCCCTGAGGCTGGTCCCCCGCCCGGGTTCCGGGCTTACTGTTCCCATCCGCCTCCTCTGGGCAGGCGCCGAGGGAGCCCAGCCGACGCCGACAAAGTTTCCTTGGCCCGCGGGCCCAGGCCCCGAGGTGGGGACGCGGCCAGAGGGGTCACGGGCCATCGCGCCACCTCGCTGCGGCCATCCCCACCCTTCCCGCGCTAGCGCCAAGCGGGCACACTCACCCTCCACATGCTGCTGGCCTCGCGGGGCGGGCGGGGCGCACGGGGCCGAGCGGCGCGGCGACAGGGCTGGTGCTGGTCGGGACCGCGATTCAAACCGCGCGCACCCGGATCTTCTTGCTTTAGCCCTCTCCTCGGCCTGGAGTTCTGCTTCGATCCGGGCAGCAGCCGGCTCCCAGGGCCGCGAGGACCCGGACGCCCAGCGGGAGAAAGTTCCAGCCGCGCGCGGGGCGGGTGCGGGAGCCGAGTGTGAGAGGGAGTGACAAACGGGGAGCGGGGGCGGCGATGCGCCACCCCCAGAGTACTTTGGTTTGCCCATCCCACGCCAAAGCCACGCGCTCATCAGTTCCTACTCTAGAGGTTCCGTGTTTGGGGAGTCCTGGGCGTTCACTGGCCTAGAGTAAGGGGTGGGGGTATTCGAGGGGGGTAAAAGTTGAATAGGAAACACCGGCTCAAGTCAGGGTTGTGGGGAGACGGCCATCGCCTGCAGCTTAGTCGGCCTGGTCCCCTCCTGGCAAAGTTGCTCCGCAGAGAGCAGCCCCTACCTCCTGGCCTGCAAAAGCCACAGGTCTACCTGCCTGCAAAGCTGTCTCCTAACGCACAACCTTAGCATGCTTCTCCACCCCTCCCCCCACTTCTCCAACCCACTCCGGAAGGGCATCCTCAAATGCTAATTTGGGGTGCGAGGGTGAGAGCACATAGCTCCCCAACCCTGAAGAGACTGCACAGCGGTGAGCCGGGAAAACACAGGATGCAACTCTGCCAGGCGGAGGTCAGGATGGACCCCGGCCTTTCTTCTGCTTTGACTGCTAGCAAAGTAAAGCAAATAGTGCAGAATTCAAGGCCGCTCGAATTCCGCAGCGAACAAATACGCCTTGTTTGCCAAACGACCCTTTGAAAAGCTTGCAAAAAAAAAAAAAAAAAAAAAAAGCACGTGTTCCCAGAGCCTGCCTTGGCAGGTAAACAGGGGAGCAGAGGCAGGAACGCGAAGGCTCGTGGTGGGTAAACATCTCTGATGAATGTTGCAGCTTTCACATTGCCTGGAAGCCGCATATTCTGGCAGATCACCACTCATCACTGCTGTCAAAGAAGTGCCGCTCTAATTTTCTAGCGTCGATAGACTGTCAGCAGCAAAGAGACCATAATATCACACAGACTAAGTACCCTGGTAATCTAATGAATAAAAAACATTCTGTCTGGTTCTCTCTCTGGTATTTATCAGCAAAGATAAGGGAGGACTGACGGATGTCTGGGAAGAGGATGAAGAAAGGAAATTAATGAAGCCTGCGCTTCCCTTTTTACTTTATGATCTGCCTACAGTGGGTGTTTTTCCCCCTTGATCTGAATTTCATCATAGTGTTCTTTGATGTTTTTGCCTTTGGGGAAATAATAACAATTTTAGTAAGTGTACTTACTTTATAAACTATGTGCTTTATCTTTTATCGTTTGCAATCCACAGCCCTATTAGCTATGATTTTATGGCTTTATACTCAGAGAAGGTAGATAATTTACCCCAAGTCACGCAGCCTGTTGATGGCACAGCCGGGATTTTAACTGAGCCTGCCCACTCACTCCCAGGCGGGACCTCCCCCCCTTCTGTGCTCTGCTTCATGCTAAGGGTGCCATGGTGGGAAGGGGTAAGAGGCCCTAAGACAGATGAGCTCTTGTCTTGGCCTGTTTAGCCACTCGGATCTCCGTGGCTTGGTTTCTTCATCTATTAAATAAAAACTTGGGCCAAATAGATGTCCAAAAAAGAGTTCACGGCATCATGATTAACATTTCACAATTGTAAGCTGGAGATAAAGCAGTGATGTCATTGGTTTGCATGTCATTCTACAGCCCCTTTTTTTAAAGGGGGATTTTAGCTCACACCTCTCTGTGCAGCCCTTGTGGTTCAGTACGGGCAGCATGAGCCACCCAACGTGGCTGCTGGAAACCAAATTGGTCCTCTGGAATCACAGCAGTGAGCTTCTTGCTTGAAACGATTTTACTGCCTTCTATATAGCACTAGTCCCCTTCTCTTCCCAAACAGAGTTCACCACTTTGTGGATTTGATCTTTAATCCCATTCATAATATTTCTGGCACAACAAATAAAAGCCCTGATGTGCAGGAGGTAATCATTTTTAGCTAAACTACTGTTTTGGCAATCTTCAACCATTCATTATGTGAATAATTTTTTTAAGTTTTAAGTTTGCATGCAAGGTATAGGTCTCATTATGGCATTTTCATACACGAACGTCAGCGCACTTTGTTTTTATTCGCCTTCCTCCGTCACTATCCTCTTCCCTCGTTTTGCTGGTTCTCTTCTTTCAGGTCAGATAGTTCTCCCCTTCTGCTTTCCCATCACATGTAATCCACAACCCGTCCTCCCCCTCCTTTCTGGAGGTCTTATCTCCTCCCCCACAGTCTCCTTTCTCCTTTCGTCACACAGACACACTTTATTTACCCAAGTCCACATAGGAGAGAAAAATGTGATTACTTCTCTTTCTGAATATTCTATTTAGTTTGACATCATGATTTCCACCTACATCCATTTTGCTTATTTTATTTTGAGACAGGCTCTCATTGCAGCACGGGCTGGCCTGGCACCCACCTCTGCCTCCTGGTGCTGGGGTTCGGGGAGTGTGCCCCCACTCTCAGCTCATTTTTCTTTATGGCTAAATAAAATTCCATGTGGCATCTGTATATCATCTCCTTTGTCCTTTTGTGTGTTGATAGGCATCTAGGCTTGTTCTATTTCTTCTCTATTGTGAATTGTGCAGCAGTAAGCACGAATGTGCAAAAGTCTCCGCAGTAGGTTGACACCGAGTCCTGACAGTGTATTCCCAAGAGTGGGACTACTCTCCGTTAGTTCTGCCCTAAATTTTGAGGCGCCTCCCCACTGACTTCCATGGTGGCTGTTCATATTCCAGCCATCAATGAAGAAGAGTTCCTCTTCCTGATGTCTTCTCCAACACTTGTCATTTTTTTCCAGTGCTGACCATTCTGATGGGAGTGAGACAGAGTCTCCAAGCAATTTAAGCAAGCGTTTTCCCTGATGGCCAGGGATTGTTAATGCTTTCTCAAATTTTTATTGTATGTTTGTGTTTCTTCTTTGGAGAAACGTCTGCTGAGTTTGTTAATCTAATCACTGACTGGATGATTTCTGATGTTTAAGTTTTGAAGTTCTTTATGTATTCTAAGTATTAACCTCAAATCTGATGTATAGCTGACCAAGATTGTTTCCCCCATTCTATAGGCTGTCACTTCACTCTGATGATTGTTTCCTTTGTTACACGGAAAAACTGTTAGTTTCCTCAAATCTTATTTGTGAATTCTGGAGCTATCGGAGTCCTCTTTAGAATGTTCTTGCCTCTACCTTTATCTTCAGACATTTCCTTTATGTTCCTCTCTGGGCAGTTTCCAGGTCTCAAGTGTCACATTAAAGTCTTTATTCGTTCTTTTTCTACTGCTGTAATAAAATGCTGCAGCCAAGACAACTCATAGAGATGGAGCTTCAGTTTAGCGTGTGGTTGCAGATGGCTGGAGTCCATGTCTGCGGAGCGGAGGCAGCAGAAGGCAGGCACAGCGGCTGCGGCAGAAGCTGAGGCTCTCGAAACAGAGCGAGCGAGCGAGCTAGAAGTGGCCGGAATCTTTAAATTTACCTCCTCCAGCCACACCTCCTAAACCACCAACTGAGAATGAGTGTTCAAACGAGACAACTCTTTCAAGCAATTATAAGGTCTCTGGCCGGATGGAAATGATTATTTGTAGGGTAAACATCCAGTTTTCCTGGCACTGTTGTTAGAGGCCATCTTTGGTCCAGTGTTTATTTTTGACACATTTGTAAACAGGTGGCCGTGCCTCTGTGTATTCATTCCTAGGTTCTCTATCCCATTAGTGTACACAGCTTTGTGTGTCAGCACCGTGTTTTTTTGCTGCTATGGCTCTGCAGTACAGTTTGAGACTGTTTGAGGAGAAAACAGTCTACTTTTCGGAAAAGTAAATATGAGCAAATTGCCATGATTGCGTGTGTACGAAAATGTCATAATGGAGTCAATTATTCTGTACAACCAACTAGAAAAAAAAAGGTGATTAGTAAAGTAATGAAACTAGATTGAGTCAGCATTTTCGTTTACTGAAACTCTGTGGAGCAGAGGCCTATGAGTCCTGTGTTCCCAGAGTCCCGGGTGTTTCCCTGCCAGAGTCATCTCTGTGTCAGACTGTCACATCCGCACTGCCCTGAAAACCATCTAACACTAGAGAACAGTATGTTTTACCTTTTGCTTACTTCTCTTAATTGTCTTACACTGGACGCAAACAGTGGCAGTCATTTCTCACTGTCTTCAGGCTGAAGCCACAAACCTCTGTCCACAACACCATAAGAAGTGTACTAGCCGTGAGAGGTCAGCCTAACTTCTTTCAATAGATATTAATGTGGAAGGGATCTGATCTAAAACTGAGCAAACCGCATCCCCTTTACACTCTCACACAAGGAGTAAAAGACAAACAAGCTGTTCTGCTGTTTATGTATAAGAAATTAGCCAATGTGTAAGACCGGAGAGTTGGCTCAGTCATTAAGAGCACTTGCTGCTCTTATGAAGAACTGGAATTCATTTTCAGCACCACACTAGGAAGCTTACAACCTCCTAAGACTCCAGATCAAGGGATCCTGTGTTCTTTACTGGCCTCCACATCAACATGCACACACATGCCCATATCCACACATGCATACACACAATTAAACATCAAAATCTTTAAAAAAAAGAAATTAGTCAATATGAGCATAATTTCATTCCAGCTACCATTCTTCATTTAGAAAACCCATTAGTAATGAAATGCTGTTTCTTTCTACCATGTTTTTCAATAACTTGAGTCATTCATAAGGCAGGACATTGGGGTAAAAAAGTACAACCTTAGCATTTGGGAGACTGAGGCAGGAAGGCTGAGTTTAGACTATCCTGAGCTACAAAATAAAATCTTTTTCAACCCTTATCATCTTTGGTTTGTTTTGTTTTGTTGAGACAGGGTTTCTCTGTGTAGCCTTGGCTGTTACGGACTTTGTAGATCAGGCTGGTCTTGAACTCACCAGAGATCTAGCTGTCTCTGCCTCCCAAGTGCTGGGATTACAGGTATGTGCCACTGCACCTGGCCATTAGGATTTTTAATGCTATGAAGGAAGCAGACACATTGGTTGAACCAATCCATATTTCCTCAAGATAAACAAAAAATTTCTAGTAAATATATAACACAAAGAATTTTCGTATAGCCTAGACACCAATGAGCTGTTTTATGTGTCTGTGTCATCGTCTTCCCCGAACCCCAGAAGAGAGTTAGCACTGTCCCCCCCCTTACAGGACATGATAGATTAGGCCAGTAAGATTTACCAGAGAGCTGGCATGGCTGACAAGTGACAGTGTTTGGTGGCTAATAACTGGCAGAGATCTACCAGGTGTGTCCAACTTTCTGACACTGTGCTGCAACACGGTCACCCACGAAGTTCACACTCAAGAATTGTGCAAAGCATGTTGCAAAAAACTCAGTCTGTTAGCTAAGCTTCTGATATTTTATTGGGAAACATTCATAGCCATTCTCAGTCATACACAGCCATGTGTAACTTGGACATATCCAAACCCAAATCTGACTCCAGAGCCCCAAAGATTAACCAATGAGAGATGGATATCAACGTATCTCAGACTAGATTATCACTCTGTAATTTCTTCAGAGCATTGAAACTTGAGTCAGTAAAGCTGACTGTCAAGTAAATATACTAACGTAGTATGGGGTTATCTAAAAAAAAAAGGCCTCTTAAGAAACATAAGTGCTTAGCTGGAGGAGAGTACACCATTAGAATTGGAAGAGTGAAGAATAGTCTGTCTGTGGACTGAGAGGCAGCCTGGAGGGCTGATAGAGAGAACAGATATCTCAGACGCTGAGAGAGATGATATGAGGAGAAATCTGGCTTATGGAGGCTTAGGAATATTCAGCAGGGGCCCATTGCAGACAGTCCCTCTGTTTTCTTTCCTATACTATTACAGTCACTCAAAGATACTCTGGACCATTTATTTTTCTGCTGAAGTTCTGCATGGTTGCTATGCCATTTCTATTCCTCTTGCCCTTTCAAAGTGTGTACTCAACTTTTCTGAGCCAGTCTGGGACTAGCCTTTTTGGGAAGAGGGGGTTGAAAAAGCAATGGTGGTGTGGTAAAGAGGGAACTTGGATCTGGTGGGATATGCATCAGGGAACTTTGATTCTCCATTAAGATTCTGTGACAATGTTCATCCCTTGCAGATGTCTTAAAAGACCAAATTCATGTACATGAGGCGATTGTAGGAGGCGATTAATATTTACTATTGATATATCTTCTGGTAAAGCTGAGGTTAGTCCTAAACAGCTGTATACCCAAATCACCACAGAGAGTCTATGATTTATTTAATTAACCTAGATCACAATGCTGGGCAATAGTTTGTTCCATCCTAAACCTCCAAGCCCACATAGTTCCTACCATTCAGATTTCCCACATTATACTTGCTTTTAGTGATATGTTAGGTCCAGTCCATCTCTCCACATTCCAAGATCTCTCCTCTAGCTCTGCTCTCACAGCTTCTCTCCCCTCTCTCCTCCTCTCCCATCCTTCCTGTCCCCTGGCTCCTCCCCTCTCCCTCCTACTCCTTCCTCTCCATTGCTCAACATTGTGGCTGGTTGTTTCATTTTGGCTTGTTTACACAAAATTGAGACAGGTGATGCTTAGAATAACTATCACAATGCAATGTCTGGATTGAAATCAAAGAGTGGGGGAGAGAAATCAGCATTTGAATGAACAGGGTAAGGTGTATACATTCCAAAAGAATGTTATACCAAGACCTCCCAAATGCTGTGTATAGTTTTTTTTCACACTTTGTGAAAGCTAACGTTGATTGTTAACATCACAGGATCTAGAAATACCTAGGACCCAAGCCTTGCCGTGCTTGTGAGGGAGTATCTGGATTAGGTGAATTGGGCTAGAAAACCTCATCCTAAATGTGGGTGGTGCCATTTCAGGGGCTGGGGTCCTGGGTTACATAAAGAGGAGAAACAAGCTGAGCATTAGCATGCATCCCTCTGCCTCCTGGTTGCCCACAGAGGCACTGTAACCAGCCATCTCAAGTCCCTGCCATCATGACTTCCCCCCATGATGGACTGTACCCTGAAGCTGTGAGCCGGGTGTTTTATTGCAGTAAAATTAAAGTAACCAATACATACTTCATCCTAGTCTTTGAAATGAATGTCTTTTGCAATCTGTTGCATGGCTATCTGTCCTGCTGGCTCTAAGCATCCTTAGAGGAAGAATTATACTAACATAATTCTATATAGTAATATACTAATAATATAATAGTTCCTCCAGAAAATATTACAAAGGAAGTGTCCTCCATACATGTTCAAAAGTGAATCAAAGCTATTGAAACCTTACCACAGTCTCTCAATGGATTTCTCTGCTGCTGTTGTTGGATGCTAACTGTGCATACCAAATTGACAGTTATCATTTAACCAACCCCTCCTGTGGCCATTTGAGTTATTCCTACCCTTTATGAAGTTCTCTCAAGAATTGTAATTAGAGACATGGCCTGATATAAAGACCTGTAGGGCAGTAATGTGATAATGGAAGATTAAACGATCCAGAGATGGGCAGACAAATCAGTAGGCTAATTCACTCATGAATTCACACAGAATTCACTCATGAGGTATCCAAGACAAAATCAAGATGGCAGTTATGGCAGGGAGAAATAGTTTACATGTTCATTACTACATATGGAAAGTTACACTCCTGGATTTGCTCTACATGAAACTAAGCATGTGAGCAGATGTGGAAACACTGTCCAGTGGTGGGAAGCAGGGTTTAGCACCATGGATAGCTCCCAAATTGTCAATTTGTGGCTGTATTCTATGGAGCCATTATTGCTGTCACTTACAGTGCCTTCTAAGAAACAATAAGTCTCCTTTGCTGAGCTTTGAAAGTATGAGCTTTGAATACATTAACTGTGAATTCCCATCAGGGGACAGAAAGGTTGCATGATGTCATCCAAAGTCATACAGACAGCAATGGGAGAGATAAGTTCTGAACCTAGGTAGACTGGCTCCAAAATCCATTACCCCACACCATAAAAGGCAATTACAGCTCAGTATGATAAATGCTGCTCCAGAAAAGCACAAGATGGAAAGATGAAGTACATGAGAGAAGAAGGAGGGAGGAGCGCTTCAGCAAAGCTTTCCAGGGAGGAAAATGCTGGAATTAAGTTGAATTCTGGCCTCTGGAGGGAAGGGCTCTGAGGTCAGATCTAGATCAGCATAACCTGCTGTGATCACTTAGCAGATAAGGTAGAGAATAAGGAGAGACCTGAAACTTAGAGAGGACATAGGTCAAATAACAAAGGATCCTGGTAAGACTTTTAAGAAAGAATCTTAGACCTATTTTCTAAAAATGATTTTTTTTAAAACATGGAAAAGCAGGTTGTGGTAAGATAAAATGCACATTTTATCCTCTTAAGATTTCAGGGTAAAGATTGCAGAATGAAACTCCTTTTTCTAATCTGTGATGAATTGAACCAAAACTATAGCAGAAAGGACAGTAAACTCACTCTAAATACAGCAGGAAGAGGGCAAGCTGACTTCACCAGACAGCAGTAACTGTGTAAATGCTCCAGTTGGGGCTGACACATGACAAGGACTTACACCGTGACCATGCGGATACAGAATGGCAAAAAGGATGGCTAGGGAGGAAGGAAGATGTCACAGCACCTGTGAAGAAGCTGGTCTGTGAGGAACCATGACCCTAAGAAACAGGAAGTCCTCATGAAGTGCTTTGCTGGGTAAAGATGTCCAGAGTGCAGAGATAAAACGGCAGAAGCAAAAAGAAGAATTTGCAGCTAAGGACATGAATCAAAACTGAAACAACACTAATAGACCTAATCCTTGAATTAAAAATGCCAAATGACAGGAAAGACATGACTGAAATTGAATTAATGGCACGGATAAAAGGCTTTGGGGTAATTATGGCACATACAAAGGGAAGACACAGAAGGAGTAAAGTAATTAGGGGGAAGATAATAAGATGTAATAAGAGGAGCACGAGATAATCAAACGCACAGATCATTGGTATCCTTAATTGGTGTAGAGGATCCAATAAATGTAAGAAAATATGTATTCCTCCATTTTCTTAAAATGAAAGAACTAACTGCAGAGGAGATGTATCTATATACCAAGAGGGACAGGCTGGAGAGTTACTTTTCTTGTTGTGACAAAATTCCTGACAGAAGCAAATTAAGGGAAGAAGCATTTGTGTTGGTTCACAGTTTAATAAAAAGATGCAGCCTGTCATGTTAGAAATGGGGGTAGGAGCCACTACTGCCGCGGCGGCCGTGGATCAACCTGAGCCTGAGTCAGGGGGCAGGAAAGCCGGCGCTCCGCTCGCGCGCTCCTCTTCACACAGTCTGGGACCCCACCCGATAGGGCAGTGCCGCCCCCGGCCCATCCAACAGCTCACTCGCCAGTTAAATCCCTCTAGAAATGTCCTCACAGACACGCCTACGCGACTGTACGTTCCGGCCGAGTTGACAATGAAGATAATAATCCATCACACGGAATTGAATAAACATCAAGACGTTGCCTGACTTTGTTCCTCGTTCTGATGGAAAATTCATTATTCTGATGTCTGTACGAAGAAGTCAGGTCTTCCTGGGGTGGAGGGGATCGAATCAAGCTTGTTACAAGCACATACCTCAGTGCCAGAGGATGACGACACAATGTCTACAGAGCTTAGAGAAGGACCCACAATGATTACAACCAGCCATAGGCAGGGAAAGAACTGAGGAAGTAAGACCACCACATGTCCTTCTTGAAAACTAATATCCAGGCAATCAGAATTGTGATGAAATTTTAAAAATCATAAAGGTAAGTTAATAATTTTCCCTTACCCATGGCAGAAGGCCTTAGGTAATCAATTTATGGGATAATGTTTACTTTGGCTAATGGTTACAAAGTGTTTGGTCCACGGTTCTTGATCTCATTATTTAGGGCCTCTGGTAGCCAAAACATCAGTGGTTTTCAACCTGTGGGTTGCGACCCCTTCCAGGGCTGATTATCAGCTATCCTACATATCAGATATTTGCATTATGATTCATAATAGTAAAAAAATTACAGTTACGGTATAACAATGACATAATTTTATGGTTGAGGTTCACCACAATATGAGGAACTGTATCTAAAGGGTCATAGCATTAGGAAGGCTGAGGACCACTTGACATACATAATGCAGGAGCACATGGTACAGGAAGTGTTATTATGGCCTGGCTATGATCTATCCCTATACATTATGTACTGGGGTCTTGTTTGCCAGCTGATGAGCTTCTGTGAGGTGACTGACCATGAGGACTCAACTTCACAAACAGTTTAGTTCATTGCTAGTTCTTCATATGGCAGCATTATTGGAAGGTGATATAGATGCTGAGCGATGCTGCCTGACTTGGGAGAGCAGGTAGCTGCAGGTGTGCCTTTGACATGCACATCTGGTCTCCCATTTCTTTCCCCTGTCTGGTCCCTGCTCTCTGTTCACTGTGAGCTGAGCATCCTTTGCCACATGTTCCCATTGCTGTAATGTTTTACCTCTGAGCCTGCCTAGAAGCAATGAGTCCAAGGGCTGTGGGCAGACACTGAGACAAGATAATTCGTCCCTTTAAGTTGTTTTGTCTTGGTAATGTTCTCCATGGTGATGGATAACTGAACATCAGGTCTTTTCATTCATGACTGCTGGGATATAAAGACAGGATGGAGCTGGGCCCCAATGTCTATCAAGGGCACATTCCCAGTCATGCTTCTTCCACTAGGTCCCACCTTCTAAAGGGTCTACCACCATCTCCCAATAGCACCACAGGGTAAGGAATAAGCCTTCATTCAGGATATGGGCCCTTGGGGGATACTCAGATCCAAGCTATCGCAAGAAGACACTGAATATGAAAGTATTGGAGATGCTGGCGAACCAGACAACAGCTACACAAGAGCTTCTTCCTAACTGTCTCCAGGTTGGCCCCCATGCATGGCCAGCTGTTCCGAAGGTGAGCCGCAGAGTTGTGGTCCATTGGTGTGTGCCTTCTGTTTGAGAGAGGCCTTGAGAAGGCTTCCCAGAATTCTTCTGAGGGGTGATGCTTTTTTTTTTATTCAAGAAAGAATATTTTCAAAATCCCTTAGTGAGAAAGAAATATTTACTAATTATGTATGCGTGTATGTGTGTGTGTGTTGTATGTACATGTTTGTGTGTGTGCATGCATGTGTGTGTGTTGTATGTACATGTTTGTGTGTGTGCATGCATGTGTGTGTGTGCCTCCAATGCAGAGGCCAGAGGTTGATGTCAGGTGTCTGCCTCAGTTTCTCTCCACCTTCTTTTTCTCAGACAAGGTCTGCTCCTGAGCCCAGGGCCTGTCTCTGCTCTCTACCCCTGATGTCACTTCTGCAGTTACAGATGCGGTTGAGTCAAGCTTTTGCTCAGATGGTGGGGAGTCAAACCCTGGCCTTCGTGGGAGGCACTTTACCAGCTGAGCCAACTCTCTGACCTCTCAGATTACCTATCTTTTCCCGTAGGGAGTCCAGCTTTGAAGTAGTAAGACAAAAACAGCAGCACACACCGCATTTCAAAGCAAGCCCCTAACCATGAGCTTGACAACCAGCGCTTGGAAATCAGGATGGCAACCACACACCACACAGTTAAGGCACAGGCTTTGCTGACCTTTCCATGGTAATGAGACCAAAGCTAACTGCCGTGAATAGCCTCTCACCCCTGTTGGACCCACAGCCACTAGCTCACACAGATCTCTTAATTCCAGCAACTGACCTATTTGTACTGTGTGGAAATTTAAACTATAACAGTGGTTATGAGAATTGGACTTACGGGATCTTTCACTGTTGTGAAAATGTGTGAGTTACAAAAAAGACTGTGATCTATAAACTACCACCTACATATTAATATAGAAATTCCATGTGGATTTCCATTCACATGTTGTATTATGATGTACATGATATATAAGTACTCTTGTGTGATATGCATTACATTAATGATTCTAACGCCAATGTATATTTGCTTTATTTTACCTTTCCTGAATTATAGCTATGTCTTCTTTCTAACAAATGAAAATCTTCATTCTTAATAGCACAAGTTATTGTGTTGACAGAATTAGAATAATCTACAACTATTCACTTGCTTTATCTCACAACTGCCTCAAAAGAACAATATTATATCTCCAAATATTATATCTGAGAATATTTAAACATTTTCATATATACCTTCCTATTTTTGTCTCTCATTTTTACCAGCTTTATAGGTAATTTATGGATTGTTTAGCCATTACATAGGATACTCTTCTTTTTAACTCATTTGGTCTTCAAAGATGTCTGTATTGTAAAAGATTTAGTTGTATTATTTTGTATAATTATGTGTATGTGGGAGTCTGTGTATGGGTATGTGCACATGAGTGCAGTGTGCATGGAGGCCAAAGGTGTTGCATCCCCCTGGAGCTGGAGTTACAGGCAACTGTGAGATGGGTCCTCTGTAAGAACAGCAAGTGTTCTTAACTGCTGAGTCATCTCTTCAGCCCCAGAACCCATATTTTTAATTGACATCGCCAGTTCCCAGTTCCTCTTTTCTACTCTAGTAGAACCTTCTGGAATGGTTCCTGGGAACCACAACCCTTGTCATAATTAAGGTTTCTTTTGCTGCAATGGAACACCATGACCAAAAGCAAGTTGGGTGAGAAAAAGGTTTATTTGGCTTACAAGTCCACATGTCCACATTGTTCCATCATTGGAGGGAGTCAGGACAGGAACTCAAGCAGAACAGGAACCTGGAGGCAGGAGCTGATGCAGAGGCCATGGAGGGGTGCTGCTTACTGGCTTGCTCCTCATGGTTTGTTCAGTCTGTTTTCTCATAGAACCCAGGACCACCCGCCCAGGGATGGCAACACCCACAGTGGGTTAGGCCCTCCCCCATTGATCACTAAGTAAGAAAATGCCTAGAGATTTACCTAAAGATGATCATACGGAGGCGTTTTCTCAGCTGGGGTTCTCGCCTCTCAGATGACTATAGTTTGTGTCAAGTTGACACAAGTCTAGCCAACACAGCCCTAATTCTTGAACATTAATAATAGTTTGTCTATTGACAACAGTTACCAAATAAAATACTTAAAATTCTCGGAGGTCTGGTTTTAAGCAAACATAACAGTCTTGGTTTTTATTTTCCTTCCTTGAGAATCTTAAATATGTTAAATGTTACTTTGTTTTCTCCTGGGGAAAATTATTGCTTTCAAAAATCTGGTTAATATGATTTTAAAAATTTTGCTGTTTTTCTTTAGATACTCAAAATGTATTATTTTCTTTTAAAAATTTACATTTATGGAAATGATTCTAATTGTTGGCAGTTCTGAAAGACATTCTAAACTGCATACTATGTTATGGCCTTTTCTTTCTTTCTTTTTCTTTTTTTAAATATTTATTTATTTTATTTATTATTTATAGTATTCTGCCTGCATGTGTGCGAGCACACCAGAAGAGGACACCAGATCTCACTATAGATGGTTGTGAGCCACCATGTGGTCGCTGGGAATTGAACTCAGAGTGTTTGGAAAACAGGCAGTGCTCTTAACCTCTGAGCCATCTCTCCAGCCCATGTTATGGCCTTTTCATATGTAATTTCTAACCTTTATTACTTGCTTCAGGAAAATTTTCTTGAATTGTATGTTCTGTTCCATTCATTTGGTTTTTGACCATTAGAGATCTCTATAGCTCTAATATCATTATCTTCTTTTCCCATTTTCTTCTGAATATTATATTTATTCCCTTTTTCGTTGTTGTTGTTGTTCTAAGACACAGTTTCTCTGTGTAGCCTTGGTTGTCCTGGACTTGCTTGATGGACCAGGCTAGCCTAAAACTCACAGAGATCTGCCTGCCTCTGCCTCCCTGAGTGCTGGGATCACAAACATGCACAACCATGCCAAGCTGTATTTCTTTCTTAATCTGTTCTTGACTTAGGAAAAAACCTTGTCTTCAACATTTTGCATTTTTAAATTGGCTTACCCACTAGGTTTATTTTTAATATTCATCTGTAAAATTTAGTCTTTTTTTAATTCCCAATTCTTCCCTAAATTTTAGTGCCTCATTTAACTGTTCCCCATTTTGAGCAAAATGAATTCTCCATCTTTCATCTATCTTATGTTTCATCTGCTTTTAAATAGGTTAACTTCTGGGTATGTAGTACTCAAAAAGATATGTCAGTGAACTGTTGTGGATTATTAATATTTATTATTGATTTATCTTTTAGTTAAGCAGTGATTATTCCTAAACCAGCTGTATACCCAAATCACCACACAGAGACTAGGATTGATTTAATTAACCTAGAGTACAATGCTAAGCAATAGTTACTCCATCCTAAACCTCCAAGCCCACATAGCTTCCTCCCATACAGAATTTCCAACATTATTCTTGCTTTTAGTCATGTCTGAGGTCCAGTTCCTCTTTCCTCCTGGTTCCAAGTCCACTCCTGCCAATCTCTGCTCTCAGACCCTCCCACTGGCTTCCTTCTCCTCCCCCCACCCCAGACCAGGAAATCCCACCCTATTCTCTGCATTGCTCAACATTGAGGCTGGTTGTTTTACTGAGAATACAGAGAACAAATGGTGGCATGTTTCCACAAACTTGAGACAGGCATCACAAAGCAATGTCCGGACTGAAGCCAGAGAGTGGGGGAGAGAAGTCAGCATTTGAATGAACAAGGGTGAATTGTGTACATGCCACAGGAACATTAGACCAACAGTGAACCGTTAAGATCCTTGTCCAAACACTTTTAGTCGTAGTGCTACTCGCAGTTGCCAGGTTACGGCAGCATCATGCATGTGCACTGACAGAAAACACGTAAAGAAAATAGAGGATATTCCCAGCAGTGGGGCCGCTGTTGGGGAGAGTGGCCTCTTTGTCCCTCAGAGTGCTCACAGAAGAGCTGGAGGCTCTCAAGGTGTCCTGTGACTTCCACGTATGCACTGTGATATGTGAACACACACACACACACACACGCGTGCGCGCACACACAAATAAATATAACTTTTCAACAACTTGGAAGAACATAATGCAGAACTGGAGCGACAGCTCTATGGTTGAGAACGCTTGCTGGTCCCGCAGAGAACCTGGGTTCAGTTCCCGGCACCCCCACCAAGCAGCTCACGAGGGTCTGTAACTCCAGTTCTGGAGATCTGATGCCCTCTTCTGGCCTCCATGGTCACTGACACACATGTGGTAAACATACATTACACTCATGCGTACCACACATAAAATAAAAACACATTCCTTAAAAAAAAAATAGCATGTTGAGGAAATCAAATAAACGTTGCATGAAAGCTGGGGGAAGGCATTGGGTTATTAAGAGACAACGATGGGCAATGAACATAATTATACACACGTAGAATAAAATGAGAGAAAGGGTTAAACTCTCCATCTGTTCTGTAGGCATATTTTTGGTGTGATTTCATTGTCCCAACAGATGCTACTCTGTCCTATTTTTCCCTTAAAATAACTGTAGGGCTTTATCCTGATGCTTGCTATTGATTAGTTTATATAAAATTCATTTTTCTGAAATTTCAAAAAGAAGCATTACCTACGATGGCTTTCCGACCTCAGGAAAACTTCTCTTTCTGCTATTCGCATCGCTTTTAGAGGAAGGCAGCTTGCTTTCTGAGGTTGCCTGGCCTTCTCTTCCTTCCCTACTGCCCATCCATGTGCAGCCTGTCACTGGCTGGCCTGTCTTTATGAAAGCTCAACTCCTTTGAAAACTTGCGTGCCTTGAGGAAGCTCCAGTGACTGCAGAAGCCACAGCTTCAACTTCAGGAGACATTCCAGTAGTGACTGTTCCGGTCTGCACTGGAAACCAAAGCTCTGACAAACAGGTCTTGGTGACCTCGCCATGACCCTGCCAGAATCTGCTTCAGAGAGCTCTCCTGACTCGGCAATTAATTTTCTACAAGGGCCAAAAGAGGAAGGGTGCTCCCTAGTGGCTCAGTAAAGAGCTTGCAATTGACCGATAGGGTACTGCTCCTAAACCAGGTTTATAATTGGTTTTTGTTGGAGGCTTGTGATTGGTTTTCGAATCCCCACATTTGCATGCCACTTCCCTTTGGGGCTTTAGAACCATGTTGTTGTCCGGATTTTTCAAGTCAGTCAAGAGCGCCTTCTGTGTGTGCTGCCTGCTGGTATTGCTGCCTTCGGCTCAATAAAAAGCTTCCCCCTAGTGTATTGTGATCCTTTTCATGGGTGGCATAGGCTGAGCTTGAAGCACAATAAGGAGATGGCCGTGGCTGCAGCAGCGGGAGAATCCGAGGCAGCTGGGGTGGCAAACGGCGGAAGGCAAAGGCAAGAGAGGATGGACACCCAGAACTGAAGGAGGCAGAAATCTGTGAAGAGCCAAACTTGAGAGACCGGTTTCTAGTCCCTGGGAAAGCTCCATGGAGGTGCCAGGCCTTGAGGCCCAAGGAGGCCTGGCTCCTAAACCCCGGGACCTGGCGTACTAGCTGCTGTTAGGGACCAATGGTCCTGACATCCAAAGTTTGAGGACTGTAATATTCTATGGCACCGGCTGATGTTACTTCAAGTTGCCGCTAAGGGCCAAGGATTACGCAAAGCTGCCAAGTGTCAGGCAGCTGGGAATCAGAGCCAGAGAAATAAGCCTCTACCCTAAGCTCCCAGAGCCATAAATCTGTAGCTTCTAAAGATTTAGCCATAAGCCTTCAGTTCTCAGGGCTTGGAACTATGAGCCTCTGAGTCTGTGAACCCAATCCATAAGCCTTTGGCACTTGAGCCTGGCACCGCCAGACTAGAAGACCCAGCCGTTACCTCTCAGAATTCTACACCAGACAGAGCAGAAGGACCCCAGGCAGCTGCTGATAATGACAGGACTTGACTGTTCCAGTTGCTTTAATTTGTTTCTCTTTCCCTACAAACCGCGTCCATTCACATGCTTTTAGCGCTAGCTCCTGGGCCCAGACTGGCCCTGGGGAGTACCTCTGAGTGCCCAGGAAGCCAGTGTTCCCAGGCAGTCGCAAGCCTCGCTGCTTCCCTCTGCGTTCTCCTACAGTCACTGATACTCCACAGGTCTCCACAGACTGGGACCTTGTGGGAGACCTTGTCGCCTGCTCTGTGGTAATTATGTGCTCATGGGTTTTGGGTTAGTGTCTGGTTTCTCTGCCGTTTTTATTTGTGGGTTCAGAGACTTAAAAAAAACTATATTGTGGGAACCATCTTCCCAGTTTTACTCTATATTTTCGCACTGATCAAATTTATCTGGGAAGGGGGAAAAAAGCAATGGTATTTCTACTTGTCGGGGGTGGATGAAATCTGGCTGCATCCGGCTGCGCAGGGTCTGATGGCTTTGATAATTAAACTGACACTATCAGCGGGCAGAAGCAGCACAGCTGCACTATTGCTGAATTATTCACACACTTCTGTTGCAGCTGGTGAGCCATCCCTGTTCAAAGCCCCCCCTTTCCCACCCCCCCAAAATCCTTTCCCTATCCCCCTGCACATCCAATGAAAATGGAATTAAAACGTTAACATCTGCCACATAGGCAATCCTCAGGGTCCATTCTAGTCTACTCAAAGGCTGACTTGTTGAATGGTTAGTGCCCCTGCTATTGTTTTAGAACATTACTTTTAATATTACCTCAGGATAGACCGCCCGCCCGCAAGGCTTGAAACTCTATGGGATACGAAACATGGTAGCAAGGGCATGTGTTTTAGGAATGAACAGACCCACTTCACATCCTCATTCCTCCTGTGTGTGAGGCATCATTTAGTGCCAGAAACACAATGCAGCCAAAAGGCCTGCCCTTGTGGAGGTCAACATCACCTACCCTGTCCTGTGGCCAGTTATCCTCTGAGAGTTTTATCATTTTTGCATTAAAAACACAAAATCCTTGAGTAGAAATGGGTGGGGGGAAAGTATAGAACTAGAAACAGCTCTTAAGCCCCCACTGAGACCAACGCCAGTATCTACCTCCACCTTTGGAGCAGCGGCTGCCATGAGAGACCTGGCAGCTCATTAAAACACGCAGTAAACAAGCCAGATGGGGAACACTCTGTCCTTGGACAATGAATCAAGTGGTCTCCTTAGACACAAAAGCCTGCACCCTCATCTAGGGAATGAAACAACCATTTAACAATTCACGCTTTCATTGGATTGGCAGTTCTTTGTTTGACCATGGAGAAAGGAGAGATCTAGGATTAAAACAAGCTGGGAACATAATGTTTGGCTAAATAATAAGTTTTTCTTAGGAAGAATTTTTCCCCCTCAGAAGAGTAATGCATTTAAAGAGATGCTCAGAGTTCTGTTTGGTTACTGACAAGAAAAATATCAAACAGGACAAGCTACTATTAGAACAAAAAAGAAAAAAGAGAAAAGAAAAAAAGTATCTTGACACCGCCTTCCCTCAAAGTCAATAAATCCTATTTGATCCTATATATTGAGCAACTATGAATTAATAACCTACTGTGGGCTGGCTTTAGTCCTTATTATTATCAAATAACACCTTACCTACCCAGGAAATTCATATGCAGAAGTGTTGATATACCTGAGGACGCAGCTCAGTTGGTAGAGTGCTTGTCTACCATGTGGAAGGCTCTGGCTTGGTCTTCAGCACCCCAAGACCTAAGCAGAATAACTGGGGTTACAGGTAAGTGGCAGAGCTCCAGCCCGGCATGCACACGACCCTGGATTCAGTCCTCAGCTTGAAAACAAACAAACAAATAAACAGAAACCACTGCTCTACAGCTCAACCTTACTTCTTTAGAAAGTACAGATTCTCACTGTTTAATGCCTAAACATGAAGCAGCCATATATTTTGAGTGGGACATTATTGTTTATCCCCTCAGGTGGGGCTGAGGGGAGGAACACAAGCATAGCAGCTTGATTAGTCTGTAGGAGTTTATGGACGTCAGGGAACCTCTTACCTCAGAAGCCGTTTCTTTGAAGCAGGAAAATCAGGCCCCATAAATTGTCATCTGACAAAATGAGAATATTATATCGACAACCACTGCCGTTAACTTCTAGCAATAAAGTGATTTCCAGCACAGCAAGGGGGATACATCAAAAATCATGGGGGAAATGTGGGGGGAAATAGAAAGAGACTTTTCAGATTCTCCTGCACTCGGTTATGGTTTGGGTATAAGTGTTCACCAAAAGACTTATGTGTTAGACACTTGGTCCCTAGCTGGCTCCTCCAGTCGCTGAGAGGTGAGTAGGCGCTGTGGGCTCTGCCTTCATCAATGGGCAAATCCGCAGGTGGAGTCATATTTGACTATATAACTGTGAGGTACTGAAAACTTTCTGCAGGAGGGCTAATGGAAGAAAGACATCACTGCAGTATCCATAGGGACTGTATGTCCTTCCTCGCTTCTCCTGTCTAATGACCACAAGGCCATCCTCGGAAGCATCCTCCCCCACCCCTACAAGTCTCAGACCATGACAGAATCAAGAGGTGAAAGACATCTTGGAGACCATCTGTTCTTGCCCATTCTAGAATTCATTCTCTCTCTCTCTCTCTCTCTCTCTCTCTCTCTCTCTCTCTCTCTCTCTCTC
>CM053766.1:75969670-76010928 GCA_028658305.1 Pachyuromys duprasi
CTACGTTGGGCAGACAGTGCCAACTATCATTATGTTTCACTTTCCAGGCTCAGGGGTAGCCTCTTCATGCATATGCTATTCAGTCATGAGAACAAGCTGGGGACATATGTGGACACGAGGCAACTGAGGTATAGACACTTTGGGAAACTTGCCCAAAGCCATGTCTGGGATACAGCAAAACCAAGATTCAAATTTCGTTCTCAGGATAAAACTACGATTCCCTCAGTTTCTCAAGGTTAAGATGAAAAAAATAATAATGATAAGCACATAGGGTGGCATTCCCTCTGCAGCCAACGACTTGATGCCATTGGACAGGAGTGGCGGCATCAAGACAGGGTTATGCTGACTCACTGATGGCAAGGATGGGCCCTTGTTGAGCTATACCAGCATCTGACAGATAGGTGAGGGCCTTCGTGTGTGTGTGTGTGTGTGTGTGTGTGTGTGCGCGCGCGCGTGTGTTCTTTCCAAGAAAATCCCCCAGGAGATGTAGAGCCCCAACTGTGGTCTTCTTGTCTCTCCAGTCTCGGGACTTTTTTCTTCGTTTTCTCTCTATATGTTTACACGCTCATTACTGACCATTCAGTCTCTTTAAGACCACTTACAGGTGAATGATTCTCCACTTATGCCTTAAGACAGCACGCTTCCCTTGAGACTCAAAACTCCCCACCCAGCACCCTCACACTTACCAAACCCCAAATGGGACTTTGTCCAAAGAACCTGCTCCATGTCTAGGACCCCTGGTCATAGAATCCGGGGCCCCTTCTGAGAGGCAACGTGTCTGCCCATCCTATCTGTTCTGTCTCCCAAATGCATTCTGACGGCTGGCACCTCCCGTGGCCCTCCTTCTCTTGTCTGGACCATTGCAGTAGATCCCTGGTGTTCCACGCTACCAACCTGCCCCCCCCCTTCCATAGCCTATTTTTCACACAGCTGTCAGAGAACTCGTATGAAAATGACATTAATCTTCTGTTTGCACTTCCCTGAAGCCTTTCATCTCAGAGAGGACTCCGAGTCTCACGGTGTCCTGGAATACCCACCCACTCCCCAGCCTGGCCTGAGCTCTCCTTACATCGAGCTACACTTGTGCTAGCCCCTGACCTCCATACTCTCATATGCATGTGCCCATGTCAAAGACTTTTGACTTGCCCTTCTCTCTACTGCAATCACTGTGATGGCCTCATGACCCACACCCCCACATCCTTAGCCTCAGCTCATAGCTCACGCCCAACCACCCGTGTAAACCAGCAACCTGCCATCCATCCTCAGCTGGGTGCTCCGTCTCCCAAACCTGCCTGATTTTTTTTTTCGCAGCACTTACCATTTATCAGAACCTGATGTGGTCTATTCATTTGTTTGCTTACAGTCTCCAGCTAGGGAGGGCAATATGGACAGTGATTTGGGCTGTTTTATCGACTGCCAAGTTCTCTGTGCCTAAAATATATGTATACAGAGTAGATGCATAATAAATGCTCAACAAAGGCATGGGGGCATAGTGTGGGGTGGGGGTGACTGAGTGTGTGAAAAGGACATGCTGGACATCCTTGTGCTGGCTGCAGAGAGAGCCCATGCTGTTGGCTGCTTCTGCTTCCATAGCATAAACCCAGGCTGCCCGACACTCTTCACTGTCCCGGACATGACATCTCCAATGACCCTATGCACATCTTTCCTGGCTGGCTGGCATTTGATTTGCTAAAGTCACGCGTAAATCTCCCTGTGTGTGTCCTGGCTCAGGGTGAAATTATGATAGGAATGTGTCTAGGGACATTGTTTCTAAGCCTCCAAACCAGCCAGCAAGAGATGAAACTCTTGTGGTTCAAGCGCAGAAGACACAAATCTCTTCATCCCGATGCCCACTCCAATGAGTTCAAAACACCAGCTGCAACCCCTCCAGCATTTATTGTCCTCTCTGTCACTTCAAGGCTAGTGCTTGCAGCCACATGCTGAAAAGAAGAGACCTTCAGATTGGATACACTTAGAATAAAGTTTTCAGAGGCCAGATGACCAGCTTCAAATGCCTGTAAACAATTATCGTGAGGGGAGGCAGATAGGGTCAGTTCCTTTAGAACATCCGTTATGGACCTTCAGACTACATCAAGGCCAGTCAGCCCTCTGCATCAGATTCAACCCACTGCAAATTTAACCAGGTACAGTTTGAAAAAAAAAATTTTGTGTTGCTGCAAAATGCATAATGACTTTTCAAAAGTACTCCCTAAGTGGGGATTGGAGAGAGAGCTCATTAGTTGGTAAAGAGCTTGCTGTGTAATTGTAAGAACAGAGTTTGATTCCCAGCACTCACATAAAAAAGTGGGGCTTGGTAGCCTGCAAGCCCGACAAGGAGGAGGTAGAGAGAGAAGAATGTCCCTCACGCTCACTGGCTGCCACTCGAATCTAATCAGCCAGTGAGAGGCCTTCACTCAAAACACAAGGTTGATGTATCCTAAGGAATAACACTTCATTACATATGAAGGCACAGTAAGCACACCTGCTCTATCTATCTATCTATCTATCTATCTATCTATCTATCTATCTATCTATCTATCTATCTATCTATCTATCTGTCTGTCTGTCTGTCTGTCTGTCTGTCTGTCTGTCTGTCTGTCTGTCTGTCTGTCTGTCTATCTATCTATCTCACACCTAAACACACATGCATACAAATGATGCCCTAACTCAATAACTGTTTGCACAGCATTTGTCATATGCTCGCCATTCCATTATAAGTAGTCTAGAGTGATTTAACGTATCGAAGAGACTGGCTGTGGTAACACACGAATGAATCAAAACTTTCTTGAAGCAGAGATAGAAGGAATGTAAGTTCAAGGCCAGCATGGGCTACAGAGTGAAACCAATTTTTGAGGGGAAAAAAGACTGGGGGTTTAACTCAGTGACAGCAAGTCTACCTAGCAGACGCAGGCCCTGGTTTGATCCCAAGCACCAACGAATATTAAATAAATATGATTGCAAATACTACAGTGTTTTACGTTAAAAGTTCTGCACACTTATGGATTTTGGTGTTTTGGTTACTTTCCTGCTACTGTGATAACATACCCTGACACAAGCAATTTGAGGAGAGGTTTGTTTTGGCTACAGGAGTTTGAAGCAGCTGGTCACATCACATCGATCACTGGGAAGGAGAGAGTGACGGGTGCTTACGCTCCTCCTCACTCCTCCTCACTTTCTCCTTCTCTTGCTATACAAGACCCCACAGGGGAGGGGTTTCCCACCTTGTTTAAGTCAGGACAACTGCCTGTAGGGAAAACCAGAGGCCCATCTTCCAAGTGAGTCTGGATCTAATCAAGCTGATAGTGATACCATCAAAATACCCACAGCAAGGTTCTGCATTGACCTCCCACCCAAATACTGAGGGACAACTGTGCTCACCTTCTGGCTGCAGATTTCCCTTCTCCATTAATTAACAAGCCTATTAAGATCAAATCTTGGCGATTCAGTTGGGAGGCACTGTCCAATCCTCTGGTTACTGCAGCAACTCCTAAAATCAAAGTGGAGCTTCTAGGTCCCTGGAGTGAACACTGCATATTCATCCCAAGCATCAGAAACCAGGACAGATGATATATTCGCATCTGCTGCTGAAAGGATCTAAGTATATCCAGAGGATTCAGATACATACAGAGGATGTAGGTACATACAAATGAGATGGGTACAGACGAAGAATGCAGTGTATCAAATGATGAACTAGGGCTTTTCTCTAGCATTACTATTAGCAAAATGGTCACCAGGCCAGACTCCCTTAATGAAGTGCAAATTCGAGGATGTGTGTGATGTCCATATACAGGATACAGTTCCTGAGTGGACATATCTAGCTCTCCTTTCTGACTCAGAGACCAGCAATGATGGCTTTAGTATTCTGGAGCATTCAGCCAGCACATTCTACTTCATCTTTCAAGTAGGTATTTGCAGACGTGCGCTCCCTTTTACCTATCATCCATTTTATATTACTCTTTCATATGCAACTAAAATAACTGTTGTGTATGTATGGCATGGTATATAGTGCATGTGTGTGTGCATGTTCACGTGTGTATATGTGCGCATACACATGTGTGCATGTGTGTAAGTGTTTATGTGTGTGTGTGCCCACACACATACATGTGGAAGACAGGGAAAAATATTGAGTGTTTTTTTTTTCCTACTGCCTCTGTTCCTTTGAGGCAGGGTCTCTCACTGAACCTGAAGCTCACCATTTTGTCTAGGCTGGTTCCCAAGTCCCTGGATCTGATTGTCTTTGTCCTCCAATGGTAAAATCACAAGAACTTTTATGGGGCGCTAGATATAATATTCAAACTCAGGCCTTCATTCTTGCACAGAAGGTGCTCTTATCCACTGAGCCATCTCCTAGTCCCAACTCTAATTAGAACAAGTCAGTGGTCAGAAGATATGTCCAGGTCATAAATTTAAGTTGTGAAAACAAACAAAAAATTATGTACCTTAGAATTACCGTTGCATATATACGTGTGCGTGTGCACACAGGAAGAAAGAAAGACAATTAAAAACAAGAGTCATGTAGATAGTTTAGAGTAGTTTTAATATTTAATGTTTTCATTATTTCAAAGACTTGTAAGATTGTAAGACTTGTA
Source organism: Pachyuromys duprasi (assembly GCA_028658305.1). NCBI lineage: Eukaryota > Metazoa > Chordata > Mammalia > Rodentia > Muridae > Pachyuromys > Pachyuromys duprasi. The sequence goes on from CM053766.1 coordinate 75,974,260, forward strand.
AGATTATTTCAAAGACTTGTATTATTTTAAAAATCTTCTGGGAGGATTTTAATTGGATTTTTAAATGTTTCATCTGTATGGGATTATTTGTGTTTCTCCTCCAGTGAGTATACACAGCTTCCTGTAACATGGAAACCAACTATGTAATTGCTCAAGCCCCTTGCCCTCCCTGAAATGGCCAAGCTACGGTCTGTGGCCTCAGGACAAGTGACTGAGTAGTGTGGCTAAGTGGCCATCATTCTAGGATCGCACATTCACTCCTGAGTCCTCTCCATCTCCCATAATTCCCTACTAGCCTCCCTTGCCAGTGGTGATTTTTTTTGATGAATCGTTAATTTCTCATTTGCAGACTCTAAGAACCAGTGTCAGAATGACTTCTACGAAATTTCCACTTTAACACTTTGATTGACAGTAACTCCACTTTGACTTTGAACCACTGCTTGGGGAGCATTTACTCCCATGTGGAGCTGTGGTGACTGCCATTGCTCTCTGGACAGGCCAACCTGGATGTGGCTGACGGACAGGCAGGGCGGACAGGCTGGGTGAGTCCTGAATTCGCAGTTCTACAGTGATGCCAGGGGCTGGAAGAACAGGGAATGGAGTAACTGCTGAAGTGTTGGGAATCTATCAGAGGACATCAAAGGTTAATTCCAGTTACACGACCCAAACAAACAAAAAGACAAAAACACTGAGTTTTGCACTTTGAAGGTGAGTTGCAGAGTACGTAGGGGACGTCTCAATAAATCAGCAATAGACAAAAGAGCCCTTGGCCAATTATTTGTAGCATCTGGGTCTGTCAGATGGACATAGCACCTTCAAGGATTAAGTAAACTGCCATGTGGAAAGTGATTCAAGAGACCAGAAATGACCCATACAGTTTCAGGGAATCGGCCCATCATGAGCGGGGAAGGTATGGTGGCAGGTAGTAGTCTCGGAGCAGGAGAAGTTTGCAGCAGCTGGTTGTTACTCGGGACTGATGAAGAAGCAGATATTGCTGGGTCAGAAGCAGGGCCAGGCTAAAAGCTCTCCCCTGAGCAACGCTTTCTTCTAGTTAGGCCTCACCCCCTACAGGCTCCACCATGTTCAGAACCAGCACCTTTAGCTGGGGGCCTTATGTTTAAATTCGTGAACACAGTTACAGCATAGCAAATACATCTGTCTCAAGAATGGCAGGGCCTTCTGTTTGGCTGTGGGCTTATTGCATGATTTGTGCAACAAAGACCAGGAGGTGGCAAGAGCATGCGCTTGAGTTAGGCAAGTGTGGTGTTTCCTGTCCTAGCTTCAGGTCACTGAGTTTGTTCACCTTTGCTTGGAATGCTCTGTTCAGTATCTTTACTCATCACCCAAGTTGCAGAGTAAAAGTCAGAGGCCTTCCCTGGTCACCGTCTCCCAGAGAAGATGTCCCAGGATGTCAGCCTGTGCGTGCTCTTTTTAGCATTCATCTGCTATCTCCTAATTTCGCTTATGGTTTGCATTCTCCTCCCAGACAGAACACAAATTCCCTCAAGAGCAGGACTTAGTTTGCCTCACTCTCAGCTCTAACCCTGAGGGTGAGTGGCTGACACATGATGACATTTGTTATGTGATCGCTCCGTCTCCATTATTGTCTAACTCTTAAACCATGCTTATATCATGACTGCTGTTACCATTGCCACTTTACAGTGAGAAACTAGAAGCCCAGAGAATCTAATGACTTGGTCCCAGGACATTCAACAAATTAATTCTGGAGCTGTGATTCAAAACCTAAGGCAGCCCAACTCCAAAGTCCGAGTTGCTGATGTTCCTACTGCTGTGTGTGTGTATGTGTGTGTGTGTGTGTGTATGTGTGTGTATGTGTATGTGATGCTGGGAATATACATGCTAGCCCTCTGACACTGAGCTGTATCCCCCAGCCTCAGACCCTAAATTCTTAACAGCAACGGTATGCTGATCATAACAACTGCTCAAAGAAATGTTTGTGGATAATGGACTCCCATGCACTCTCCTCTTCCCCTCTCCACTTCTACTGGCACCTTACTCTCCAGGCTTCCACCCTGTGTCCACCGTTTTCACTCCAAACTGTTCTTGGGTGGTATTGTCCAGTGTTTCCATTGAACCAAATTAGTACGCCGCTTAATCCCAGACCTACCATGAAATTCAATCATTAGCTTTCCTGGAAGACAAAACTAGATATTCTTGCTTCCCCGATATCCCATTTGAGGGTCTTGAAAGCATCCCTAAACCAACAGCACAGAGCTATCTTAGGTCACTGTGTGTGATCAGGTGGGTGCCAGGCTGGCAAGGGTGTCATGTCTTCTTCCTGACCCAGAGAGATCTGCTCCTTTTCGGGGATCTTTGTTTCTCCCAGATGACACTTAGCTAGATCTTAAGGCCAATAGTCTGGTGGTCAGTTTGAGTTCTTATTCCTCTCCTTGTAACCAGTCAGTGATGATGACCCATGGATTCTGTCTAAGTAGTTCTTAAGTCCTCCCATGCCTTTCCTCCATTAGCAGGGCTTTAGAGTCGCTTTCAGAATCTATACATCAGGCCTTCTTAAAAGTTTTGAACTTGTGGCCTCTTTTTGCCTGAGAAACTTTTGTAGATCCCTGAGTATATAGTATGCAACAGTACGCAAACCAAACATTTACTTGAAATAAATCAACTCATTGCAAAAAAAAAAAAAAATTAGCACTTCTATGATTTGGCAAATCGTTAACGCTTAAGGTAAATTTACATACTAATAAGACCAAAGTGTGTCTTGTTTCCACTTCCTGTTCGTGATAACATACTTGGATAGAAGCATAATTAGGAGGCAGTGAGCTGCTGCTAAGCCTACTGATCTGGGACCCACTTTGTGGAAGAACACTCTCACCTTACAGGCTGTCCTCCGATCTCTACATGTGCACTGTGTTACATGCACACCCACATAACATAAACACACAGAACAAGTGAATTAAGTGTAATTTGTAAGCACTTTAAAAAATAAAGGATTTCTTTGGCTCACAGATTCATGTTATATATAGTCCATCATGGAAGGAAAGTCATAGCTGCAGGAGCTGGCATCAGCTTGTCACATGTCTGCAGTCTGCAGTCAGAAAGGCAGTGGGTGCATGCATGCTAGTGCTCAGCTTGGTTTCCTTACTCTTATATGGTCTGCAAGTTCCTGCCTAGGGAATTATGCCACCCCCAGTGGGCAGATCTTCCCACCTCAGTTAATAAGATTAAGAAAACCCCCACAGATACGGCCAGAGACCTGTCTGCCAGATCCTAGATTGTATCAAGTTGACAACTAAAACTACCACATTGCCCTTTTTCACCTTCACGTAAAGAATTAAGTCCAACCTGGTCTGCAAAGTGAGTCCAGGACAGCCAAGGTTATACAGAGAAACCCTGTCTAGAAAAACTAAAAAGGAGAGAATCTTGGATGAACAGTTGATACTTCAGGACATAAAACATCTTCCACTTTTTTCACGGTTGAGTAATTGCTTGACTGTATTACTGTCAATGTTGAGACGGCAGTGTCATATAAATATTAGTACAATGGCATAGATACTCCTAGGCCAATTAAATATAATTGTTAAAAAATGCTGTCCTACAGGAACCTACCTGTAGGCTTCTGTAAGACTCCTGTAAGACTCCTGAGGTCCCCTGAAAGACTCTACCTAGCAGTGTATCAAAGCAGATACTAAGACTCATAACCAAACCTTCAGCAGAGTGCACGGAATCATATGAAAGAAGGGGGAGTTAGTAAGACCTGGAGAGGACAGGAGCTCCACAAGGACCAAATAGGTCAGGGCAGAGGGGTCTTTTTTTTTTAATGCAATTTATTTATTTTTATATCAATCACAGGTTAGGTACTTTGCATCCCAGGCGTAGCCCCCTCCTTCATTCCCTCCCACTCTCCCCATCCCTCCCTCATCTCCTCCCTGCCCCCCCCCAAGTCCACCGACAGAGGAGGATCTCCTCCCCTTCCATCCGATCCCAGTTCATCTTGTCTCCTCAGGGCTGGCTGCAATGTCCTCCCCTGGGATCTAGCTAGGCTGTTACTCCCTGGCGTGTATGGGGGAGGGTCAAAGAGCCAGCCATCAAGTTCATGACAGAAACAGACCCTGTTCCCCTTACTAGGGTCTTCAGTTGGACACCGAGCTACCATGGCCACATCTGAGCGGGGGTTCTAGGTTATATCCATACGTGGTCCTTGGTTGGAGAAACTGTCTCATAAAAGGGGTCTGACATGAACTCAGTGGCTGGCCTCCCAGAGGGAGGAACAGCCTTGCTAGGCCACAGAAGAGGACATTGTAGCCAGTCCTGAAGAGACCTGATAAGCTAGGATCAGATGTAAGGGGAGGAGGTCCTCCCCTATCAGTGGACTTGGAAGGGGGCAGGGAGGAGATGAGGGAGGGATGGGAGGATTGGGAGGGAATGAGGGAGTGGGCTACGGCTGGGATACAAAGTACATAACCTGTGATTAATATAAAAATAAATAAATAAATAAATAAATAGAATGCTGTTCTAAACTCAAGCCAACATGCACTTAAAGTTTTTTGTTTGGTTGGGTTTTTTGTTTGTTTGTTTGTTTGTTTGTTTGTTTGTTGTTTTTTTCAAGACAGGGTTTCTCTGTGTAGCCTTGGCTGTCCTGGACTTGCTTTGTAGACCAGGCTGGCCTCAAACTCACAGAGATCCACCTGCCTCTGCCTCCCAGAATGCTGGGATTAAAGGCATAAACCAGCACACACAGCTCACTTAAAGTTTTTATGAAACTCATGTTAGCAACTCCAACAGCAATTTTTTAAAAGTAAATATCCTAACACAGTAAGTCCAAGTATATACCAATTTTATACATGCTGAGAAAGGATGGTAGGGACATTTTAAGACTTTGTTTCCCATAATTAAGCTACCATATTTCTGTAGGAGCAGAAAACTTTGTATCTGTAATAAAACACTGTAAGTCACATCACACTACAGCTTTGACTCAGAGGTGTTCCAGTCATTGTTCGATGACCCTGTGTGGGACCACGTCACAAGTGGAGTGACATCATGTGTGGTGTGACATCACACGGTGCAAAGTGTGCAGGCTGTATTCAGAGCCCGGCCACAGTAAAGCCATGCAATGCACCACAGGTGAGCACTCCCAAAAACAGCTCAGCGTCATTAAACAGTGAGTTTCAAGTTCATTTCTGATGGTTGTTCCGCCAGAAACCTTGTGGTGCTGCCAAACGTTTTTGGGAACATTCCAGCTTCTCTACTCTGGTCCTGCTCCCTCACGTCTGTTCTCTGAAAGCTACCAGCAAGGATAGCACAACCACATCCATGCTGAACATCTCAAATTCACATACCCACAACCCAAAATGCTCTAAAACTAAGCTTGTCAAATGCCAACATGACACCGCGAGTGGAAAGTTTCGCTTTTGACTTCATGTGACGAGTTGTAATCAGAACACAAGTGCAGCAAGCCTCATATAAGGTGGACCAGTGAGAGTGCTCAGTAGGTGAAGGTGCTTGCCACCAAGCCTGATTACCTCAGTAGCATCCCTGAGGCCTTCATGACGGAAGGGGAGAACAGACTCCCCTTGAGCTGTCCTCTGATCTCTACATGCATGCCATGGTACAAGTGCACCCATCCAACCGCCTCTACATACACAAATTAATTAATTAATCAGTGTGATCGAATTTTTTAATTATATAAGGTTACTTACAAATGGATGTATACATGATAAGTGAATGTCATATGCCATATGAATTCCATATTTCTTGTTTTATCTCCATGACAACTCTTCGTATGCGAATACTTAAAAATCTTTAAACATCCAAACTCACCCGGAGTGGTGAGTGCCCCAATACTCAGAAGGCAGAAGCAGGAAGATCTCCGTCAGACTGAGGCTAGCCTAGTCTACATAGTGAGTGCTAGGCCAACTGAGGCTTCAGAAATCCAAAACATGGCTGGTCCCAAGTATTTCAGTAAGAAACATTTGCTCTGTGTCAATGTGTTCACTCTGTTTTCTACCTACTGGCGACTCTGCCACCCACTACTCTCAGATAAAGTTCTGATCTGTGAAAACAGTATCTTGATCTGGCCCCCATCAATCTCTCCAGCTCAGCATACAGCTCTCCCCACCCCCACCCTGACATCTCCTTATGACTCAGAAGTAGCCAGTTCAAAGTATTCCCATCCCTGTCTGTAGGCCAGGTGGAGCAGCGATCAAAGAAACCCACCAGTACCTGAGAGGAGACGTCAGCACAGCTTTTGAGTCACCTCTGTTAGGTTCCCATGAGGCCCAGCTGCAGCCCTGCTGTTTCATCCACCAGAGACTCGGAACATTTCACAATTTAGTGCTCTCCTAGCTTCTGTTGGCTCAGGCTGTTACGTGTTATTTGTAACCAAAGGGGTTTCAACAAATGCACTGATGAGCTGAGAGAAAAGGCGTCAGTTAGCATACGTGATTTGCATGACAGGAAAGAGGCACTTCTGCCCTGGAGGAGGCAGGCAGGACTGGAGAGGCCCTCACACAGCCTGAGCATTTGCACCTCAGGTCTGTGATAGGGCCTTTGTTGACTGGGACCTGTTCACTATGGGCTGCTTCTTCTTGAAGATGCTCAGCCTGGGTGTGCACGTGTGACAAAGTGCCACACAGTAGAGCCTTCCCTCCCTCCTGTGAGAATGTGGCCCAGCTTTGCCTCACTTTTGGTTCAAGGGAACACAAAAGCACTCTGGTGTCAAGGGCAGGTTGGCTGGAGTCCACTCAGAGTCCTCAGGACGGTGCTCAGGGCATGGGCAGCTGGGGGGTGGAAATGTTCACACACACACACACACGCACGACAAACAGAGAGACAGACACACAACTCATAGACAGACAGATACACACACACCACAGACAGACAGATACCCATACACACCACAGACAGACAAGACAGATACACACACACACACACCACAGACAGATATACACACACCACAGACAGACAAGACAGATACACACACACCATAGACAGACAGATATACATACACACCATAGACAGAGAGAGACACACACAACCCACAGACAGACACACACACACACACCACAGACAGATACACACACACCACAAACAGACAGACAGATACACACACACCACAAACAGACAGACAGACACACAACACACACACATATACACATACACACTCCTCCACTATCTTACTCGTCAGTGTGCCCAGAGCACTGGGAGAAATCACATTCTCTAGTAACCAGAATGGACAGGCCTGCTTGCAATCTGCCCTCTGAGGATTCGAAATGACAGCCATGTCTTGGATGGACCGGTCAAGGCTCTGAAACTTGACGGTACAAGACAGCTGCAACAAGATGTGGGGTACCCCCAGGTGTCTGTCCAGCACAACATAGGGACCAGGGAAACATAAAAAAATCATTTACATGTGGAAATTTTATATTTCAAAATCTTCTCTACAGCTCACAAGATACTTATGAAATGTTGTCTGCTAGAAAAAAGAGTCTATAGGGCCTGGTCCAATTGTAAAGCACCTTCCAGCCAGCCAGCCTACCTGATGAATGTTCCAGGTCAGTGAGAGACCCTGCCTCAAACTAACGGTGAAAGGGATCTGAGCAACCTGATGCCAGAGGTTGTCACCTGACCTATATGCACACACCCAGACACACACACCACACATACACACACATACACACCACAGACACACACACACTTACACATCACAGACACACACATACACACACCACATACACACCACACATATACACCACAGACACCCCCACACACACACCATAGACATACCATACATATCACAGACACACACACACTTACACATCACAGACACACACAGACATACACAGACCGCATACACACCACACATGTACACCATAGACCCCTACACACACCATAGACATACCATACATATCACAGACACACACATATATACACACACCAGACACACACCACATACACATATACATACCACATACACACACCACACATATACATACAGCACATACACACACATACATACACATACACCAAAGATAGACAGACAGACACTACAGACACACACACTCCCACACACCATAGACCAACAAGACACACACACATGAAGCAATTTATAATTCAGTATTTAAGATTTGTTATTTTAATCCAGAAATAAAACAGGACAAGAGAAAGTCAGTGTGCCAGGGCCGCATGACTGAAAGTCACGTAACAAACATAGGGATCTTGGGTAGTTAACCCAAGAGATCTTACAGGTTTCCTTTGGGGTGCTTTAAAAGAGGGCATGGATGTTTCCATAAGCTCATTTTAGTCCTTCATTCTTACACAGAGTGCTTAGCCCAGTTGTGAAAGGACACATTTCCCACGGCCTGGTCAGGATTAAGACAACTGAATATACCACCAATCAGTCGCCCTCGGAGCCGATGCCAGCCGCAGCCGAAGGCAAGCTTCCACTTTAAAGAAAACTTGGGAGTGGATTTAGCCCACCAGGCTCCTCAAGCTCCTTTCCATTCTGATTACTAATGGGATAGTGAGTTTTGAATTGAGGCTGACTAGTTATTAGCATCTTCCTTGGAAACATCTTTACTATACTTACAGCAGTCTGGAGACAGGACATACAAGACCCCCAGCTCCCTGGGAGAAGACTTAGGGAATTAAAAGCTTGCTCTAACAAACTTTTGAGTAAACTAAATACAGAAATCAAACCTGCTATACAGTAAGAAGCATATCCCAAAGCCTATGAGCCAGATACCGTCACCATGTCATACTGTCACCATGTCATACTTGAAGACTGCAGCTTGGAGAGGTTATGGGCTCACAGTAAGGAGCAGGGCCTTGGGGGAACATAATCACAGAGCCTGCAGTTGAAGATTAGACTGGACACATTTCCCAGTTCCCACAGCCTCCTTTCTCCACATAGTTCATGCATCTGTGAGCTCTTAGGGGATGACTCTCCCTCCTCTTGTGTATGATCTTAGTACTTAATCCCTTCCCCAGAAAGAACATCTAACCGGAAGTCCTCTCAGAGACACTATCGTTTCACTGAGGTCTTTAAAATAAAAGCCCAAAACATGTCCTCACAGGCTCATGTCCCCTCTTTGGGACAAAAACCGGGTGGGAAACAGCGTTGACTTTATTGTAAAGGCATGGTCTGGTGCTTTGTATTTGATTGTTAATTACTTTGCCCCCTGCGGTCTGCTTGCTGTCTTTTATGGGCAGACACCAGGTGCCCCAAGTTTTCCCTGATTGGCTGAATAAATGCCTACCTACCTGGGCAGAGTGAGGTGGGCGTGGCCAAAGTGCGTGAGCTTTGAGGACAGAAGGATTGTGGGAAGAAGGAGACAGGTACTAGGGGAGAGAGGAAGCAGAACCACCATGTCTGGGTCAGCGTGGATGGAGGAAAGCAGGCCAGATGAGAAACATGTGCAAGTATTTACGGATTGTGGATGGAAAATAGTCCAGATAGGAATGATCAGGGCAATCGCCATAGGTTATGGAACTGGGGAAAAAAGGAAGTTTAGGATGTTAGTATCTGCCCTGCCCCACGTGAGAGAAGGCTTATCTAAAATCAGGTGTCTCTATCTTTTACTGATTGAGACAGCATGATAGATAATACCATCAAAATAATTATAGGCATTTAATAAACATTTTTAGCGATTTATTTTTTTACATTCTGTAACACCTTAGAGTCAACATAGTTTATTAAGATATAAGCTTTTTCATTCACATTTTAGAATGGATATTTTCTGTGTGTCTGCCTCAAAAAAATTTTTTTTTGAGTTTTATACAGTGAATTCTCTCCATAGGTAGAAACAAGGGTACATTTCTCAAGAGTCTTTGCTGCTAATATATAGACATTTGACTGTTTACCAACAGACTCTAAACCTAAGCAAGTTGTGGAGGGCTGCAGACGCTGTTCTCCTGGCAAGCATGGGCACAAAGGCACTTATTTTCCATAGGAGCTGTTGTGGGGTCAGGCTGGCAGCCATTTCTGGGCCTGTGGCTTTAGACTATCATCCAGCGGCCACAACTGGACTGTGCTAGTACAGCCTTAGGGAGTTTGGGACTTCAGTAAGCTGGGAAGTCTCTCCAGCACGCTCAGCTTTGGGCAATGAAACATCTCAACTTTAGCATTCTTGGCCTTTCCTTCCAGCAGTTCCAATTAATATCATATAATAAAGTAGTACTGAATCGGCCTGTAGTAGTTTCTTCTTCTAAAGAGATCCCAAGACACTGAGACTCAGGGCATAGCCTAGTGTTTGGATTTAAGCTATAAACAGGTAGAATGTAACAGTGAGCCACGAGTGAATTAGTCACTAAAACGATTGCTATATAGAAGCTGCTAAGACATTGTTTTGCCTCATTTCAGAGAGACTTTCCCTCCCACTCTACTTTACATGGATAGAAAAGAACCCCATGCATACTTTCTGGAACTTTCTGTGAGATCATGAGCTGGAGGGATCAGAATTTGGAACTGAGGCCTGCTGAGTGTTTTAAGGATGTTTTCTCTGAGGCAAGTCCTCGCTGCTCTGGATGAGGGATGGGGATGCTGCCTCCTGCTCCTAAGCCTGGTGAGCTTCTCAGCAGACCACCTGCAGAGCTGTGAGATGAGTCCCCACCACTGGGAGCTGAAGGTGGGAGAGCATTGACTAGGGAGCAGAAGGGGAGGGGCCAGCTGTGGGCTGAAGTCAGTTCTGCTGAGAAAATGTAGAAAATCAAGAGAAGATGGCTTCAAGCTGTGGAGATGAAGGGGCAGGCAGGATGCTGTCCTGGGACCAATGACCACTCTCAGGGCTTGCTGAGGCAAGGGACAAAAGAGATCAATAAGAAAGCCAAGATCAAAACAGGGGAAACACAGCTGGATCCCCCAAGGCTGAGGACAGACCTGAAAGAACCTGAGGAATCAGTGTTACCCACTTGAGTCAAAGGAACTGCAAGACGTGGACCTATGGAATTCTCTTCCATAGGTACAAGACAGAGGATTAGCTTGTGCACCCTACAGACTCCAGGAGTTGCTAGCCTTACTCACGTGTGAGGAGTGAAGATTGTGGAGCTAACAGATCAACTCATAACTCACCTACCCTAAGGTAGAGGCAAAGCTGAGCAGGAGGAAAGAGAAGCCCGGAATCTGTTCTTGCTTCATCCAGGGAGGGAAGAAGATTAACTTTCTCTAGCCCTTGAATGAAGCCTCAAGAGTTGGTAGTCCAAAAAAAAAAAAAAGTTGGTAGTCCCACAAATCAAATTGAATTTTTTTGGTTCAGCATAAAATGTACTGACATCAATATTTGGTGGCCAGTGGCAAAAAATGACAAGTTATCACCTACAGGTACACAGGTCCTCTATTCTAGATGTCGCCTGAGAGCCACAGCTAGCCTTGGGTCAGGGCTGTAGTGTCATTTCAAGAAGGATCCAATTATTCTCACAGGACTTTGGCAGGATTCGGCTCTGTGAGCTGAGAGACTAAGGGCCTCACTGTTTGCTGTCTGTCGTCTTCCGCTCCTATCGTAGGGGCCTCTCCACTCACTGCACCACATGTGACATGACAATTGGCTTCTGGCTTCCGGCAAGCACGGGAGAGGCTAAGGTTGGAAGCACATGCTAATCTCCCGTAGCACCCAGTGTACATGTTATCACGTTAGAAGCAAGTCACAGATCCCACCACACTACAGGAAAGAGTGTCACAGAAGGACATGAATACCAAGAGGAGGGGTTGTTGAGAGCCATCTGCCTCCAAAATGAGCCCAGTAGCCTTGTGGGATCAGCTAAGCTGAATTGTACCCGAGGAAGGCCGGACGGCTCGGGTCTGTGAATTCCCCGTTAGCTCCGCCTTCATCATCCAAGTCCTTGCTGTTGCTAGGTTGCTCAGAGAAGCAAAGGTCAGCTGAAGATGAAAATATCACTCATATTAGCAAATCAGTGCTGGCTCCAACAAATGTTTCTCCTCTTGATGCTAACGTGTGCCTCATTTTGTTGGAGCAAGTGTGTGCTAATTGTGTGAGTCTACAATGTAAATACAATTAAACTGATTGCATAGACACTTCAAGAGAAAATTGTTTGAATAACAAAGCGTGGGAGACTCTTTTGAGAAAACTGATGAAGTCCTCAAGTAATTCTGTTAACGTGATCCCTGTTTCAATTTTCCTGGATTATTTGAGTATGAAAGCTGATAAGATACTCCTCTTGGAAGATATTTTAAAAAATTGCTCAGAAAAATAAATTCCTTTCCTCTGAAGAGAATTACCTAGATAATGTAAATAAGCATACCTTAGATGTAAAATAACATGGCTGCATTCTCTTAATACCCTTTTAGTACTTGCTGTTAAGTTTTCTCTCCTCTGAGTGGTGTATGGGTTTGAATCCAAGCTCTGTCCATTGTTGGCTGTGTGGTCTCAGGCAAGCTGTTTCACTTTCCAGTGCATCAGTTTACACATCTATAAGGAGAGGTCACCAACCATGGCAGTGCCGCGCAGCCAGCAGCCCCTCTAACCCAAACAGCATGCCTGGAGGCCCGCACCCATGAGGGGGATTTACGATTAGAGTCAGCGGTCCAAGCAGCCCACGCTTGGTGTGACAGTCTTTGATCTCTGGCCTCATAAACCAAAGTAGCCATGTTATCAAGGAAACTCAAGTTGGGGATCGCCTCCTTATCTGAGTCTAACCGGTTCTGGGGGAGGCCACCTAATCTGAATCTACTTGAAATAGCCCCTCCATGATATGCTGTGCCATCCTTAATATACAAGAGCATGAAAGAACTGTACCAAGCTCAGCAGAGGTGTGATGGATCAACGCCGCATTTTGCCTGGCAGCCCAGGGTCACACGCTCCCCTGCTCACTTGGGTATTAGGTTGGAGAATGAGCAGAAAGCCCAATAGCATCCAAAAAGACCCTCTACCGACCTCCCAACCCACCATATGTCCCTCCAGGGCACAGCTCTAAAGCTTTACGACCATCCTCTTGAGCTCCTAGGAAGCTAAATCAAGCAGGCAAGCAAATCTCCATCTAACCACCTCCCGGAGATGCTCTGAACAAACGGAGGAACCCCAAGTGAGGCCCAGCAGTGGTTCTAGTTCATTTTCAAACACAGGGCCTTGTGTTTGGTGTGTTCAGTCACGATAAGCCAATAGAGCTTGACAGAATTCGGAGTCCATGAAAGGGTGACTGCTGGGCCGATCAATGAAGCAAATGCAAACCTCCAAGCCTATGCATTCTTGCTTACAGCCATGATCGCCGTGTGAAGCCGAGCAGCTTTGAGGCTGGGACCGTGAAACCTGTCCCCAGCCCTTCAAGCAAATGGGTTTCTTTAGATGCATCAGAGAACACACAAGATCCTAAGAGTTCAAGCATGGGAAGGGAAATGAGGAGCAAAATCCACGCAGCAGTGCCTCAGGAGAGTATCTTAGGCGGAAGGGAGTTAGCTCACAGCTGGCGCTGGGTGCCGGCTGACACGCTGACGTCACTGTGGAAAGATGTGAGTCAGCTTAGAGACTAAAGTCTCTCAGTAACCCGCCAGATGGTATTTAATGGTGAGACTTTGGGGAGGATTATCTCTTTAGCAAAAGGTACATGGACAAATTCAAAAGCTGGGCGTATTGTTTCCCCTCTCAGTAAGATGAGACAAAGGATTAGAGAACACACATGACCCTGGGAAAACAAAACAGAGGGGCTGTGATGCAGATGGCATCAGGACTTTGTGCTTAACCTTACTCTTATTATCTCTTCCAGTTCTGGTTACGGGGCTTTCAACATTGAAAGGCAAAAATCTCCAGAAGTGGTTGGCAATCTACACTCACCGTTTGCTTAACTAAACCCTCAGAAATACAGCTGTTGGCCTTGAGTTCATGCTGTCTACAAGGTCCATGGATGTGCTTGTTATGTCAGAACGCTGGAAGTAAGAAATGAGGCTTGCTAGAGGTCTGGGCTGGTGTTCCCTAGAAACTCATCCCAAGATGGTGACAGCACATGAGCTTCACCTCTGGAAACAGAGGTGAGAGGGGGAAGCGGGGGCGGGGAGAGGAAGCTCAGCTAGGGCAGGGCTCGGGCTCCAGTGAGCTTCAGCTCGAGCCCTGGAACAGAAAGAGGGCCTCAGCAGCTCCAGTCCCTGGCTGCTGGCTACAGCTGGAGAAGGGCCCCGTTCCTGGGTGGGTGTGTCTAGTGACCCGGAGCAAATCTCAAACCAGCCGCACCTGGGGGATGGGTGCAGCTGCCAGACAACAGGCATCTGGGCCTTCCCCAGCAGCCTTCAGTGACAAACCAGAGCTGTGGTGTAGGCCCACCTGGCCTGGGCTAGCATCCAAAGTCTCCGTGGCCTGGCGTCACCAGCTCTCACCTCCTCAAGTAAAGAGCTGAATGTCTTCAGTGGTCAGTCACTGGATCACTGCCTCAGGTCTGGCCTCTGGGGAACATGATTTGAGATAGTAAGTACCTTCAGCTTCTGTCAACTAACATCCTAACACATGAGACAAGTCCTCTTACAAGCTTTGTGGGTGTCATGGCCACCCACCAGGATTACTGTCCCTCTTTAAACCTTCCCCTCACAGAGTCGAATGGATATCTGCAATATTTTTCCATAGCTTGTGGACAACACCAAAGATATGGGTTCATGTTGCCTGATAGCAAGACCTGTCATCTCAGCACCTGGGAGGCTGACGCAGGAGGGGCCAACCTGGGCTACATGGTGAGCCCCTGTCTCAGACAGAGAGGCAGGAGGGCTTTTTGGCTCAGCAGGTGAACGTTCTTGCTGCCCAAGCCCGATGATCTGAGTTGATACTCAGAACTCATGTAAGGCTGACAGGAAAAGACCCGATTTAAGACTTGTCTTCTGACTTCCACATGCATGATAGCAGGTATGTACATATGTATACCACTAATAAAAATTATATCCAAAAAATATTAAAAGGCTGGAAGAAAACAAACTTCATTGAACTACATCGAGTGATTTATCGTCAAAGAAGGATTGTTTAATCCTGGAAGTAAATATGGGGAAACAATAGAAAAGAGCACTAGGAATCACTACATACAAGAACGTCCAGTCATCCAGTGAGAAGGAAGACCCACGTCGCGTAGATAGTGTTAAAAAGTAACCAAGAATTAGGAAAGACTCCTCCTGCAGATGGGGAGGCGTGATTTCCTCAGCAGAGGCCGGAGCAACGGCTCAGTGAGTAACCGTGTTTGCTGTACAAGCTTGAGGAGCTGGCTTCTAATCCTATGCCCATGTGAAAGGCATGGAGACCGCTGTAACGCTAGCCCGGGTCTGGCAGGGGCAGAGACGGGATGAGTGGGGCTTGCTGGACACCAGCTCAGCTCCAGTTTCAGTGAGAGCAGAGGAGTAAGGCCGCGTGGTGGAGCAGGGCACCGAACATCCTCCTCCGGCCTCCTCGGCACAGCTGCACACCTGCGAAAGCATGCAACACTCGGAAGGGAGACGTTTTTTAAAAAAAAAAAATGGTTGTCGGCAGACCCAGGTAGCAGGGTAGGGGTGGCGTTTTCAGATCACATTCCCTGGCCGAATTCTGCAGCCAAACAAATGCACCATTGTAGTGCTGTGCTTGGCAAGCGGTGCCAGTGAGTGCACCGGCTACTTCGCTCTTCTCAGCTTCTGCTTCGTGATCTGATGACAGCTGCAGCTACCGCCTTCTTCTTTCTCTCTTTCTCTCTTTCTTTTCTTCTTCTTCTTCTTCTTCTTCTTCTTCTTTTGCCAGCAATATTATTAGGAGTATAAAAGCCAGGTGTCCTGGTAATCACTGTCCATGTCTACAAAAATAGAAAATCAGCATTCAGAAAGAGAAAAGGTAGTTAGGTATGATAGAGCCTAAGTACTGGGTGACAGAGTAGGGCACTGTGCTCTGCCAGGTCCTATCATGTGTCTGTAGGAAACCATCCTCGGCAGAGCTGGAGCTCTTGGATGTAGGTCATGCAGTTGCCACGGGGGCCTGGACATTCATGGGGCACCCTGCTTTCTTTAATATGATGGAGACAAACTGGCTGCTTCTAAGTGTCTACAAAGCTCCCTTGCTGACTTTCTGGAGGTTATAAAAACTCAGCTAAAAAGACAGCCCTTCCGTGAACTACATCGCGTCAGAACCCCTGTCTCGAATTTCCATCTCAACTGAGAGAAATCGGGGTCTGCTGCTTCGAAGCCACCTGGTCCACAATGCTGTGTCTGATCTGACCAATACTGTGGGCAGCACCATATCACCCACTGTGTAGTCACGTTTCATCCATGTTCGTTACTGTCCCCATCCATAACCCCAGCCCCATGCTCTGCCTGACCTCAAGTAGGCCATAAACACTGTTTCATTCAGTCATTCTTCCTGATTTTGAAACATTAAGGGTCACCATCTTCTCCTACTTCTGAGCCAGCACCATAAGATGGTAGTAAGATAATTTCTCCACTGTCCCTCCTTTGAGGCTCACTGGGTCACGCAGGTGTGAGGCACAGGTGCGTTTTATCCCAGGGGGAATCGGGAACACATTGTAAGACAGAGATTTCATTTTTCCCCAGAACTATTCAAGAGAAACCTCACGTTTTCTTCCTTTCTCTTAGTCTGTGACATGATTTCAACGGCTCCCCTGGAAACCAGAGGAAACTGCCAGTGATCAGGCACCTACGTCTCTTCAGCCGGGGCTGATTAGCAGGGGCTGACTGGGAGGCAGGCTGTCAAGTGGTCACGTGTGACAGTCTCCCGAATGATGATGATTTGAGTGCAGCAGTCATTCCTTTCTGGAGCAATCGCTGGCACTTCGAGTGCCTAGCCTGTGGCTCGGGATGGGAGTGAGTGACGTATTGCCTGTGATTTATGTCCGGTTCTTTGATAAAAACGCTCTTTGCTCAGTGATGTGAACTTCTTGTACCGCATCTATTTTTAGCCTCTGAGTGAGTGATGAATCAGGTTATAATCTGACAGGGTACTCAGAGACATATTAGAGTCAAATTAAATTATGGTGCCTCAGACGTGACCCACATTTTGAAAAGGGGAGCCAGAATGTATTAGACCTGCCTTGCTTCAATCTGTACTCATTGCAGCCGCTTTTTTAAAGGACTCATTATGAATTATCAAGCTGAGTAAGACTCTAGCAAGATTGAGTTTCCTTCAATTTTAATCAAAGCCCACATGTCCAGGCAGCTCCTTCCAAAAGCCATAACTAGAAATTATTTCTCTTGAACATTCTCATTATGGTGGGAGATGCTTTCCTCTTAGAAGCAGGAACCCGTTCACATGCATATGGACACCCATACCGTGGCAGGTGCTGCCTTAAGCCCAGGGAGCCATGAGGAGCAAAGGCAGGAGTCACTCTCATGCTTGTGGGACCATTTCGTGAAGAGGCAAATGTTAACCAAATGGCAGAATTAATAAGTGGCTAGTTTCTGAGGTTGGAACTGTTTTCAGTCCATTTCCGTCTCTCCCTGTCCATCCCTGAGCTTATGATGTCATCAGTCTGGCTCCTCTTTCCAGAAGATTCCATGTGACTCAGATGGCCACTTGCAGCTCCTGGCTACAATGGTGCTAATGAATGACAATCCCAGAGGAATTCTTGTCTCCAGAGCTCAAATAATGATTTGGACCACACACCCTTCTATACCAAGCTGGAAGACTGGGGAAGTAGTCATCTGATTGGCTGGCTCAGGTCACATATCACTTTTAGGATGAAAAGGGAAGATGATCCCGTGGTACCAAATAGCTACACTGAATTCTTATAGCAAGGGGTGTCGCACTTGTTTATAAACTCTATTTTATTTGGGTTGTTTAGGCCTCTACTCCCTTCCAACCCTCCAACCCATTACTGGGGAGAAGGGCCGCAGGCCCCTTTACTTTTCTGGGCTGTTTAGCATCAATGAGTTCTTTTAGGGCTATACCAGTCTCTGTCAACAGCAAATGCAGCCAGCAGTCTCCTCCAAGCTGCTGAGCCCCAAAGTGTTTCTCTCCATCTGTCTGCTCCAAACCAACACACCAATTGTCTCCGGCCTCTCCAGACTGCCACCACCACACACCACCCTTTCTCTTTCTCATAGTCATATCCTCAGAGCCCTAGACTACACCCCTCTCTGTGCTTCACCTGGCAGGCTGTTACCAGCTGGCTGTTATCATGCCCTACACGTGGCAATTATCAGCCATGGACAAACTAAAGCCCAACTAAAATCCCACACTTAGGATTAAAACAAAATCATGTGTACATAACATGAGTTTTAAAGAAACTAAAACTTCTGTTACTATGAGGAGGTGTTTTCCTCAAATAAAAGTGGTAAGACTAGAGCTGTAGCATAGCCAGTCTTTTGTCACTTTGTGGGTTCTTCTTTCTTCCACCCCCTAACACTAGATAAGAGAGAAAGAAAGGATAGAGAGAAAGGGTAGTGGTGACATCATTAGACTACTTCTTGGTGATCAGAGGAGTTGAGTTCCTTGGGACATGTTTGATCTTTGTTGTCAAGATATCTAATTTCTTCTTGTTGTTGTTTCTCCTTTGTACATGACTGCTTAACAAATCTCAACCACGAGCAACCAACAACCCGCCACACCTCTCAGGAGGCCTTAATATTTATATACCCCTTGAAAAGTCCCCAGAATTTCAAACATCACACAAACACAGAAACTATCTGCATCTGGCAAAATCACACTCCTGCTGGAGCACGAGGCAAATCACAGTCAGCTTCTGCAAAGCGGCCCTAAATCCCCACTCCTGGGTTAAAATGAAAACATATGGTATGGAACTAGGATCAGGCTGTAAAGCAATTAGATAAAAAATGAAAACATGTTCTTATTTTACTTCTGTGTTTAAAAAAAACCCCAAAATTTCAAAATTCTCACTACAACATAGTTCAGTGATAGAACACTTGCCTAGCATTCAGAATGCCCTGGGCTTGATCCTCAAAACTGGGGGAAAAACCTAAATCAATAAAATGTAAAACCATTTCTAAAGCATCGTGGGCCGGTGTGCTTGTTTGGCACAGATCAGAGACTTGCTCTTCAAAGTAGGTCAAGTAAAAGAAGAAATGAGATTGCACCTTAACTTGTTTGTCCTTTTCCTTCTGCTCCTCTAAGAGCCGGAGGCTTGAGACATAAGCATGGTGCAGAGCCTACTCACAAGCTCAGATCTCCCCACATGGCCAAGCTTACTTACGGTGACTCACTGTGATGAACACCTGACTGAGGTAACATACGGGAGAAAGGTGGGTTTGAGCTGATGGGTTCCAAGGGCTCGTCTGTGGTCTTCTCTGGATCTGAACTGAGTCTGAACATGACGATGGCAGACAGGAAGCAGAGTGTAGGAGCTCTCAGAGTATTGAGAAAGAGGAGGCCCACACGCCTGGCTTTCTTCCTGTATCCCATATGGCAGTTCTTCTCCCATAGCTAACTCTCTCAGGACACACTCTCACACACACACCCAGAGGTATACACTACTAATCCCTTAGGCACCCCTGAGCCTTGTCACCAAAGTGAAAAACAAGATCAACCATCATGGTAAACGTTCTTCCTCCATCATTCCCCAGTGTCCATGTGGCCTTGGGTAGGTGGGTAGGTTATCTTACCCTCGAAAGCAGTTTCCTTTCTGAGAATCATAGAGGGTAATTGGGAAAATTAAATGATACAAATGAGGAGACACAGTGCTGAGAGCTTTGGAGACAGATGGGTTATGGGTATGTAGACATCTCCCTGAAGTACCATTCTACTATGCATACATTCTTTGTGCTGATCGGTTCCCTGGTAGAAGTAAACATAGTGATAAGGTACAGAGTACTGAAGATGGAGGCCTCCTGTATTTATACAGGACAGATCAGGATGATATGTCTGGGAAGGTTTGGCCTGAGTCCTGAAGGATAAGAAGGTTGTCTCTGTGTTAATAGTAGGGGGAGGAAGAATGACAAGAGCAAAGGTCATGAGGCAGAAAAGGGATGGATCTCTTCAAGGAACAGAGGCAGATCAGTGGTTAGAATAGCACATAGGTACCAAACAGTCATCGAAAACCTTGCAAAGTGTAGTAAGAAATTTGGATTCTATACTGAATGACATAACTGGTTAAAATTCTTACTGGGTAGGTGGCATGCACCTGCAATCACAGTACCCTGCAGGTGGAGGCAGGAAGATCAAAAGTTCAAGGCCGTCCTCTGCTACATAGTGTGTTCAAGGCCAGCCTGGGGTTACACAAGTAGATGATTTGGGGAATCTGTTTTGATAGAAAGAGCAGGAAGATGGAGTTGTCTGTGGAAGAGGGAGAAAGGGGAAGAGTTAAATTAAATCTTTGGTTCTGGTTGAATATGGAGGCATTTGTTAATGTTGGAAAGCTAAAAGAAACAGTTAAAAAATTGAATCTGAGGTGTTATAGGGACTTGAACAGAATAATCAATTAAACGGGCGTGTTTGGGGTTCAAGAGAGAAGCTAAAGCTAAGGAACCACTTTGGGTCTGGATAATATTTCAGGGACAGGTTGTGAAGGGAGAAGATCTCGGCCATGCAGATTTCTTGCATGGGCCTCTAGAGCTGGGGAAAGTTATTTCAAAAACAGGGGAGCAGCCAACTCTGATGAGAGGCAGGAAGAGGAGGACAGGGAAAGGACATTTGAATGTAGGGGAGGAAAACCACCCTTTGCAGAGATGCTCTCAGGCTGGAAATGTTCCTTCTTTGAAAGCTCTATGGCTCATCAACAGCTCCTTAGTGGGTATATTGATCTGCAATTGGCCATTGGCCTCTAGCTGCCCTCCTTCTGCTGTCTGCTCCCCGGGAGCAGTGATTAGAATTCTGTGCCTCATCCTTGCATCCCAGTCACAGTGTCTGGGACCCATTCTGATCTCACCTGCCCTAGAGCATTCAAGGGGCAGATGCAACTGAGCTGGAATTCTCTAGGGAAAGCCATCCGTTTTGACCTCCTAGGGTCTTGTGAACCTCCTCCCTGGAGTAGCACATTTCAGGTTCATTAATATTGCTCTCAAATTTATTTTGCCCATGATTAGACAATGAGCCTGTCGGCAGCTGAGGCTGTGTGCTCATCTTCAGGTCCCAGGGTAATATCTTGCCCATTCTGGATACTAGATAGGTGTTTACTGAATACATTCACTGCAGACTTCTGTTTCAAACAGAAGTCATAGCTGTTTGCTACAGTTTGGATCCTGAAAGAATGCTCTCCAACAGCCACTGTGCTAAAGGCTTGTCCCAAAGTGGAACACCTGGAGGTGGGAACCTTTGAAAGGGGATAGTGAAATTCTTCAGGTTATGCAAAGGATTGTACGTTTTTCACCCACTTCTATCATTTTCTTTTGCTTAATGGGCTCATGATTGACCAACTTTGCTTACCCAGACATTTTACTCATAATATGCCCCCTCAACCTAAGCCTAAGAGCAGCAAGTTCCCCGCTCATGTGCCTGCTTAAAATTCTAAGTCCAAATCAATCTTTTTCTTCTTATGGAAGTATTTTGCTACAGTAATGGGATGCTCATAACATGCAGCTTTCAAGGGAAAAGCAATGTTAAACAGATCTACTGAATTTGAATGTATACATAGATCCCCATCATTCAAAAATGTATCTTGAAGGGTACAAAATATTAGTAGCCTTGGTTAAAAGTTTAACTGTATCTCTACTACAGTAGTGAAGTCCTAACTCCCATTTCTTCACATTGTGACCTCATTTGAAAATAGGGTTTCTAATATTGTTACTTATTTGGCATTTAGGTTATTATCATTATCATGACCATCACTATTATTATTATTATTATTGAAACTGGGTCTCACTAAGTAGCTTAGGCTGACCTTAAACTTGGGATCGCCCTATTGTGGCCTCCTGAATTTTAGGAGAAAATAGTCTTTTTTTTCCATTGACTTTTTTAGTTAGCATACGAAATAGTTGGTTTCATTATAATATTTCCATACGCATATCATGCCCATCCTGAACCAGCCACTTCCACTTACTAGTCCCCTTGAAATAAGTAAAAGTGAGGTCAGTCTGGGCACGATAGCACATGCCACCTGGAAGGCAGAGCAACTGGATCTCCATGAGCCTGAGGTCATACTGAGAAGTTGTCTTTTTTGAAAAAAAGGGGGGAATGAGTAGGGTAAAAAGGGTGGATTTTTTTCTCTCCTAAATCCAAAGGTTATTAGTCCTAATCTAATATGGATGGACACAGAAAGGCATGCCAGAGGGAAGATGATTAGACTCAGGGAAACACCACAAAGACCGGGTTGGTCTAACAGATTTGCAAACCAAGGAATGCCTGAGGCTACCAGAACAGTCATATTACCTGGTACCTTCGGAGGGAACACAGTCCTAAACACCTCGGTTTGAACTTTTGGACCCCAGCAAGGAAACAATAAATTGTTGCTTTAATCCATTCAGCTTTTGTTTGGGCAGATTCAAGAAACTGGTATACCCCATAACACACACACATATATGTGTGTGTATGTATGTATGTATGTATATATACACTTCTTTGATTTTTGCTTTTTAGTACCCCAGATTTTTTCTAAATTTTATTTTTATGCAAAAAATGACAATATGTACAAAACTCAATGTCAAAATTCTGTGCAATTAAACCTAATAAGAAATTTAAAAGAATCTCCAAAGCTCTCACTTTCATCTGATTTAAATTAATCTATATTTTATATGTATAATAATATTTAACCAACAGTGTTTTTACTATAATAATGCATTTTGAAAGGTCTTGGTGACTGGATTTATTTGAATGCTTGTATGTTCTCTATCCCCTCTCTCTCTCTTTCTCTCTCTCTCTGTGGGAATGTGTGTGTGTGTACTGTAGGCATTTATTTATCAAGGCCATAAGTCAAGGTTGGAATATCTTCTTCCTCAGTTGCTCCACCATCTTATTTTGACCTGGGATCTCTTCACCAAACGTATTGCTTGCCATTTCAGCTACACTAGCCAACCAGTGAGGCTCCGGGGATCTGCTTGTGCTTGGCTCTGCGGGACTGGAGTAGGTACAGAATGTGTGGAGCCACACCCAGCTTTTAACAACGGTGCAATGTGTGGAGCCACACCCAGCTTTTAACAACGGTGCTGAAGATCTGAACACAGGTCCCCACACTTATGCAGTAAGCTCCTTATCCACTGAGCCATCTCTGAGACCTTATTTTTACTCAGGAAAAAAGACACAAGTTATGCATTTTGTATTGCTTATTTTCTAACATTGGATGAGCATCATTGAAAAAATAACATAGTTTACTCATTGAAGAGTACTGTTTGAAAATTGTAGGGACCTGGACAGAAGTCAATGGGTGGGGACGCAGCCTTGGTGAAAGTTTCCAGAGTTTTGGGGAACTGAGAGAGAAACAGGTAGTTTTGATAGAATGAAAAAAGAAAAGAAGCTTGTGTTTTGGAGAGAGTGTCAATCTGACCAGGAAAACAGAAGCCTCGTCAAGTGTTCTCTTTTTGCAGAAATGGGGATTGAACCTAGGCCCTCACCCATGTTAGGCAACACTAAGCTATAACCCCAGCCTAAAATGCTTCTTTTAAAATTTGACTATAAGAATTATTTCTAGAGTACCATGTGATGTATCCATGTATGTATCCATTGTTTCATGCTGAAATCAGGATAAATACTTTAAAGTGTTTAAACAAAGCGATTTTATTTCTGGTACCTGGTTATACAGCTACGCACTGGAAGGGTCAATGAAGCAAACAGGACACTGACAGTTTCAGGCCTTGCTGCTATCTTTACACTAGAGCAGGGTTCTTAGAGTGAGCACTCTGGATTTTTTGGGTGGGATGATTCTTCGCTGGGGAAGGGGCCACAGGATTGTCCTGTATGTCACAGTATGTCTCCCCTTTATCAACTAGATGCCTAATGTGTCCCCCGCTTACCCAAGCTGTAGCAACCAGGCTTTCCGGCAGAGATTGCTAAATATCCTTTGAGTGGGTAAGTGCGTTGGGAGGGGCGAGGAGGCAGACAAGCCTTCCACCGAGAACCACTGAGCAGCAAGGACAAAAGCAGGAGCTGCCAGTGGCTATAAGACTCAGGACCAAGGTCCCCTAACGATATGCTCGAACCGTGAAGCACAAAATTCTGTCCAAAGAAAGAGTCTCAGAGAAGAGGCTTCAAGCAGAGTGAAAAAACAAAACAAAACAAAACAAAACTGGCTGCCCCTGGCCTCCAGGGCCCCCTGCCAGTGGTGGCTTCCTGCAATATGAACAAAGGGGAAACAAAAAGACACCTGGTTTTGAACACATCACGCAAGGCTAGCCTCAATGCCTGGCCCTAAAGACAAAAGTTTAAATCTCATGAGATCCTAGTTCTTAGCAGGCAGAGGCACAAGGATCACGAGTTTAAAGCTGCCCTTATCCACAGAGTAAGATCCTGCTTCAAAAATAAATAAATAGATAGATCTGAGGGCTGTCTCTAGACTGGTGGAAACTCAGTCTTCCAGATCACCGGAGGTTTGCTCCTTCCTACAAAGGCAGACCGACTAGAAAAACAAAGATAGTTAAACTTCAAACCTTTTCCAAAGTCCTGGGAGGACCCTGTTAATGTTTTCAACACAGCTCCATGTTTTAGTGAAGTTTGGCTGACATCTACCCTCACTCATACTGGGTAGAATACTTTAAATATCAGAATAAAAGAAAATGGTCCATGCCCAGACTGAGTAGTGGAAACTCCAGTCTGAGCCTGGAATTTATGAGGACTGCGCTCTGACGTTTCTTCTGATGGACCCTCCATCAGGATAGAAAGTCCACAGCATCAAGGAAAAGAACCATCCAGAATGTGTGCCCTCCAGTTCTTGCCTGTTTTGAGTACTAGAATTCCCTATTGACGTGAGCTGGAGCCCACTTCCAGAATTCTACGTGGCCTCTGCCATGGGGTCCAATCTTCCAAGAGCAGTAGGGTAGCCCACTGTAACCCCAGGAGGTGGCCATGCCTGAGTGTCAGAGGCTGTGCATACAGCTTGAGGCATAGACCAGTGTCCACATGTGTGAGAGGTGTCCGCAGTGTGCATGGGGCTGGGGGGAAAAGAAAGACATATGCAGTAAAATCCATAGAAATTGTTCCGACACTGGGAAGCAAATTCTAGCCTTTTCCCAAGCAGTTATGTTTGTTTAAAGATTACACCCAAAGCAGTAATTCATTAAGAGAAAGGCGGTGGGCTTTTGCTCTGTTTTATAATCTACTTCCTATTGGTCTGAAATGAAACACGGATGTTATCATCTTACCATTACAGCGAGGCTATGGAAAAAAAAACTGGAGGAAATATGAAGGCCATCAAGCTAAAGAAATTTAAAATTACTTCCCACACAAATAAACTGGAAAAACGTATGAACTCTTAGAGTTTATTTAGGAAATCCAACTTAATAAAAGGTCCCCAAGTTGACAGCTTAGAAAATGTTCACAGTTTGCCCAGACATAATCCTAGGCTGAAAGTCTTACAGACTTCTCCCACGCTGTAAGAAAGAATGAATTATCCCTCTGTAGGAAATGATATTATAGCAGGCACAGCAGAACACGCCTGTAATTTTGGCATTTAGTGGGGGGGGGTTGAGGCAGGAGACTGTCTCAGGGGGGGAAAGGGGTAAAATATTAAAGAGGTGTGTTAAGAAGCCAATTAATTGGCACATGCAGCATGGGTGGGCAGAGCTGACCTGAGAGGACCACCGGCCAGCACCACACAGAAGAAACCCAAAGGTGCTGGGTGCCACTAAGATGAGCAAGTAAGTGTTGGAGAGATGGAAAAGAAAGAGAAGCAGAATGGTGTGGGTGCAATGAAGAGGGGAGGAGCTGGAGAAAGAAGGGTAGTGAGGGACAGCCTGATGTGAGTAGCCTGCGATGCCACCAGAGGTCAGGATGAGGTTTTGGTCCATGCTGCTGCAGAAGGCCAGGTCTGGTCCGTAGCCCTGCAGCAACAAGCATGGGAGGGAGTGGCCTTTGTTACCACCAAAGGCTACTCAGATGTCCCTAGTCTGTGTTGCCAACTGGGGCCAGGCTAATGACTGAGAGCTGTGCAAAGCTGGCCCCACTCCTGGCTGGCTACAGCACTTGGTAGAGCCACCCATACCTTGCTTGGGAAGCACAGTAGAGTGGCCCACCTTTGTTGGGGACAGTGTTTTGGGTGAGCAGGCCCTGAGGGCATCAATGCAGGAGAGCTGGCCCCATCCCTCATTCACCCTGTGGTAGCCATGGGCACGGGAGAGATGCCCACTGCCCCCAACCTTCTTCCCCTTGCCACCTGAAAGCAGGCCCCAATCCTTGCCTGGGCTGCACAGTAGAGCTGGCCCTGGTGATGGGGCATGAGTGAGCCAGCCCAGTGGGTATGAGAACAGGAGACCTGGTCCTGTACTTAGCTGGGCAACTTGGGAGAGTTGGCCCAATGGCATGAGTGTAGGAAAGCTTTTAAGCTGACCCACCACCCAGTCCCAGATCTAGGGCTTTGAGTTGGTCCACCCCAACATCTACTCCATCTGTGAGCTGCTGGAGTGCTTGAAAGGGCTGGTCCTGCAGATTCAAAGCTATATGATCTCCACAACATGAGGCAACAACAGAATATCTGAGAGGAGTCCTAGTGATAATCTAGTATTGACAGAGTAGCAGAAGCTAGAAGCCTCCAACCAGACCAACAACTCATTGCAATCAACATTTGCAAGTGAAGACATGTGGATAAATGGGTATACTGTGTGACACAATACAGCTTTCATGGCAAGATTTGTTTGTTTGTTTTGGGGAGAGGTTGCATGGGAAGATGATGGCTATGGAGAGATGAGGAGATGAGTAGGATTGGGGTACATGATGTGAAATTCACAAAGAAGCAATAAAAAGGGCTTTTGTTTGTTTGGTTGGTTGATTGGCTTTGTTTGGTTTTGGTTTTAGTTTTCTGACAGGGTTTCTCTGTGTATCCTTGGCTAGCCTGGACTCCCTTTGTAGACTAGGGATTAAAGTGGTGTACCACAGTCCCCACCTAAAAAGCTTATTATTTTTTTTAATTTTTAAGAAGTTGATAATAAATATAGCTTTATTATTAGTTTGGTGGGTGGCTGAGATGGCTCAGTGGGTGAAGTGCCACCAAGCCCGACCGCTGAGTTCAGTTCCTGGGGCCTGCCTGACAGAGCAGAGAACCAAGTCCCGAGAGTTGCCCTCTGACCTCCACATGTGCACCGT
This sequence comes from Pachyuromys duprasi, assembly GCA_028658305.1. NCBI lineage: Eukaryota > Metazoa > Chordata > Mammalia > Rodentia > Muridae > Pachyuromys > Pachyuromys duprasi. Next base: position 76,001,310 of record CM053766.1, read on the forward strand.
GGCATTCATTTACACGTGTGCACACACAGGTGCATGCACACACACACCCATAGTTTTAAGAACATTTTTTCCTAGTTTTTGTAGCATTTGTCAGATTATAAATTTCTATAATTTGCTGTAATTTATTTTCCCATTTTTAAATACTAAACTCCACACTCAATTCATATCCACAATTCTGTGTTCCCTTTCCTGTGGAAGGAACTGACATCCTCCTATTCATAAGCCTCACTTTCGGTGGAACCTGGATTCTCCCTGACCACCATCATTTACTTTTCTGAGCTTATCTGGGTGTGGAGAGGTGATGGGAGGAGGTTTTGGGAGCCTACGTCTGGGGAAATTTAAAGAAAATTATCCGAAAGAACAGCTTGTCCTGACCCCAGAGATGTCAAGATGTATCATGTCAAGGTAAACAAGCCCATGACTGGCATTTCCTGCATGCCGTTTTCAGATGAATTAATTCCGTGCTCATTTCTCCTTGTTTGTGCTCTGTAGTCATGGTGGTAGCTGATAACAAGGGCCATAACGGCAAGAGCAGCCAGTGAGTGTTGCAGTGACGCCACAGCCTCCCACGACACAGCCAAGACAGAAGGACAACAAGGGTGGGCATCCAGCAACCCCTCAGAGTGCCCCCTCTGACTCAGAGCCGGGATCTTTAAGGGCAGGATGGGGCGGGGGAGGCAAGGACAGATCCCTGCATAGATAAAGCAGGGATGTGGGTCTGAGGGGCTAAGGAGCCCACATCAAGTCAGGTGAAAGCGCAGGACCATGACTGCCCTCTCAGAACAAAGAGCAGCTATTCTTTCTTCCGGTGGAATTTATTGTTTCTTTTGGAGTGAAGACATTTTGCCCTGGAGCGTATTAGGTTTCTGAGTACTCACGTTTCCTTAAAAATAGGCACTGAGATTTGCAGATTTAATTTCTGCTTAAGTTGCTGTGTTTCAGGAACTTGTAAAAGATAGGGTACCTGGGGCAATGCTGGCTGTTCCTTTTTTCTTTTTCTTTTTTTTTTTTTTTTTTTTATCCAAAGCTTCTTTGATTCCTGATGGATAAGTAAAGGAGCTTGAACACAGGCTTTTATCCCTTCTCCCTTCTGAAATCTCAATCGCATAGCTGTAAAGGAGTAAAGCAGGTAGAAAATAAGAATGTGTCCACATGAACAGACAGACAGGAGAGAGAAGAGGCTGGCTGAGCCAAGTGTGGAGGCGTATGCCTGTAATCCTAGCACTGACAGGCAGGAAGATTGGAGGGTTGGGAGCTCAAGGTTACATAGTGAGCTCAAGGCCAGCCTGGACCACTTGAGACCTTGCCTCCAAAAGGAAGAGGACAGCTGGGCCAGTAAAATGGCCCAGAGGGAAAAACACTTACCACTAAGCCTGACAACCTTCAGCTAGACCAATGGCATCAAAATCATGAGACACCTAGGCACTCACCATCCTACAGTCTGGGCAGACATGACTAAGCAATCACTGCACACACTTTTGCTGAGCACAGAATCAGTTCCTGGAGCATAGATTGCAGAGACTTATTAGTTATTGCCTAGAGTTGTCCCCCAAGGTAAGAACTATTTTCTCTCCCTGGAGTGTATCAAGGAATGAAAGAGTCAAACCTATGTTGACATGAATTCCACATTAATGCCAGTCTATAGTTTCTCACGAATGAGACCCTTTCAGTCAGGTACAAACATTAGAAAACTTTTCCCAAGCTGACTTAGAAAAATTACTTGTTTCCATATTTTAAAGGACAGATGGACAATTGACTTTAGGAAGGATTTTTCATTTGTTTGCTTCTTTTATAAATTAATGAATATTAATCAAATAAAGAAATGAGTTTGGGGGCCTGCAAGATGGCTCAGTGGATAAGGACAACTTGAGTTCAATCACTGGGACTCACATGGTGGAACCAAAAATTATCCTCTGACTTACACATGTGCACATATCCACATCCATTCACATGCTAAGTAAATAAGGGTTGGGCTGGAGAGATGGCTTAGTGGATAAGTGCGTTGGCTGGTCTTTCAGAGGACTCAGGTTCAATTCCCAGCACCCACATGGCAGCTCACAACTGTCTGCAACTCCTTTCCCAGGAGATCTGATACCTTCTTCGGGCTTTCTTGGACACTGCACAAAGGTGATGCACAGACTTACATGTGTCATACACATAAAAATAGTAAAATAAATTAAAACTAAAGGAATGTAAAATTTTTTTAAAAGCAGTGAGTTCAGCCTGTTGGGTGGCACATGCCTTTAATCCCAGCACTCAGGGAGGCAGAGGCAGGCAGATTGCTGTGAGTTTGAAGCCAGCCTGGTCTAAAGATCGAGCTCCTGGACAGTCAAGGCAACATAGAAAAACCCTGTCTCCAAAAACCAAAATAAATAAATAAGTAGTAAGTTTCATTATGACAACCTTATTCATGTACCCACTGTACTTTGATCCCCCACAATTTGTCCATGTCTGCCTAAAATCTGGATTCCAATTATGAGAGATAACGTGAACTCGACTTTCTGAGTCTGGCGTATCTTATGTAGTACCGCCAGTTTCACTGACTTTTCCTACAGTAACACCATTTTGTTATTTGTGGCTGAATTAAACTCCATTGTGTATACATGCAACATTTTATTTACCTTTACCTACATTTTCTTCCACTGATGGGTACCTAGACTAACTCGGTTGCTGTGAACAGTGGCCTTGATGAACACAAATACGATGATGTCCCTATTGAATGCTGACTTCGGTTCCTGTGAACATGCACCAGGACTAGTATAACTCAGTCATAACTGCTCTGTTTTTAGCTTTCTGAAGAGCTGCCATACTGACTGTCACAGGGGCAATGCTGACTTACATCCCAGGCAGCAGGATATGAGTGTTTCTTTTCCTAGCACACGCTGGCCAGGACTCACTGCCCTCTGTTTTCTTAAAGAAAACCTGGCTGGGGCAAGATGGAATCTCAGTGGAGTTTTGATTTCTCTGCTGATTAAGGGGTGGGATTTTTTCCCCCAAAACATTTACTCATTTAGGCTAAGCTCGACCCAGAGTCTTAAAGATCACAGGGTCTCATCATCTCTAGTTTCTGCATCCAGAGCCTGGCTCTCCTTTTGTTAAAGATGCCAACCAGTAGGTCTAAGGACGGGAAGGCACTCACCACTGGTCTCAAAGAGAAAAGGAAAGAGCCCATGTCCCAGAATTCCTATTGAAGGATCTCCAATTGGACTAGCTCAACTCTTGTGCTTATCTTTCAACCAAACACCGTGTCTGGGAGAAGAGATTCAGGTTCTAACTATGAGATGGCTGTGGAGTTTGTCACAAGATCTACATGGTTGGAAATGGGGGATAAGGGTCCCCTCAAGGAAAACGGGACAGCAATATGATGAGGGAAGATAAATGCAGTCTGGCCAGCCAACGGCATGTGCCAGAGGAAAGGATTTATAGAATATATGCTCCAAACCAACTAAAGGAAAAGACAAACAGTGAAAACGTCTCTTGAAACTGACTTACAGGGGGTGTAGAAGAGGAAGAGAAGGTGTGAATGAGACACAGTGAGGACCAACCAACTCACACAAATGTTCTCTGGAGATGGATCTTGACTTGTACACTTTACCTAATGTTCTTGGAAGGACATGCACACACCCCAAGCAGTGAGTTAATGGTCTGTTACAGTTTTGCCTTATTTATTTTTAGGCTGGTTTCCTCCTGAACTCCAGCAGTAAGTTAACATTCAGCACATCACTTCGGTTCAAGTGAGCCTTGGGAAGACAAATTGTGTTCACTCACAGGAACATCACCCAAGTTAAGGATGAGGAATAATTAACAATGTTAGAGTAGCCCGGCTAGGAACACTAACAAGTTATATACCATGGAACACAGAGCACAGAACATAACAGCCATCCTTTTGTGTGGGAAAGAATTATAGGATTCTTGCAATGAAAACTGTTGAATAGATTTTCCTGGGTTATTGGTCTTTAATCCAGACCAAGAATTTAAGTAGAATTCTTTACCTCATAGATCAGAATATAACAACAGATTTTAAAGTCTAGTCTAATAGTGAGGTAAGTGTTAAAATAAATTATGGTATGTTTATGATATGAAATATTATCCAGTTAATGATCTCATACATGAAAATGAAAACAGAATGATAGTCACAAATTTTTCAGCAAATAGACAAACAAGTTAGAAAATAAGATAGAGACTCACCCTTTTATAAAAACAATGAAGTATTTACATTTTGCATAGAAAAAAAGATGTATTTAGAGATGTTCACAATACTATTCTATGGGTGACAGAATCATAATCTTTTCTTTTTATATTTCCTAACTTTTTACCATATACATTTATTGCTTTTGCAGTAAAAAAAAAAAGTAAAGTTGAGGGTTTTTACTTAAAAACTATAGCTGCTGCTAATTTTTTAATTATACATCTATTAAACTCCAGCAATGTAGGAATTGTTCCCCTAAGCAGATGAATGTCCTTGGTGAGTTTGTGTGCACCTGGACAATGAGAGTGCAAATGAACATAACACCATTCAGAGCAGGAAAGCGGCTCCAGGGAGGTTGGCCAGCCTCTCTCCCTTCTTCCCACTCAGCTACCACTGCTTTGGTGGTGGCCTCTTTCCAGGCCAGTATGGCCAGCCCCACCCACATGAGCTGTTCTGGTGCTTTGAGGTTAGGAGAAGGCGTTTTCTTGCTCCCAGGAGGGGCATCTTTAGATGCTCAGACCCTAGTAAGGGGTGGGTCATGGCAGCACCCCCACCAAAAGCCCTGGGCTTATTGTGGAACCCTCCAGCTTCCCCACATGACACTCAGCTTGTCTCAGAGGGAATGTCACCACGGTTGACCTTAGAGGCTCTCTGAGCCACTCCTGAGACCAGGGCAAAGCTGCGGCACTGCTCCACTGAGTCAGAAAACACCAGCTGAGGCTTGTGAGTCGAGAATCAAAAGTTCCCGAGGCAGGGATTCTCTTCCAGATAGGGAGGAAGGCAGCTAGGGCGCCCTTCTTTCTGTTCTCCAGCCAGCTATGGAGAGATATAAAGTGAAAAATAAATAAATAAAAAAAGTAGGTGAAACAAACTAAGATTTCTTCGAATAGCTCAAAAGAGCTAGCCAGTGCTTTCCGAGCTCTGGTGGATTGTTGTCAATGCAGACAGCCTGTTCTCCCTAAAGAAATGTATAGCACTACCCCACATCTCCTCATTCCACCCCTGGGGCTGCTGTAGTACACAGCCTGTTATGCTGTAGATTCTAGTTAAGCGTTGTATTCAGCTGCCAGTAACAGATGAAAAATAATATTGCTTATAATACATATATAATCTCAGATATAGAGAGAGATAGAGAATCTGTAGGAAGCCTAGGCAAACCAGGCAGGCCATAATGTCAATATGTTTGAGCCACCTGGTTAAATTCCATTTTCTAGAATACTCTTGAAACTTGAGTTCCAGACCAACCAGCCGAGTGTTCCTGGTCACGGCCATTTATTTTCCACTGCTTCTTTTTCATCACTTGAAGAATGGACAGCAAAGTACCTGTTCAAGGAGTGACTGTGGAAATTAAGTAGTACATGAGCACTCAGCAAAGAGTCTGGGACACAGTGAACCTCATAAATGCTGCTGTGAGGGCTGGAGAGATGGCTCAGTGGTTAGAGTGCTTACTGCTCTTGCAGGAGACTGGGGCTCGAATCCTAGCTCCCACATGGCAGCTCATGACTGCCTACAACTCCTTCATGTACATGGTGCACATATATGCATTCAGGCACATACAGACAATTAAAAAGTTAAATAATAAATACTTTTCAATAACTCTTTTCAAAAATGTTGTGAGACAACATGAGCTACAGTCCCCTCTCTTTACTAACCTGGGACTTAATGCACTGAAATAACAAAGTTCTTATTTACCAAGAAAGCAAGAATGGAGAATTTAGATACTCAGAGGCTGATGTGTAGCTTTCCTTAGTTACTTTGTGGGTTCTTCTTTTTTCCCACTCTTTATCCCCCTCAGTTTTACCCCCTATCACTAGATAGGAGAGGAAAAAGGAGAGAGGGACAGAGGGAGAGAGACAGACACACACACACACACAGATCTGAATCTAATTTCTTTCTTGTTGTTTCTTCTTTGAGTACGACTACTGACAAACCACAACCACCAAACCCCTAATGACCAACAACCACCTCCGCCTGTCAGGGCCCTCGCGTTTATATACCGTCTGAGGAGTTGTCATAATCACAGTCACTACAGCTGGCAAAACCTCACCACGGCTCCAGCACGAGGCAAATCACAGTCAGCTGCTGCAGAGGAGCTCCACACCCCCACACCGAGCATTAAAATGAAAACACATTTTTCATAATATTTCTGTGTTTTATCTTTAAGAAACCAAAATTCCAGAATTCTCACTACATGCATGCAGGCTGAGTTGGTCTGCATTTTAAAAAGGAGGCTTAGTTGGCATGGTGGTGCACACCTGCAGGCCTAGATCTCAGAAAGCTGATTCAGGGAAATCTCGCATTGGAGGCCAGCCAGCCTGGACTCGATAGTGAGAAAACAATCATAAAGGCTGTCAAGATGGCACAATAGGCACTCTGAGCAAGCCTGCGGGTCTAACTCCAATCCCTGCAGCCCGTAAAAGCTGAAGAAGAGAACTGACCAACAAAGTTGTCTTCTGGCTGCCACATGTTCACTGGGGCACATGTGTCCCCCCACCCCCAACCCCACACGTACAATTTAAAACAAAACATATTTATTTTCTTATATATGCTTCTCTTCTCAGAGAAGGAAATAATAGAAAGGAAAAAGGAAGAGGGACTCAAACAATAAGAGCGATGTGGAGAAGGACAGTCAAGAGTAAATCCTGGGGCTGGGCTGTAGCTGGTTTGCATAGATCTTGCCTACAATGCATCAGTCCTTGGGTTTGATCACCGACACAACAGTGATAAATACTAATTGTTCACCGCTCTAAGGCGTGGGACCTGGGAAGGTGGAGCCAGTAAATGAGGGGCAACTGTCATCTTTATTTGGACCATCAGACAGTCTTACTCTGCGGGTTAAAAGGAGTCATATGAGTAAAGCGCACAACCACAGGCTGCACGAAGAGAATGAGGATGCTTTTCCATGGAGGCCTATCAACAAAGAGCAACAGCCAGCTGGAATGAACAATCTGAAGTAAACCCACCGCTCTCCTATACACCTGGGAGGGGCACAAAAGCACATTCCAAGGAAAGTCACCTGTTTTTGAAGAAACTGAGGTCACAGGACTCTTGGTTTCTTGGAGTTTTCCCACAAGTACTCAACGTTTTCTTCACTTGACTCCATTCTTGGACCATGTTCCAACAACTGATATTGAGGTTATTTATTTACTTATGTATTTACTTATTTAATATTGGAGGATCCTCTGTGTTTTCATTTTGAAGTGTGCCATGTACATAAATACCTATTGTGGCTAACTTCTTGCTTCTGTTTTTTGGGGATAAGATATCATGTGGACCAGGTTGGCCTCCAACTGGATATGTTGCTGAGGATGACTTTGAACTCCTGATCCTCCAGTCTCCACCTCCAGGTGCTAGGCTTACAGGCATGGGCTGTGACATCAAGGAATTGTAAAGACTACCTCGTGGAAATCAGGAGAGGAGCTGAGGTACAAGTGTGGACTGGTGTAGAATGGAAATAGCACAGAGTGACTACATGGCCTGTCGGATGGAATTCAGCAGAGCTGGGGCTCTGCGGGCTGGCATATAGCTCATTGATACAGCACAAGGTTCTAGGTTCTATTCCAAGCAAAAGAGAGAAGGGTGGGGAGTGAGGAAAGAAAGAAGATGGAAGAGAGGGAGTAAAAAGAACGCTTGGATCAAGGCTAATCTGGGAGAATACATGCTTTGTTGGACTTCCTTCAAAGGGGAGGGGAATGGGGCAGTCTGACCATTTTTATCCAGATCTGAAGTAGCAGGAAGACTCCAGAAGACGAGCTGCACAGCCCCCCACCTCCCCTGGTCTCTAGCCGCAGTCCCAGTGACGCTCAGCAAACTGAACAGGATGCTCACATTGCCCCTGCTTTTGCAATACTGAGAAGTCAGGAAGAACTCAAGTTGGCTGTGATTCTCATGGGTGAATGGATTCTGATGATGTATCCTAGCAACCGCTGAAAAGAAGTCCACATCAAGTGATAGACACTCCGGGAGCAGATGCACAATGGGCACTGAGAGGCAGCGAGACCTCCCATGGCCTAGGTAATGGCCCACAGACTGAAACCCACAAGCGTGAGCTGACCCTGCCGTCAGGATGCTGGGGAGACACAGTGAGAGCAAGAGTGTGAGTAGGGCCAAAGGCTACCTCATAAATATGGCCCTAAATCAAAATGCTGAAAGTCCAGGCTTGGAGCTGGAGCAGGAGCCAGACAAAACCACTTCATCTGTAAAGAACTAAAGGTCATAGACCGCTTTCAAATAAATCCCTCTAATCTAATGACAAATGACATTTACTTCTATAAAGCCACACAATGCTCAATGAGATGCTAATAATGAGACCTCACAAGAATGAAAATGACTTCCATTACCCTCCTCATAAATGTGGACAGCTTTGACTGTTAGCCAAATAGCCAGTGCAGAATGCTAATGCCCAAGGCACCAGTCACTTTTTTCACTGCTAATAAAAGAAATCCCAGGTTGAATTGAGCAAATGGGGGTGGGGAAGGAAGACAGGCTCTCTCTCTCTCTCTCTGTGTCTCTCTCCTCTTTTATAAGAGTATGCCACAAGGCCCAAACAACAAACCAACTTCTTTTTGTTTTGTTTTTGTGAGACAGGGTCTTACTATGTAGCCCTGGCTGTTCTAGAATTCAAAATGTAGACTTGGCTGGGCTTGAACTCACAGAGACCCTCTGGCCTCTACCTCCTGATTGCTGGAATTAATGGTGCACACTACCACGCCTAGCACAAGCCAACTCCTTAATTTTAAAATGTTCTCCAGGGGGCGGTGGCGGCGCATGCCTTTTATCCCAGCACTCAGGAGGCAGAGGCAGGTGGATCTCTATGAGTTCAAGGCCAGCCTGGTCTACAGATGGAGTTCCAGGGCAGCCATGGCTACACAGAGAAACCCTGCTCGAACTTCCCTTTCCGTCTCCCCCCCCCCCCCCCCCGACAAATGTTCTCCAGGGCTGGCAAAGTTCTCCAGTAGTGTTCTTGCCTGGTACAGAAGTGGGTTTGATCACCCTATGATTAATTAAGTTAAAAAAAAGACAACAAGTGAACAAAACAAGTGTCCAAAAGCAGAGTAGACCACATTGGCAATGCATAAAATGAGATGAATACCAACTCTAGAGTGATAAATAATATAAAACTCAACCAGAAAACACAGACAAATAAAAAGTGAAGGCAAGGCAGCCATTAGCCAGCAAAAGTTACAGAGCAACTGAGCTCCAGGTATAGCAGGGGCCTGAGCACAAAGCCATGGCTCCTCTTCAGCAGTGGAAAATTCACTAAGGATTTTAATTTAAGGTTGTGGGGGCCGAGTGTGGAGACAGTCAGGAACTGGGGCAGGCGTAGCTGTGCGACAAATACTAATGACGAGCTCAATTCTCAACTAAAAATTCAGGTCAGCCTGTAGAGTGGGTAAGCTGCTTCCTGATGCAAGAACTCCTTTTTTTTTT
>CM053766.1:76020023-76103276 GCA_028658305.1 Pachyuromys duprasi
CTGCCTGGATGGCACCGAGCATATGCTAGCTCTCACCATCATCATCATCACTAACTTCTCCAGTTTAAGGCATCATTACACCACTATTTTATACAGTGTTGCTTATAACACGGATCCTGACTGAGGATGTAAAAATGTTACTCCAGAGCTAATTAGAAGGAGTATGAGAGCTTAAGGTCTCACTCTGGATATTTAATATGCTCAGGTTCCTCAGGCTCAAATTCATGAGGGTCTCCTGGAAAAAATAATTTCTGCACATGTCATCAATTCAAGCCAGAGTCTGAACACTACAGAATAAACAGCTTGTATTAAAAATACTAAATCTTGGGACTGGGGACTTAGCTTGGTGCAAGAACACTTGCCTCATTCTCTAACTCTGTGTGTGTGTGGGGAGGCGTGGGTAGGGAGGTTGAGGGGATAGAATAATAGTGCCATGCTGGGCAAGGTGGTGCACACCTGCAATCTTGGATGCTCCATAGACCGAAGTGGGAGGAATGTTTGAGCTCAGGAGTCCCGGCTAGCCTGGGCAACATGAGACCCTGTCTCTTATAATAAAGCAAACTACATAGTTAAGATTCAAACAAGATTTTGATTTAAAAAAACACATCGTTATAGCAACATAACTGTGTAAGTTCTATACTGTTGCTCAAAATACACCACATTCTTCCTTTAGAATGAACTGACCAGCCATACAAGAAAATCAGTCAATACTGAATAGCAACAAGTAGTTGTTACATTTAAAGAAATAAAATGAGTATAGTTACCTTATTCCTTTACATTTGTCTTTAATTTCTTAAACAATACTCAAGAGACATATTCTGTCATGACTGAAGGTCCTGAGACTCAGAATGCAGCGCAAAAACAAGGGGTTTCTGAAAGTGCTCACATGCTAATGGAACGAGAATACAATTTCCAGAGCTGAGGGTGTATCGTAGAAGCAGAGAGAGGGTCAGGCATGGATGAGGCCTGGGTTACAACACTGTAAGATAAAATGAAACAAAACTTCCCAGTTCCTCAGGAGGGTAAAAATTAACATGGACATGGTGCGACATTACCCCAGCAGTCTGAGGCAGGAGTGGGAGAGTGACATTCTAGACTGGGCTACAGCAGCAAGACCCTGTCTCAAACAAGCAAGCAGACAGACAGAAATACAAAACTAAAAATTCCAAGTATTTTGGCCTCAAAGGATATCTAAGTTTCAAGAGGGGCAGAGATGGCTCAGCAGGTAAAGGTGCTTACCACCAAGGCTGACGACATGAGTTCAATCCCTGGAACCCACATAGCAGAAGGAGAGACTGACTCCTCAGACCATGAACAGCCTCAGCAAGCATAGCATACATACACAAACATATGTAAACACACACACATAAAAAGATAACTATACATTCTAAAGGGTATTTGGAGGGAGACTTTAAGGACCTGGCTCAACACAGTAGAAATCGAAGAGCCCAGTAATGAGAAAGGATTCCAAGTTCAAGAGACAAAAAAAAAGCAGCAGAAAGCAGAAAACCAAGCAGAAAATTTACATGGGGAAAGGAAGCAGAGAGAGAGAGAGGCTGTCAAACCAGATCCCTCAAGACCCTGGAGCTCGTAAGAGGAGAAAGAGCCACAGAACTTGAACTGTAGCTCCAAGGGAGATTGATTACTTATTCACAGAGAAGAGGGTAAGAGGAAAAGGCTTTACTCTAACAAGTAACCAAGAAGCTGAGCACTCTGCTAGCTGGGACCAGCTGCCAGCAATAATGGTTGGCCTCAGCTGAGCCATTGGCTAAAACCAGTAAGAACAGAGCTATGTATTATATTCCTATTTGAATCTAATACTGTATCGTGATCAGTGAACAATGAAGAATGAAGAAGTCTGTGCAAGCTGGATTGGCGTCTACCATACATCTTCTAAAGCAGTGGTTCTCTGCCTTCCTAATGCTGCAGCTCTTTAACACAGTTTCTCATGTTGTGGTGACCTCCAATCATAAAATATTTTCATTGCTACTTCAGAACTGTAATTTGGCTACTTTTATGAATTGTAAATATCTGTATTTTCAGTCTTAGGTGACCCTTGTGAAAGGGTCATTTGACCCCCAAAGGGGTCATAATCCACAGGTTGAGAACCACTATTCTATTTTTAAAAAATTATGATGATTATTGTTGTTGTTTTCCAAGACAGGGTTTCTCTGTGTAGCCTTGGTTGTCCTGGACTTACTCTGTAGGCCAGGCTGGCCTTGAACTCAAGAGACTGCCTGCCTCTGACTTCCTGAGTGAGGAATTACAGGCATGCTCCACCTCGACCAGCTGAGAACCACTGCTCTAAAGGAAACAGGATTACTCGAGTGACTAGGACCAACAAACCAGTAACCAGATATGTAAACCCTTGTGGCTGCTGGTTGTGAGACAAGCTCCGTCAATTACTAAGAAGGATTAGCTGTCAAATCAAGCTTGTCACATCCCAAAGGGGTTTATGTGGGTTTAAGACACAGTGAAGAGAGTTGACTTCTACCACACTGAATCGGCTTAAGTAATAAATGATGTTTAAGAAACCAGACTCCAAAACTTGCTAATGCCTGTTTGGTTAGTTAAGTGAGAAATTGAAGAGCTTACAGAAAATGGAAAAAAAATTTATTGTAATTTATAAAATTTGAAATCCTTGCGATGGTAACAGGCAAGCATCAGTAAACAAGTAAGCAACCATCAGCCGGGTGTGGCAGTGCACACCTTTAGCCCTAGCACTAGGGAGGCAGAAGCAGCTGGATCTCTATGAATCTGAGGCCAGCCTGAATTACATAGTGACACCCTGTCACAAAAGCCAACACACATGCACACGCACACACAAGAAAGTCACAAACAGAACGTATAAAAGCTGGCACGGAGCACAACAGGAAGACCTCTAGCCCCCACAGGTGCAAGTTAACCAGAGCAAGGGCTGGCTTGTCACATCACTGGGGACAGCAAACATTTCTTGACATGCTGCTACAATGAACTTGTTTTAAAAAAGAAAATTAAGTTAGATTTACCATTACACATTAAAAAATTCCAGATAGAGTCAAAGTGCTTAGAAATACCAAGAAGTAACTAGTCTTCTAAAACAAGTACTGTAGAGAGATAGTAAGCACCTAAAATGCCTTAGTAAATGTACAGGTTATTTAAAACATTCACTGCAATCATAAGATGTGTAAATTACACTTTGATAAAAATAAAAAAATTCCTTCTAAACTTTATAGGCCATGAACACTGTATTTAATACTCTTTCCTGTAGATATCTGCCTTAAAGAGAAGAGGATACCTGGGCCAAATGCTTATGTGCAAGGCGGATGTTTATCACAGCTTATTGATAACAGTGAGAGAATGAGAAGAACAAAGTCAAGAAGAAAAGGGAACACTTAAATGACGCATGGCACAGACTGTACAAAACTCTCACTATAAGTTACAGTACAGAGTATTCTATCACTTAATAAAACATTTGCCACATTTTAAGGTCTAAAAGCAGGTTTGGTTAATTTTTTAAACAACACTTAGGTAACATACGTAAATCATGGGCATTGTTCTAAACATTTAAAAAACATTACTTAATTTATTCTTGTAACATGCGGAGTGGAGATTATAGCACAAGCCTTTAAATGGTTTGTCCAAGGTGGCAGAACGAGGACACTAACCATCAAAATAGGGGCTGGACAGACAGCTCAGTGGCCTGGGGTGCTTATGGCTATGGCTGAAGACCTCAGTTCAGTTCCTAGTACCCAGGTGCTATCTGACACCCTCTGCTGGCTTCTGTAGCCGCCCCCCCGCCCCCACACAGACAAACATCTAAAAAAAATTTGGACTTGGATTTACGGCTCAGTGGTTAAGAGCACTCACTACTCTTGTAGAGGAACCAGGTTTGGTTCCCAGTGCCCATGTGGTAGGTTTAACTCCAGTTCCAGATGATCTGATGCTCTTTTTTGATCTCAGCAGGCTCCTGCATGCATCTTGTGCACATAAACTCATGTAAGCACACATGCACACAAAAATTACTAAAACATTTAAATATTAAAGAATGAAACTAAAAGGATATATATATGCATATATGGAGATCAGAATTATATGTATCAAAGTGTTAATGGTTATTGTTTCCATCTGGTGGGATAATAGACTTTATTTCCTTTGTTATTTTTTTAATTTTCTGTAGCAAATTTATTACTTATTAAGAAGAAATCAAGTATATTAAAAAGAAATACCATTTATCAAAACAATTCAGGAAATGGTTTATAAGTCCTACCCAAGTCTTCTGTCATTATTATAAAATTATAAATAGATTCTAATGACTTCCAGTCTCACTTCATCCCAGTTAAGGTGCCATTTAAAACAAATTTACTTTCTCTGAATTACGTGAATATTTTAGTGATAGACAGACTGTTCTCTCAGTCTACCTTAATGAATGCTTTCCTGGGTCATTTCTGCAATGGAATGTCTTTCACTAACGGTCAAACAGAGATGTTGAAAATATCTATTTATCTAATTTCCTATTTGTAATATATCCAGAATGTATTGCGGTCATGATAACCTATGAATACCATAAGGAATCTTTTTTTTTTTTTAAATTCTGGACACTGGCAACAAGAATAATTCCTTGTTTTAAAGGAATAACTCCAGCCTATTTCTACACCCCAGGTATAAGAAATCCCATTAACCTTTCTTTGTGAAATTTAAGAATCCTTTTGAGATTCCTGCAACCCCAGCATGGGGCATACAGGCAGAAGGGTTGCTAGACCAATGACAGCCTTAGACTGCATAGCAATCTTCAGGCCAGACTGGGCTATATGAAACCTTGTCTCAAAAACAAATAAAAACAGAGCTGGGTGTGGTGATACACACCTGTCATCCCAGCATTTAGGGGCCTGAAGGAGGAGGATGGTGAGTTTGTGGCCAGCCTGGCCTATAAGCAGTCCCTTTACTTTTAAAAAATAGTAGAAAAATCTAATCATTCGGTCTATAGTTTTCCTAAAACATAATCTTTTAGTATTCTGATATTATGGTCAGAAAACAAACATTAAGATGGACCTATTTTAAGCAAGGTGCAGTGTTGCATGCCTTTTGTTTTTAAATAATTTATTTAAATTTATTTTATGTGCATTAGTGTGAAAGTGTCAGATCCCTTGGAACTGAGGTCACAGACAGCTGTGAGCTGCCATGTGGGTGCTGGGAACCAAACCTGGGTCCCTTGGACAGTGCTCTTAACCACTGAGCCATCTCTCCAGCCCCTGTTGCATTCCTTTAATCCCAGCACAGGAAAGGCAGAGGCAGGAGGATCTCTCGGAGTTCCTGGCCAACCTGGTCTACATAGTTAGTATGTAGGGCTCCATAGTGAGGCTCCGTCTCAAGTAAGAGAAGGGGGAGAAGCACCGGGGGTGGGGTGGGGGGGTTCAGCAGGTAAGAGCACTTCCTGCTCCTACAGAGGACCATGCCCTGTTCCCAGCACCCACATGGATGCTCACAACTTCCTGTAACTCCAGTTCCAGAGGATGAAGCACCTTCTTCTAGCCTCTGACTCAGAAGGTGCACTTACCTACATGCAGGCAAATCAGTCACACATAAAATAAATCTTTTTGAAAAACTGCAAAGGAGTGTCATTTTGTATTAAGTATTTAAAATAAGTTGATCATTGTATTTAAAAATAATGGTTGCTTCAAAGAAAATATATCTTCATTCAACATCTGAGAATTTCATTTTTTTTTAAACTAGAAAAGAGTCATCCTGAGTGAGGGAACCTAAACCCAGAAATACAAATATGGTCTTTTGCATATATATTATGGATTCCAGTTTGGTGTTTTTATGGGACTCCCAAGGATGCAAGCAAGTGGGTCTTGGTGTCTATACCTGCTTCTTGGGCTCTTTTCCTTTTGTTTGTTTTGTCCTATTCTGATGTGTTAGTTTCTGTTTTATCTTGTTATATTTTATTATTATTCCTTAGACGCCTGTTTATTTTCTAATGAGAGACAAAAGGGGAGTAGGTCCAGATGGGAGGGGAGATAGGGAGCAGCTGGGATTAGAAGAGGGGAAACTGTAATTAGGATATATTATATAAGAAAAAAAAATCTATTTTCAATAAAAGGGAAAATTAAAAAATAAAATGCTAGGCAGAGGCGTACAATAGGGCAAGAATGACAGTGTGAAAGAGTGCAAGGCTCTGCTCTTTGGGGCAGTTTGGGAAGCCACACTTAAATAGAGTAAACATGTGAGCCAGGAGGCCTAGAGAAACAGCCTGCGTTAAGGTCCTGCAGCAGGAGTGTGCTCACAGTCTCAGAAAAGCAAGAGTCAGCAGCCAGTAATGGCGGTGTGGAGGCGCACACCTGTGATGCTAGCACTAGGGTAGGCAGAGGCAGGCAGATCACTGTGAGTTTGAGGCCAGCTTGGTCTACAAAGCAAGTCCAAGACAGCCAAGACTATACAAAGAAACCCTGTCTCAAAAAACCACCAAACAAACAAACAAACAAAAAAAGAAAGAAAGAAAAAAGAGTGAGCGAGCCAGAGTCAATGAGGCCAAACACAAAAGTAGGACAGTGCTCAGAGCTGGAAAGCACTGCGACCTGGCAAGCCATGTGATGAGAACACAGTAGGCCCTGCATGAGGTAGCAGAAAAAGAAGAGGGAGCTAGGGTAGAGCCCAGAGATGAGAGTACCTGTCTCACATGCCTGAGTCCCCATTTGATTCTGCAAATCAGACTTTATTATGGGCTCGGGGTGTAGCTTCATGGTACAGTCCTAGCCTAGCATATACAGACCCTAAATTCAATCCTCAGCTCGGGAAATAAAAAACTAAAAACTCATCACTAATTCCTCCCAAAGCAGACAACAGCAGTGGGCTGCAAGAATGTAATCAGATCATTGGCGTCTGGGCCATTGTTGCAGAAGCCAAGCAAGAGACGACTGTGGCTTCGGCTAGAGGAGCAGTCTCTGCATAGCTAACAGACACATGATACGTTCAGAGAGAAGCAGTGGGGCTGGAGAGAGGGCTCAGCTGGTAAAGGTGTTTGCCAGAAAGCTTAGGGACCCAAGTGAGACTCTAGAACCCACACAAGATGGAAGGAGAACCAGCTTCACAGATTTGTTCTCTGAGCCTAATAAACACTCTGTAACATGCATCCACCTCCCTCTGTCACATCACCCACAATACACGAATATTAACAACCCACAATACACGAATATTAACAACCCACAATACACGAATATTAACAACCCACAATACACGAATATTAACAAACAGAATTTTAAAGAGAGCATGGGAAGGGGTATAAAAGGGTGGGTGGATATGATATTAATGATGCAAGTATGGAAATCACTATACAGTTAATGCTAATGATGACACAGTAATAATTTAAAAGGAAGCAAGGCAGGAAAAAGCAGCTGACAGATGTTAGAGAAAGATGAGTTGAAATGACCCTTAAGTTTCTGGCTTAAGTAAAAAGAATTGCTTATGTGCTCAGAACACTAACGCGATAGCCTTTTCACTGTGCATTTGAAGAATTGGGAAAAATCAAATATATTAAATTTATAGATGCAACCTAACTAAAATGCTTAAAATAATGTAATGAACTAAATTTGTAAATAGATATAACTGTTTAGGAGAATTTAATCCTTTCCATTAGAGTTTATCAAACATTCATCAAGGAACAAGATAAAATGATTATTCTTTATATTTATGCAGAAAGTATTCAATTTACTAATCTTGTTATTCTGTTTGTGAGCTAAGCCTCAAGGCTTAAGAAAAACTACAGTTTAAGACTTACAGCTGCAATATGTGGGATGTTAATTTTAAATACAAATTGCCATTGTACAAAAGCCCCCAGTTACTGGAACACTCTACTGACAGGTAGAATGTTACACATCTTGTG
Organism: Pachyuromys duprasi; assembly: GCA_028658305.1. NCBI lineage: Eukaryota > Metazoa > Chordata > Mammalia > Rodentia > Muridae > Pachyuromys > Pachyuromys duprasi. The sequence goes on from CM053766.1 coordinate 76,027,885, forward strand.
TATATGTAAGAAATGCAAATGTTTATCATTTATAATCACAAACTTTCTTGTAAAGAGCATGTGACCAGTGAGGAATCACCTCTTCTCCCCACTGTGATTCTCATGGGACAGAGGTAGCAGCTTCCTAGGAGGCTGAGGCAAGAGGAGCCCGGGAGTTCAGAACCAAGCTAGGTAAGACCCATCTCTCAAAAAGAACACATTCCCTTTTCTACAAAAGCTGACCTTGTATCTGTGGACCAGGGGAGTGAACTGTTAAGGGTGGGTATTCAAAAGTCAAGGAATTCAGTTTATTTCTGGTTGCACCCCTGTCCCTCTGAATTCCCAAGGTTTCTCCAGCAGATGCACCTCCTTATAACCAAGTTTTGTTTTGTTTTGCGTCTTTGTAGAGCTCCAGACTGAACTCAGTACACACGTGCTCTACACTGCCCACCGACCCCTACTACCCCTCCTTCCAGCCCGCTGGCCTGCCCACCCTCCTGTCTGTCTGACCACCTCTATTCCCTCTATAATCCCTCTTTCTCTGTCTCTGAGGTACAAAGTATCAGGTAGCCCAGGCTGGCCTTCAACTTCTGCTTCTTCTTCCTTCACCTCCCATCTACTGAGAGAAGAGGCATGGACCAACACAACCCACTCTTATCTTTTTATTTCTGTGAACAGCCTCACTCACTACTTTGGTACTGACCAGTTAAGCCCAATCCAACAAATCACTCTTGACTCTTCTCTGTCTACCCCACATACCCTACAAAATCCCCTCTACGGCCTTGTTCTTTAAAAAACAAAACAAAACTGGAACAGAGGCCAACAGGAGGGAGGGAGAGAAGAAGAGGGAGGACAGAGAGGTGGGGGAGATCTCACTATACAAAAAGACATTAAGTGCTCTACACTGAGGAAAAAGGCATGTTAGCTAAGCATGAACAGAAGGTGCCACCAAGTGGGGACATAGCATACATGCTGCAGAGAAAAATCTAAGCCATTTGAGTCAACTCAGAGTTCCAATACAGCAAATTACAACAGTAAATCTATTTCTATTGATAGAAGGGAAAACAATAATTTTATTCTATATGCATGAAATAATCCAATGTTCTACTTCTCCACACTCGGTAACATTTTCACTCTGTCAAGTTTTATGTAGCTACCCATTATTTACCTGGTTTTTATGGCTATAGTTTCATGTACAGGCTATCTACCATAACCAATGAAAATACATTTTGGTGCATTACTATCTACATAGGGAATGATAGCTAAGTTAAAGATAAAACTGAGGGAAAATAAAAGTGGTATAAAATATGTATTATTTGCTTAAGTAAATACTTTGAGATTATTCTATACAAGCAATTAAACTAATGTAAATTTCTGAAGAAATTAAAATCTTACTGCTGATCCATACGAGGAAAAAAGTTGACAGGAAAATGAAAACACTAAATTTTAGAATACTATGATTCTGCCAGATCGTATTCATTAAGTGACTATAAACAACTCCTTCTCACATGACTGTATTACCAGTACCTGACATGTAGTAAGGCCCTCAAATAAAGAGTAGTCGAATAAGTCTGTGAGCACAGTGCTGTGCAAAGTTAGAGACATAACGTTTTTACATTCAATGCCCATGCAGCCCAGTATTCTTCCAAGACACACACACACACACACACACACACACACACACACACACACACACCACACAAACACACCTTCTGCTTATCCACGGGTGGATCCAGTGGCTGTGCTGGCTACTGGCGGACTGAAAGACGAAAAGCAAAGACAAGATCCATAAAGGGTAACTGACAAGATGACTAAAGACCTCTAATTCGAACAAAACCCACCAATGCCTCGGAAGAGATTCTGTCCCCAGGTGAGACTGTGCAGCTGCTGAACACGCTCAAGACTATCACAGGCCTCACTGGCACCTGATGACTCAGCGCAAGGATAGGAGCCACAGCCTGGCAGCTGGGTGGCATCAGATGCTCTCTCACTGAGAACTCTGCAGCCGCTCATGCAGGAGACAGCTCACCCAGCCATCCAGGAGCGGTGTTCCTTTACTCCCTAGATGACATAGCATGCACTCAAGGGAGATGAGAGTCGGCATCCAGCAGGTGCAGGAGCTGGCCTGTGATTAAAAGCTTCATGCTCCCCAACAGGCAACATTTCTACACACAAAGGCACAGAATTCCCATTCCCACAAGGAGCATGCCAGCTCCAAGCCAGCACTGAGGCAAACCCAAACACACCGAAGTCATATGCAACTTCCTAATCAGAGCTCAGTTCCTAGCAGTAGAGATGGGTTTGTTCTTACTTGCTGTCCAGAACGTGAGCAAGGCATATCACCAAACACTGTCATCTTTTAAATTACATCATACACTAGCTAAATCACAGGCAATTCCTGTCCCCAGCACCAATCTATCCTACTTCCAACGACTGTTCGCAACTGCTACTCTCCAGCCCCAAAAGTGCCTACAAAAGAGAACTCCTAACCACCAAGTCTACTTCCCTACCCCATTTTGCCTTCCCTACCTTGGCAACTCAGTAACCCAGATCAAAGACCTTGAAATAAAAGACACAACAATAAAAAAAGCAAGTAATTTGAACTTTAAAATGAGCAAATGACGTGCCCAGGCTTTTGTTGTTGAAGACAAAGTCTTGCTACACAATACAGGCTGGCCTTAAACTCTCTATGCTTCTCTCAGCCTGAGGGCACTGGAACTGCACGTATCTGTCACACAGAGGGCTCATTAAAGCTCCTTAATGAACATTTTCTTTTCCTTTAGTTTAAAGTATACATATGTCTTAGCTTTGTTTCCTGTTGCTGTGATAAAATACAATGAAAAGGCACCTTAGAGGAGAAGGGGTTTGTTTGGCTCACTACCCCAGGCCTCTCGAGAAGGCTCCAATGACCACCTTTTCTGGATCCACACCTTTGTGCAATGCCCATTTTTTGAGTAGGGCTAGGACTTACTGGCTCATCCTAACAAACCTGGCTTCCACCTGGAGAGGACTCTTGCTTTCTCTCCATCTCCATCAGAGTTGTTGGCATCTCTGGGCGAAAGGTGCCCTGTGAGTATGGCAGTGCAGCCTTCCCAAGTGAAGACAAGACTATAGCTGCAGACGGCACCTCCGCCGTAACTCTGTGAAGGCCTGGGGCACAGGCACTCAGAGGAAACACCCAATCGCTAACACATGAGTAAGAGCCACTGTTTGCTGTTAGGCTGCTTGATAACTGGGGGCCCATGACTGATAACTAACAGTACCCTAAACTGCAGCTCTACCACTAGCATGCTAGTCTAGCACCTCCTGACAACTAACAGTGCCCAACAGCTTCCTGGGGAATTATCCCAATGCCTGAGCCTCCCCCTCGAATCTGCATAGTAACCAGAATACAAACGCCATGAAGTGGGGCCAAGATGGGGTGGGAGGAAATATGACCAAACAGTTATTATAGATATGTATGAAAATATCACAATAAACTCATTATTCTGTAAGCTAACTAATAAAGGGTGGGCCTAAGCTGGCACCTAGTTCAGCAAGGTGAGTCAGAAAATTTATGCTAACAGGGGTACCTTAGGAATACAGCAACCATATGTGGGTGTTGGAAACAAAGGAGGAAGTTTGCAATGGGAGGTAGCAATCTACTGGGGGGATTAGCATGGAAGCACTAGTTCAGTTACATACAAAGAAATACTGCATATAGCAAGGGAAAAATAGCAGTGTAGACTGAGGGAGATGAGAACGGAATGTGTGCTTTAGGCAGGCGCTACACGGGGGATATAAAGCCACTACAGGAATGCTGTGGCATATTGTGGGCTCGGCAGCACAGTTAGGAAAGTACCAAATGAGGCGCAACAAGCCTTTTGGTGGACTATACATAAGAAAATTACACTTACACAATGTTGGCATCTAGTATGTATGCAGCAGTATGTCCCTAAACTACATTTACCCTAATTTATAATACTTTATTGCTAAATGTTGCTAGCATTGAATCATCTTGAATCACTTTGCTGTTGAAGTCTTGTCTCTTCTGTAGTCACTCTATGACTGAGCTACACCACACCCTGGCAATTTCTCTTCCTTTTCTTTGTGTGTCTGTGTGCATGCATGTGTGAACATGTAAGCATGTGCCTGTGGAGCAGTATGGGTGGAGACCAGGGGCTGATACAGGCCTTCCTCTCACTCCCTTAATTTCTGAGACAAGGTCTCGCTGAACCTGGAGCTTGCTGACTGGATAGGCTGGCCGGCCAGCAAGTCTCTGGGACCTTCTTGACTCCATTTCCCTGCAGACCGCCACACTGGGCTGTTTATGTGTGTGCTGGGGACCCAAACTCAGATCCTAATGGTTGCCCAAGAGGCACACTCCCCACTGAGCTATCTCTCTAGCTTCTGGCATTTTCTTAAAAGGACACTTAAAAATAACACCAAAGTTTGCCATATCAGTTGAGTCTTCCATAAGGAAATTTGCTTGTAATAGGTGTTGCTGCTCGATAGCATTTTAGCCACAGAGTCATCCCTATCAACCCATGCTACAGTTTTATCCTAAGTTGATGCAATACCCTAATTTTTTTGCTATTATCTCAACAATGTTCACAGCATCATCACCAGGAAACACTGAGTTCTTTCTTTCTCAATCCATAAGCATCTCCGTATCTAGTAACGTTTTAGCATGGACTCACATCAGCATCTCAGGCTCTACTTGCAATTCTAGTTTTCTTGCTTGTTCGACCACATCTTTAGTTACTGTTCCCACTGGTGTCCTTAACCCCTTAAAGCCATTCATGGGGGCTGGAGTCAACGTCTTCCCAACTTTTTCTATGCAGATATTTTTACATCCTCCTACAAATTATAAACGTTTATAATGGTATCCAGAATGATAACTCCTTTCTTTATTTTCAATTAACTGTTCACATCTCTTAGAGCAATCTTGTCTGTAGTAGCTCTAAGTATTGAATGTATTTTATAAATTATGTATTGAAAGTCAGAATTACTCCTTGATCCAGGGTTTACAGGAGGGATGTGTGTTATCAGGCTTGTAGGCATTAATCTCCTTGTCCATCTTCCTCAGAGCACTCAGTAAGGGCATGAGTACTGGAGAGGAATCTTTATTTCTGAGCAGTATGTCTCCACAGTGCCATCTGTAAATCAGGTTGTAAAGAAAAAATGCTGCTGTCTAGGCTTTGTCATTCCATTCATAGATCACAGGTTTGAGCACAATTCCTCAGAGCACAGGCTTTTTGGAACAGCAAACAGTGCTGACTTTAACCTGAAGCCATCAGCTGCATTAGCCTTGAAAAGGAGAGTCACCCTTTGAACCCTGAAGTCAGGGACTGGAGTCTCAATTCAACTCTAGCTATGAAACTCCTATGTAGAAGAGTCTTTTCCCAATATGAGGCTGTTTCATCTACACTGAAACTGTTATTTAGCATAGCTTTATCAATTAACTCAGCTCTGGATATCATCAAATCATCCTCTGGATAATTTGCAGCAACTTCTACACTCGCCCCTGCTGCTTCACATGTGACTGTTACATCATGGAAATGACTTCTTTCCTTAAACTTCATGAACCAACCCCTGTTGGCTTCCTGTTGCTTCCTCATCTCTCTCAGCCTTTACAGGAGGAGTGAAGAGCTATGGACTTGTTCTGGATTATGCTTTGTCTTAAAGGACTGCCATGGCTGGTATGATATAATATTGAGACCCTGAGACCACTAAAGCTTTCTCTGGGTCAGCAGTAAGTCAGTTCTGCTTTCCTCAAGTTCACAGTTAAGGTTCACTTACAATTTCCTTCAAGACTTTTCCCTTGAGTTCACATCTTAGCTCACTGGCTCAAACAGCCTAGCTTTCAGCCAGTCTCAGGAATATGCCCTTCTCATTACACTCATTACCAACCTTTTAGAATGACTTTCAATGGCTTTTCACGCACTATCCTGTGGTCTTCAGGCCCATTCAAGTTTTATCAGCTAGCAAAACTATTATGGCAAAACAACCAGCTTTCATGGCTCTTTTATTTCCTTCAGACTGGACTGAATTTCATGACCCTGAGAGGGTATCAGGCTTATGGGCATGCCCTAATCCATCACCCCGCACAGAAATCACTGTGATTTTACTGTGAAATTACTGCAAAGCTGAGGTAGAAACCATGAGGTGAAATGGGAGCACCTGGTGTCAGAAAGCAAGGCAGCACCACAGAATGGACGGGACATTTCAAAAGCATCACATAGGCATGCCCAGTAATCAAATCAAGCCCAGTTTAAGCAATAAAAGAGCTAATTATAGAAACTGATTATAAACTGATTCAAACAGGAATTGATACTAACATAGATTAAAAATATGAATCAAATATGAAATGTCACATTTGCCTCACAAAATGCTAATTAATTACAAAGGGGAAAACGAGTAACTTCTTTTTTTAAGAGAAACCTAGCAGATATCTTGATGATCTGACAGAAGATATAATTCACAGTGTGGGAAATCCAAACTGGAGGCCACTTGGCAGAGCGCAACAAGAAAAGCATGGTCTTATTTCTTTGAGACCCTGCCCAACATGCAGTCTAACTGTACTTGTGTGAAAACTCTCACCTTCCAATACAACTTCCATGCGTGTCCCCTTTGCTGCTTTAAGAGACTCTATCTGTCTATTCATTTAGTGAGTGTTACTGTGGACTGAACGCGGGGCCTAGCCTTTCCTAGGCAAGTGTCCTGCTACTGAGCTCTATTCCAGCCTGGTAACAAAGACAAAAACTCTCTGGGCAAGTGTGGCTCTTGCATCTACTCTTTCTCTTTGTATGTAATTATCTCAGGCATTCTGCCGTAATGACAGAGAGCTAACATTTTTAATAGTAACTGTTTTTGAGTAATTGTTTATGAATGACTTTGTGTCATATAAAACTTAAACCAATTTACATATATTTTTAATCCTATCGATTTGTCTTTTGTTAATTTAGTTCTCAAGTTCAGCCAAAATCCTGTGGTATGCCACTGATAACTTCTCTAAGTTGATGTTTAAATTGTGGTTAAACAGGAGATGTCCTACTTGTACTAATTACACACTATGGTACTGAGGAGTGATGGGGCAGCATTTGGACACCCTGCTTTGAAATGATCGACCTCTGGTAACAGCTCTGAGCATCTAAGATTGTTTCCAAAGAACTGTTTAAAGGAATCTGTAAATTGGATCACAACCTGCCTTCCTTTCCGGTGACTTCCAAAGGATTTCAGATAAAGAGTGAATTGCTTACAGTGCTCTGGGACACAACTATTCGTCCCATCCCATTTCTTCTCACCTTCCCCTCACTCCGTCCTCCTGCCAAACTGGACATGCTGCTGTAATTGTAAGACACCAAGCAGTGTGTGAGAAACACAAGCATCTATAGCAGAACTCTGCCTAGAACTCCCATTCCCTCCTAAGGCTCCTAAAATGTCACTTCCTCAAAGATGTCCCCACCCCCTGAATTAAAATAACCTCCTAAGCAGGCATGGTGGCTTATGACTGTAATTCTAGCACCCAGGATGCATGAGTTTCAGGCCGTCCTAGGCTATGCAGTAACACTCTGCCTCAAAAAACATATAGGGCTGGAGAGGTGGCTTCACGGCCAAGAACAACGTCTGCTCCTCCAGAGTCCCGAGTTAGATCCCAGCAACCACACGGTGGCTCACATCCACCTACACTGAGATCTGATGCTCTCTTCTGGCATGCAGGTGTGCAGGCACATAGACCACTCTTATACATAAAATAAATAAATCTTTTTAAAAAACATATATATTATGTATATATAGATCTATATATCTCCTGGATTCCCTCACTGTTCTCTATCTCCTTATAAATCCCAGCCTCATTTTATCTTTTTTGTTTTCATTGTTACTTCTAATATACCCAACACATGTTTTTCTATCATAAGAACATGTACTTGTTTTATTTAATGTTCTATTTGTAGTACCTGCAATAGTTATAAGCAGTGGATACTCAATAAACAGTTGATCACAGAAAGATGATTAAATTGCATCTGCTATTCATATGGTATGTGCATAATGGCATCTGTCTCTCTAATTCAAGATTAACTCACCTTCACTTTTGTTCTATTAGGCAGAATTTCACTCTGTACCTCAGGTTGGTCTTGAACTCATAGCCATCTAGCCTCAGTCTCTGGAGTGCTGAGATTACAGGCAGAAACCATTCCATCCAGGTCCCACCTTAACATTTACATGTGAAAGGGACTGAGAATTCTACAATAGACTGCATTTAGCAAAGTGAGGGCTAAGAAATAAGCACAGCTGAGCCTGTCCAACAATGATTCCCCACACACAAAGTATTCTACCCCTACTCCTCTACTCCTCTCCACAAAGACACTCAGCCTCTGTCTTCAGTGGCCCTCAGGCACTGGCTAGAACGCAATCTCCTCCAGTTCTGGCTTCTGGTGCATGTGATCTTAACACGTGATCATATAAAAGGACTAGCTTGGCTGAACAGGACTTTTATCTTTCTAGAATTTTAACTCCAGTTTTAAATGGGCTTCATTTCACATAATTTAAACTGGCACCCCCTATTTCCCTGCTCTCAAGATGCTGACTCCAAGCATAAATGTTAGTATCTCAAAGAGACAGATGTCAATTTCAAAACAACAGCACACATGTCTCCTGTGACCATCCAGAATCAACTCCAAGGACAGAACAATCAGTCAAACAAAAGCAAGGTGGTCCTCAACTGGTCAGCCCTATGCCTGACCTTGAGGCTGTGGGCTCAGAGTACTTCACCACAGCAAACTTCTTTACCCAGAGACCGCAGCTTTAGACCTGCACATCACCAAGCCTGACTATATCACTGTAGCGACAATTTCGGAATTTTGGTTTCTTAAAAAAAAAAAAACACAACACACACACAGAATATTAGAAAAATATTCATTTTCATCCTAGGTGTGGGAATATGGGGTTGCTTCAGACTGCCTGCAGCAGCTGACCATAATTTGCCTTGTGCTCTAGAGAAACATGGTTTGCCAGCTGCATATAGTTTCTGTGATTGTGCGAAATCTGGAAATCCAGCAACTTTTCGGAGGGTACATAAATGCTGGTTGTCCCCCTGTCCTGGCAGGTGTCATTCAGAGGGGTTAGTCAGATTCAGGGATCTTTCTTTCTCACTTATCTAGTGTTAAGGGGGTGAAACCGGGAGGATAAAGGGTGGGAAAAGAAAAACCCACAAAGTAGCAAAGACCAGCTACATCCCACCTCCCAGCCACTGATGCTTCACCACTTATGCTATGAACCAGGAACTTCCTGCAACGATGCCAGCGTTCCCAGTTTCTCATACACGAGTGGTTGCTACTTTAAGCCACTTAAGCTGTGGAGTAACTTGTATGACTACAGCTCTGATCACTAATAAATGCCTTATAAGTAATTAGGCAATATATATGTCTACTGTGAAATAAATACTGCCCCTCAAATAAAGACCATGCGGACTTAGCTTACCATTCAGGAGGCACCATGCTTCCGTCCAAATCCCAGAATGTGTTTTTGCCGTTCATTTCAGTGGTGTACATGACCCATCGGTGACGGCCTGGTGGAAGAAGTGAGTGAAATGCTGATGAATATTAATAACTAATATTCACTCATATTTTCATTAAAGTCTTAGTTACTCCTCAACCAGCAATTTTCCTGAATAACCACACATTGAGACTGTGACTTACGCTAAACACAGAGCTGAGCATAATAACTGATCTACTGCCCACTATCCACTTTTCTTCTCCCACCCAAAGCCCCCGTACTTGCATTATCTTCTCTGGAATCTGTCTGATCTCCTCCTCTCCTCCCCGTACTTGCATTATCTTCTCTGGAATCTGTCTGATCTCCTCCTCTCCTGCACCTCTCTTCTAACTCTTCCTGATCTTTCTCTCTTCCCAGCACATGGACCTTCACTCTGCCCTTCTCTCCCGCTCCGCCCAGTATCAGCGCTTTATTGGCCAGTCGGGATAATTTTGTGGACAAGGTTACACAAATGTCATTTTGGAGGGGGCAAGCAATTAACATCTGAATACATGGTGGCTCTAGGCCACCATGAAACTCCCACATGAAAATACAGATCGCTTTTTTTTTTTTAAGCACACGCACATAATACCAAGAAGACAGTATCACTTTGTTCTAACATAGCAGTGATGCTTGAGGCACGGCATCGTGCTGCACCATGAAGCAGGCGTCATCACAGACCTGGGATTGAGCTGAGTGCTGGGCTCACAACCTTTTCACAGTGGAGAATCCTTGCTTCTTCCCAACATCACGACACAGAATGGGCAGAGGGTAGGCACATGTGGTCCTGTCTGCCCAGGGCATTCCCAGAAAAGAAGCTCTTTAGTGATCAGAGCAAGAATGCACTCACAACACCACACATTACTTCAATGTTTCTAAATAAATTAAAATTAAAAAAGGAACACTGCGATCCTTTGGAAATGTGTGAATTTTACATAACAGGCGAGTATTATAAATGATGGCTAGGTAAGAGGACAGGGTCATGGTATCAAAATATTATGGCTATGTTGTTTTATTTAACAAATACCTGTGAAATGAGTTGGGTGGCCTAGCTACTGCTTCCAAAACTGTTTCCAGGGTGGGGAGAAAGCCATCAGGAAAGTGCTCACCTTGTAAGCACAGGGCCTGAGCATCATCTCCAGAGCTCACATCAAGTTAAAATAAATGCATACATGCAGGCACAGTAGTTGGTGCACATTATTCCAACCCAGAGACAGGTGGATTCCCGAGGGCAAACTGGCTGGCCAGCCTAGCCTACTTGATGAGTTCTAGGCCAGTGAAAGGAAAAAAGGCTAAGGTGAATGGTGCCTGAGGAATGATTCACATCTTGTCCTCTGGCCTACACACCCATACACTCCACATACTCCATATACACCCAACATAGTACATACACACACGCACACTACACACAGCCCAGATACTACAATATGTACCCAACATAGTGTACACATTGGTAGCTACCCTCTCTGTTCATTCTGCGTCAGCGTGTTAGGAAGAAGCAAGGATTCTGCACTGTGAGAAGGTTGTGAGACCAACCCCCAGCGTACACATACTACACATACCACATATTACATACAAACATACACCCAACATCATACACATACTACACATTCCACATACTACATGCAGACAGTACACACACATACTATACCTACCACATATATACCCATATAGTATACACACATTACACACATCACATACTACACACAAACTTACACCTAACATAGTACACATATACACTACATACTATACACACACACAACCAACATAATATAAACACCCCTCCCCCCCAGTGCTCAAAGTTTCCATTAGGTCTATTGGCAGGACAGGTGAATTCAAGATCAGACTGAGTGACACATAAAATATACATCACAAAAGAGACAAGAATGGACAACTAAACCTGAACTGTAAGCCAACAAGGCAGGGACTGTCAAGGTCGATGGAATAAGCCATGGGAAAAGTTTCATAAATTAGGTCTTGGCAACAGACTTATACTATGACAGAGCTGACCCTTAGCAATCTCAAATATATATAATGTTGAAAGTTGGGACTGGAGAAATGGCTCAGCAGTTAAGAGCACTTGCTGTTCTTGCAGAAGACTTGGGTTCAGTTTCTAACACCCACACAAAACAGCTCACAGTCACCTGTAACTCCAATTCAAGGGGATCTGATGTCTCCATGAAAGTTCATGTTCATACTTAGTAGCTCCACTTGTAGAAATTTGACCATTTACGTAGTTACTTAAATATCAGTTTTTTTTCAATTTTGTGTATGAGTGTTTTGCCTGCATGTATGTATGTATGTATGTATGTACGTATGTGCACCACATGTGTGCCTGGTACCCCTGAAGGCTGGAAGAGGGCAGCAGATTCCCCTGGAACTGGAGCTACAGGCAAGCTGTGGATCCCATGTAGGTACTGTGAGCTAAACTAGTCCTCTGCCAGAGCAGCAAGTGTACTTAATCACAGAGCGATTTCTCTAGCCCCATTAAAAAGTCCTTGAAATAGACATAAGGTAAAGTATTAAAACAGAAGCAAAATTCCGGGGGCCAATGAGATGGTAGCAGGTAAAGGTGGTTGTGGCCACGTGTGAGGACCTGAGTTTGACCATCTCATTGTATACTCAAGTTGTCCTGACACATGAGCATGACAGCACTCAAACACCCACACATAAAAGTAAATAAATGCATGTGATTAAAAATGTTTAGAAAAAAGAAATAGAGTAAAATCACAACAGAAGGCACTTTTCACTTTTTTTTTTTAACTCCTGTTCTTAAGAGTTGAGCCTAGCGCCTTGGGCCACACAAGTTAAAGTTCTCTACCACTGAACTATTTAATATTTTCAGCTGTCACTTTTTACTCTATACACTAAATGTTAATATTTACAACACTACCATCATTTTAACAATCAGAAAAAAATGAACTTAGTGTGCGAACAGAAGAAAGAAAAAGAGAGAAAGTTTCATTCCCAACGAGGAAGTGACAAGTAGAGAGATGACCTCCCTGAGGCTCTGTCAACATCTCGTGGAGACTTGAGCCTTGGCTGCATCATCTATAAAAACCAGTTTTCAAATAATTTCTTTTTGGTTTTTCTTGCTTGCTTTTCTCTTTCTTTCCTTCCTTCCTTTCTTTTTTTTAAGATAGTGTTTCAATTCACTCTGTAGCCCCGGTTACCCTGGCTAGCCTCAAACCTTTGGCAATTCTCTTGCCACTGCCTCCAGAATGCTGAGATCACAGAAGCCACAATGCCCAACTCAGATAATTTCTTAAAATCTGACCCAAGTCTAAAGTTCTGGCTGGTGCTTAAAATGTTATGGTTATAGAATAAGATGTAAGCCTCTGACCACTTTCAGCCATGGAAATATGGCTTACATACTACTATGAAATAGTTTTAACTAAAAGATGTCTTGGTTTCTTCACCTGAAAGATGAGGCATAGAGTCGTCTAAAGAGCGTATTTCAAGAACAAGGTCACTAGGCATGGTGGCAGGTGCCCAAACTACCTGAGCCATCTGTCTGTCCATCTTTTAATTTTCTATTGAATTTTCTTTTCCAAGAACTTTGTATCAACTCATGCACAGTGTGAAAAACCGACTCAAAACACCAACCCCAATCCAATTATTTATATAAAAAACATTGCACTCAAGCCGGGTGCGGGGGCGCTACACCGAGAAACCATGTCTCAGAAAACTAAACCCAAAACCAAAAAACCTGCACTCACCAAAAAATTGCTTGTTGTCCTCATAGTATTTGTTTCCATATTTGTCTTCTCCCACCAATGTACCAATCTTTATATCATTTGCCCTGTAAATACACGGGAAGGGGAAGAGCATCTCAGAATGATTCACCGTTCAAGATGCAAACAGAAATAAAGTGAGAATAGTGAAGAGTACCATTTACTCCAGCATCGACTGCAAGAAAGAGATACCGGGGCTGGGCGCTGGCTCTACACCTGTAGCCTTCAGCACAAGTCTCTCAGCGCTCAAGAATCAACTTTCTGGCTGAGAGCTCTGAAGTCTCCTGGGTTGTCCCAGCAGCATGCAGACAAGTGTGGGGAAAACCAACCAACGCTACTGATGTGTTTAAATTACAATTTAAAACGCTACTTTCAAGCCACGGTCCATGTATATCTACTATCCCTGCACACAGAGACACTAGTTAGCAAAATCTTCGGGGAGACAAAGTACTTCATCTTCGTATTACGAATGTCCCCATTTCGGATCTCCGGGTGGTTCCCGCAGCTGCTGCTGCTTGCGGGGATAAGGACTTGCACGGAGGGGTAGGCTCGCCTCCTTCAACTTCTTACAGTTCGACAGTGGAGCGCAACCCCACCTCCCGCCCCAAGGTCACCAAGGGGGCGTCTGGAACGCCTCAGTACAACCCAGGACTCGGGGCCGATGCAGGCCTGCCGCCCCAGCTGGTGGGTCACAGCCCCATCACCAGGGCTGAGCCCGACCCAGAGACTTCTGTCCAAGGAACTCAACACGGGGACTGCACCCGTTGTCCTTGACGGGACTCGTGGACCTCCAAGGTGATCTAACCTAGTCCCTCTTTCCGGGAAAGCAGCCAGCGCAGGTCCGTCCCCAGGGTCTAGCTCTGGCCTCCTACCTGAAGAAGACCCGCAGGAGGCCACGCAGGCCGCCGTGCCCGCCGACCTGCTGCAGCCCGCGTTTCAGGACCCCCACCAGCTCGTTCATGGTCGCCGGTACGGCCCGCCTTCGCGGTGCTCCGGCTAAAACCACCGGGCGGAAGCGGCTGCTCAAGCGCAAGGAGCCGCCGGCTGAAGGTTCCCACAGAGGAGGAAGGCGAGGAGGTCGCTCTGCGCACGCGCAGAACGGGATTTCACTTGCAGGAACAGGTTGGTGTATTCCTGAAATAAATTCTTATGTTTTCAGAGGCTATACGCAGAAAGCGACCCTGTGTGTGTGTGTGTGTGTGTGTGTGTGTGTGGAGGGGGGAGAGTACAAGCAAAGCTTCCTCAGATGAGAGTTCCTCTTGTAGAAACGTCAGTTCCTTCCTCCAAAATACTATGGAGCCCATTCCAAAAAATTCCTTATAGCACATGAAGCTAAAGAATGCACTAGGGACCTCATACCGATTGGTATTGTACATTTGATACAGAATGCATGCGATTTTGAATACATACGTTGGCGGTGTGTTGGCAGAGGAGTGATGAGGAATTCAAAGGCATAAGATTAAGTAAAATACCTCAAGGATTTGCTATTTTAGTTGCTAGGTTAATATTCAAAATGTAAGCACAGACGCTACATAGACTATCACACAGTTAGTGCTTTATAAAATAATAAACAATACTGGCAAACTCTTAACATAATAACGAGAGAGAGAGAGAGAGAGAGAGAGAGAGAGAGAGAGAGAGAGAGAGAGAGAGAGAACTCAGAGAAAGATAAGACTGAAGATTAAAAACAGGAACTTGCCAAGTAGACCAGGCTGGCCAGACTGCAAGCCTCAACGATCCACCCGCCTCCACTTCCTCAGGACTGTACTACAAAGATGCCACTATACCCACATTTCCTACGTGGGATCTGAGTTATAACTCGGGTTCTCACGCTTGGCTCAGAGACTGAGCCATCTCCCCAGCCTGCTCATATTTTCCAACATACAACATCAAGATATGTGTGCAACGTTGCACTTTATCACTACAACTTCTTTATTGGTCTCTTAAAGACTTCATTATACAGGGTTTATCTAAAGCCATTTTTACGCAAGATATAACGTGACAAGTAAGATATAACGTGACAAGTATATTCTCCCCCATATCATCCTCTTCTCCGTCCTCCTCCTCCCATGGGTTCCCTTTGGTCCTCACACAGTTCACTTCTGCTTTCATGTTGCCTGTATGTATGATTTTCTGTGTCTACAGAACCTAAGGCCCATCCACGAAAGAAAACATGAAACAATTCCCTTTCTGAGACCAGCTTAATTCCTTTACTCGGTTAACTCCAGTTGTGTCCATTTACAAGCAAGTGACTGATATAACTTCGTTCTTCTCAGAAAAAATTTGCAATTTTATAGCTGGATCACTTTTGGCAAAGCATCAAGAATGTTCACATTAGAGTAGTTCACTCCCATGTGTATATCTACGTGTGCAATGCCCATGAATTTGTGCAGGTGTGAAAGCAGAGGTCAATTTTGGTGTCTTCCTCTATCAATGTCCACCTTATTATTCTTTAATGTGTCCAGGGGTTTTGCTTACATGTATGTGCATGCCAGGTGCCCACAGATGCCAGAAGAGGGCATCAGATCCTTTGAAAATAAAGTTACAGACTGTTGACAGCATCCATGTTAGTGCTGGGAATCAAACCCAGGTCTTTGGCAAAAGCAGCCAATACTCTTACCCTTATTTTTAAAATGTCTTAAAATTTTGTATTTATATGAGAACTTGAGTGTATATACATGAAGCGCATGTATGCAGTGTCCTCAGAGGACAGAAGAGGAACTCAGATTCCTGGACTGGAGGTACAGGCTGTTGTGAGCCACCAGGTCTTTGGCAGTAGCAGTCAGTGTTCTTAACTGTTGAACCATCTCCCCAGCTCTACCACCTTATTTTTGGAGATGAGGTGTTTGACTGAACCTGAAATTTGTCTAGATTGGCTGACTTGGAGTCCTCAGGATCCACTTGTCTGTGTCTCCATCCCCACCTTCTGCCCTAAACACAGATGCACGCCAGCCACTATTCTTGGCTTGTATGGGTTCTGTCAATTGAAACTCAGCTCATGTTCGAGCAGGAAGCACTTTACCCAAGGAGCCATCTCCAAAGCCCCGGAGACATTTTTTAAGGCTGAATAATAAATAAGTTCAATTTCATGTATGTATTTAATAACCTGTATCTACTCATTTATCATGGCAATCTAGGTTGTTTTCATCTCTTGGCTATTGTGAACAACGTTCAATGAACATACGTGTGCAAACACTGAGGTCCTGTTTCCTAAACATTTGGACATATGCCCAGAAGTGGGACTTCTGGATCTTACAGTGATCTTACATTTTAAAGAATTGTTATATTGCTCTTCGCTGTGGTCGCACCATTTAATTGATCTGCTAAGAGTGTACAAACACACAGAGTGAAAGAGAGAGAAAGGATCATAGACTCTAGTGTGGACATTGTTGATGTTGTGCTAAATGAAAATTTTGAGTAATCTGTATTTTGTTCCCAAGTGTTGGGTGTTCTTTGCATGTTCCTCACCAACACTTATTTTCTGTGATGATTAGAGTGCAAAAGAGTCACAGGAGACTTCTAATAGCATGAAAGAGAAGGCAAATTGGCTTCCATCTGGCTCTGTCAACCCTTACACTTTGAACACAGCCATCAGGCTGTGAAGAGAGGAGTGGAGGGACTCCAGATATATCCCAGCTTCTGTCCTACTGCAAGTCCCAGCTAACAGCCACTAACAACTTCTAAACATGAGTGACTACAAAGCTTTAAATCCATGACTTCTGCATGAACCCTGTTCTGACTGAATGCAGACAGGCTGTCCCTTACAACTTCTGTCCAAATTATAGATTCATGAGAAAATGGACACTTTAAGTGGTAGGTCTGACATGGCTCACTGCAAAGCAAATGATGCTTGCAATACTATCAATAGTGCTGAAGCCCCTTCTATATCCTGTTTGCACCTTCCTCCCACCTCCCCAACTATTACCTATACTTCATTCTCATGCTTTTTGATCATTAGTTTTTATATGTGTATATACATATAAAAGCATTGTTATACATATGTAACAAGAAACGGTTAAATTATATTCAGTATGCTTTATGTACTTATTTCCCCGTCAATGCAGGCTATCTTTGTTTATATAATCTTATTGTGTGTCTGCTCACATGTGTGTATATGTGTTTGTGTGTGTTTAAGGGGGCTATGTATATGCCTTGGTGTGTGGGAAGAGAACTGAAGGCCAGGCTTTCACAGAAAGTGCTTTGACCCACTAAGCCATCTTGCTGAGCTGTTGTTTTTGCTCTTAAAATGCTTACACATTTTTTTTCTTTTTAGTTCTGGACCGAACCTAAGGCCTTGTAAACGCTAAGTCAGGCATGAGCTCTCCCACCGGTACACTTTCCTTGCCCTATGACATGGAAGACATCCAAACACCAAATAAATAGGTCACTGAAATAAAATACATTGACAGGATACAGAAATTTGTAATACAAGTCACATTTTAATACAGTTTCAAAAACATTTCCCAATGTAACTACAAATTCAACCAGAAAAAATATTTCAAAGAAATATCTTAACCATTAATACACCACTTTAAAGGATTATGTTTCTGAATCCTTGGCTTACTATTATTAAGATGATAAAGGTATCAGAGGGGACCAATATTTTGACATTGTGATATGACATTGTCATCTACAGTTGTGTTATGTTGCAGGTTACAGATGCCCTACTGAAATATTCCATTTGAGCATTTTATGCTCTATGTAGTTTTCCCCAGCAGCTTATTATAAATACCGCTGTTGACAAAAATGATCAGGGTATAAATAAAGCCCTTGTATTAAGTTGGCAAAATTTGCAAGATTATACTTTTAAACTTTTTGCTACTATTATTAGTAGTAAAATCCACCACCATAGAAAAATTCAGCAAGTATCTTTATCAAAAGAATGTACTCTGCCTATGATAAAATCTCTACATTTGTGTTTTAAAAATAAACAAATATCAGTGTATGATACATGTCTATAATCCCAGCAATGGGGAGCTGGAGACAGAAAGATTATTACCAATTTGAGTCCAGTCTGGGCTGGGAGCAAAATCCTGTCTCAAAAAACTGAAACAGAGATGGGAAAGGGAGGGCAGGAGGGAAGAAGGAAGGTCAGGAGGAAGGGAAGAGGGGGAGAGAAGAGATACAGAGACAGACAGACAGACAGAGAGTGCGGAGAGGAGAGAGAATATCAACAAAGCGATGAACAGATTCGCCAAAAGTATTCATTATGAAAACAGAGCAAAGAAATACTGAATGCCTGTCATACTGGCGTGGAAGACTGAGGAGTCTAAAATGCTTTTGTTAAAATAATGACACCTCAGGTTGTTGTTGCAGCCCTCTTCTACTTTGCATTGAAAAATATTAGTGTGTATCCTTTTACTTTTACAAATTATCAATTGCTTTAATCATTTAACTCACCTTGGAACCATATTGGCTTTGATAATTGCATTACTTAACAAACTGGGTGAGTCTTTTAAAGTGACCTACTAAAAATGGCTGAAGTTCAGGATAGGGTGGAGAAGATGCACCCCTGATCTGACTAGAAGGCAGGAGCTTTCTGTGGAATGGAAAAGCAACTACGTTAATAACCATTCGAAAACACCAACACATCCCAGGTTCAGTCTCTACTGTGTTTGATACACAGCAAACCCAAAAATTTAAAACAAGCTCCCCATCTTATTTTCAAGACTAATTTTCTACCACAATGAGTAAAAGTGCTCATAAGTAATAATATACAACACCAAGAAAATTACCAATGGCTTATGTCTCATTGCCAGCAATGAGAGTGTTAATATGCTAAAGGGCACCTTGATATTTATAAAAGCCAAAAATATATATTCATTTCTTAGTTCCCATAGTTCTAATATTATCATTATCTAATTGAGCATAAACTAATCATTGGACCTGGTAACTGAAGCGATTACATTATGGAGGAATAAGATGCAAGGGGTTCCTGCTTAGGTATCTCATCATGACAGTGTGCTAGCTCAATGGGAATTAAACAGGAAGAGAACACAATTCAGGGGCAAAAAAAGACTAGTTTATTTGTTTTATAAAACAGAAGGAGAAAGCTTGGTGTAGATGACCAGGAGACTGTCTCAGGTGTCATCTTCACCAAGTAGACCCTTACCATTTCTTATTTGTGCCCATAGGACAGACGGTCTAATTCTTGACCCCTGGCTGGCCACTCAAATTCCTCCTAAAGGAATCCAAAAGAAAAAATACTTTCCATTTTGGTTACTCTTAAATTTATTATTTGCAGAGGCCCTGGAAGCAACAGTTCAATTTGGTTTCTTGTGTCCCAAGAAGGAACAGTAAATTTAGTTCATAGCAATGTGACCCCAGCTTTCAAAGGCTGTGACCAATTATTTGAGAGTTGTAATCTGCAGGCTCCATTTTTAAAATGTGTGGGATAACGCTGTCAATTCGTACGTTCCCGATGAGTCCTTTGAAGAACAATTCTTCAGTGATGGTGGCACTCATCAGTCTCAAGGCCGGTAGTCTGAGAAGTAATCTAGACAGCCTGGGAGAGGAAGGAGAGGCAGGTGCAAAGTCAAAACAGACCGAGGAGGAGAGCATCCATGTGGAATAGCGAAGATCGGGATTTCAAAACCTAAAGACAGAATCCTAGATTGTCAAGGCTTAGGCATGACAAGCAACTTGCACAGGAAAAGCCTTGCTGTCCCTACTTGGCTGCAAGAACGATAGAACTGAACTATTAAACCATGTGTTAGGTCCATTCAATAACAGCTCCCCAACTCATTTCAGATGATGGGAACAATGTTTTATGTTATCAGAACACAGGAGGCTCAGAAGCTCTTTTCTTTTGAAAACACACACACAGGGAGACACAGACATCTATAGACACTGACCATAAACACACAGACACATAGATACACAGACACACACATAGACTCACATAGATACACACAGAGACACAGACTTTATATAAACACACAGACACAGGAATATAGACGCACAAACACACAGGCACACATACAGACACACTAGGCACACAGATACACACGCTACCCTAGAAAGGGTGTTAACAGGCAACTGATGCTATTGTAAAAAGCATGGATATGTTAAACAGTCACATAAGTGTCACTTCCTCCTGTTTACAGAGCTGCTGTGAGCAGGAGCAACTGTTTCCTGTCTAACCTTGCTTGGGAGTAGGTCCATAGAGATGGGACCATCAGTTTGTGTGACAGTGTGTCTGAAATTGAAAACTGTTGTTGGAGGGTAACAACTTTTAAGAAAGTAGGGAAAACTAAGAAAGCTTCCTTACTCTTGTGCTTTGGGTCATCAGGGAGTAAAATAAGAGTTACTTATAAACAAGCACTGAATGAAACAGCTGACAACTGAAGTGGGTACCAAATGAAAAACACAGAGTGGTGTGTACATCACGACCATGCTGGGCAGAGGGGAGATGCAATTGAAAATGGCGCAAAATAGAGAATATGACATTTCACTTGCTACTTGTAACAATTTAGAATGCATGAATAGTTTCCGGAATTCTCCATTTAATATTTTTGGCTGGAGACTGACCACAGGTAACTGAAGCTATGTGTAAAGATGCCTACTAGAATTCTCAGAAGTGGACAGTATTATCATAAGGAATGTGAAACACAGGCATTAAACCCAGCAGGCATGGTATCAGATGCTTATAATTAAAGACTGTATTCCTAATCATTTCCAGCTACTGTCTTTCCTGCAGAGATGGGTGGCTGTTTTTATAAAAGTAAGAAAGGAAAATTTCCTTCCACCCCAAAAAACACTGGCAAGAAATAACTTGGAAGGTTTATAATAAGCTATGTTTTAAAATTAATTATATATCAGTTTAAAGGTGTTTTAATTTATCATTTCCTTCTTTTTACTAGTACAATGATTTTATCTGAAAAGTTGGGCTCTATAGCTCAATCCCTGAGCAAAGCTGGCCTCTGGCAATCCTGTGTCCTTGAGCCACTTCCTAACCCTCTCTGTTTAAAGCACTGGTTCTTAAAACCTAATGCTGTGATTAAAACTTCCTAACACTGTGACCGTTTGATGCCCAACTATAAAATTATTTTCATTGCTACTTTATAACTGTAATTTTGCTACTATTATGAATCGTAAAGTAAGTATCTGTGTTTTCTGATGGTCTTAGGCAACCTCTGTGAAAAGGTCAATGGAGGACACCCAAGGGGGTCACGACCCAAAGGTTGAGAACTACTGATTTAAAGTAAGACCTCATCAGCTACTGCATGTGATGCCTGTTAACAGCTGGTTTGTGTCCTGTGTGCTGGGGACAAAACCCAGAGTAACTGTGTGGGTTACCACTAACCTTAAGCCTCTCTCTACCTTCTTCATTGGCAGAGACAAGGACCTTCCTGTACTAAGCATGAGCTCTAACACTAAGCGGTATTGACAGTCACATTATGGCCTTCAATAGCAGAGGCAGGGGAATCAGAGTCGAAGGCTATCCTGGCTATCTGTAATTTCAAGGCTACATGAGACCCTATTTCAGAAAAAACACAAATTCTTTAAACAAATCACATTAAATAGTTTTAGCTTAGAGGTACCTGTAGGTGTCATCTGGATATGTCCTGGTGATGTAATCCTGAAATTCCACATAAGCCTTTTCCTGAAATTTCTCAATCAGCTCCATGTTCTCCAGGCCTGGGTGATCTAAGACATAAAAGAATAGACTCTAGTTCTGAATGCTCATTTAATAAAAGACGGAACACGGAGACAGATGGTAGAGGAACAAACAGTTCCTTTGACACAGAAGTCCACTTCAATGTTTTGCTTCTTCATGCTCTAAGTATTTACTGCCAACACCACATAGTAGCCATTGGTAACTATTATAATGTCTAATATTAAAGTCCGGACCACTGTGTGTTACCAATATAATTTTTTTCCTTAAAAGTGGTGGAATGTGTGTGGATGTGGCCTGGAATCCCCGCTCAGATGGGGCCCATGATAGCTCGGTGTAGGACTGAAGACCCTAGTGAGGGAAACAGGGACTGTTTCAGTCAAGATCTTGATGGCTGACTCTTTGACCCTCCCCCATACAAGCCGGGGAGTGACAGACTGGCTCGATCCCAGGGGAGGACATTGCAGCCAGCCCTGAGGAGACAGGATGAGCTGGGGTTGGATGGAAGGGGAGGAGGTCCTCCCCTGTTGGTGGACTTGGAGGGGGCAGGGAGGAGGGAGATGAGGGAGGGAGAGGGAGGGTAGGAGGGAAGGAAGGAGGAGGCTACACCTGGGATGCAAAGTGTCTAACCTGTGATTGATATAAAAATAAATAAATTTTTAAAAAGTTAAATGATCAATTACTAGATTAATTTTGGCCTAAAATTTGGTAATTTTCTATGTCTAACCTACTGACAGTCATCTGGCATGTATGAAGTAAAAAACTATACAGAAAATAGTGTAAATAATTTACTGTCTTCACATAAAAAAAGAAGGAAAAAAGAAGTGGTGGAATGGATTTTGCTTTGTTTTTTACCATTTTGCTTTTTGTTTTGTTTTTCGAGACATCACTGCCACTTGGCCCCATTTTGCTTTTACCAACAGAAAATGACCAGAAAGATTAAAATTAAAAGACCAAATTTAAAAGCACCCATAATCCATGAAATACTTTCAGGTTGCATTTGTCAAGGAGCCAACACAGAAATGGACGACTTTAAAAGTACTTATGAAATTATGAATCACAAACACTTTTATCTCTCTCACAAAAATTATAATATATAATACATAAAAGAACATGAAATAATCTACAAAAGATTTGATAGTCATATTCACAAAATAGAAATATTTAAAGAACTACATCAATTTATCTCTAACTTTTCAATTTTACCTAAAAAAATAAAATAAAATTGGCAAACTGGCTGTGCTAAATGGAGACATGCGTGGGCTTCAAGTGTGTCTCAGTGGTAGAGCTGTTATCTGTCCTATACAAGGTCCTATGTGGATCCCAGTGCCACAAACAGGAAAAGCGGAATGAGTAAAACTGAAAGTACAGGTCATTAGCTCCTATGATGGATATGGCCTGCACTCTCCCAGGCTTCAGCCACACCTCATATGAAACACTAGACAGTACAAAAGGCTTTAATTATCTTACTCATGTCACTGAGAGAAACAAACAGGTTCCCTCGGACAATTTTATTAGAACTGAAAGGAACAGAATAACTATCAGAATGAAGGCACAGACCCTCAGAGGACTGCGGAGTTCTCCTACTCACAAACTGGGGTTTGATGGCCCTTTGCTGTCTGAAAGAAAGCCAGACACCAGCAGCAAAGCAGGAGGCCATCTGCCAACGTTTGCAGCTTTCATAAGATCCTGAGAGTGTTACAGGCCCCGAGCAGCAATAATTGTCTTGCATTCTGGCTTTAATAATGCCTGACAAGATATACCTAAGAACTCAAATGATTCAGGTCTGTGTGCCCCGCTGATTTTCTGTACAGATGTCCGGTATCTTAACATCAGATTTAAAGCTGGTACAGCCACTGACACTGGCAACAGTAAAAGCCATGAAGCGTAGCACAAAAGTATATTAAGAATATCTTAGTATATTCAGAGTTTCCCACTCATCCCGACACGGCAATTGTGGGACATTCTTATGAATCCAAAGTGACCCTCCAATGGCAGCAATCATGCCAGACTCCCCAATCCTCGGCTCTACAAACGACCAGTGTGGGGTTATTTCATATCAATGGAGTCCAACAATGATGTGCGCCTGTATGAGTGGCATCTTTCACTGAGCATAATGTTCTCAGGATGTACCATGTCATAGCATGTATCAACACTTTTTGTGTTAATGCTATTCTACCTAATGCACACATTCCATATATACACCCATCTGTCTTTTAAAATTCTTATCACACTTATGTATTTGTGTGTGTGTGTGTGTGTTTGTGTCTGTGTAAGTACTCAGGGACGCATGTTCACAGTTCATTTCTGGAAGTCAGAGTCTTGAAAGAGTCAGTTCTTTCCTTCAAACATGTGGGTTCCAGATATTGGAACTCAGGTCCTCAGGCTTGGCAGCCAGCACCTTCACCAGCTGAGCCATTTCACCAGGTTTTTTTAAGTGTTGTTTTTGAGCCAGGGTCTCATTTGACCATAGCTGGCCTTGGATTTGCTATGTTGAAAGGTTATCCCTGAGTCCTGATCATCTTGCGTTTACCTACCATGTACATAAACACATATCCCACCAAGCTAGGCTTCAACTATTTTTTGATGGACAATTACAGTGTCCCCTTTTGGCTACTATCACTAGAGCCAACACAAACATTCATGTTGACATACATACTTTTGTATGTTAGGGCCACTGGAATTTAATATATGCTTAACTTGTGTGTGTGTGTGTGTATGTGTGTGTGTGTGTAGGCCAGCTGTGTAAGGGGGCTGTCAGGTGTCTCTCTTCTCTGCCTTTACATTTTGAGATCAAGCTTATTGATTTGGCTAGGCTAGGTGGCCAGTGAGCTCCAGAGATCTGCCTATCACAACCCCATGCTGGGATTGCAGGTACATGCTGCTGTGCCTGGCTCTTTATATTGGTTCTGGGGATTCAATCTCAGGTCCTCGTACTTGTGTGGCGTGTACTTTACCACTGAACTACTTTCCCAGCCTACTTATGTGTAACGTTTGAAGAACTACTGAAGTCTCGTCCTAAGCTATTGCACCATTTCACATTCCTACGTGCAGGGAGTGCTCTAATTTCTCCATATCATCAAATACTTTAATGAGATTAATATTCTGGGCATGGTGGGATGTATCTGTCATCCTGAACTTGAGAATCTGAGACAGAAGGACTGCCATGAGTTCAGGCCAAGCCTGGGCTACATACGCAGCATTAGCCTTGCCAGGGCTACATGGCTGAGGCCCTATCTTAAAAGTACAAACATAACTAAACAGATGATAAACAAAGCATAAAAGGTGTTTCTGTACCTGGACTGAAGAGCACGATCGCCTTCAGGTAGGCGTACTCATACCCATCGATGCAGAGCTTCACCATGCTGTTACAAAACTCCTGCAGCTTGAAAATGTGTTCCATCAGCGACTTCCTCCTCTCCGGTGACATTTTATCTTCAAAACACAAACGCACACACACTTCTGTCAGCTAAATGTTTGACCATTTTCATGCATTTTCCTTCTTGCTTTGACCTCAATATGGAATGTGATCAATCTCTTTGAGGTTGATGCTTCCAATTCAGAATCTCTGCAATTAAGGCTGAAGCTAACAGAACCCCTTCAGACAGTGCTCATTCAAGAAGAAGGAAATAGAAACCCAAAACTCAGTGCTGCCTTTTCAGATGCCCCTTAGGAGCAGAGGCATCCATCTGAGAGAGAGAGAGGAAAAAAAACCGTCCAAGCACAAAGAGGGCCAGGGATGTTGCTCAACTAGAACAGTGCTTTTTGGGCATCTTGGAAGCCCTAATTTGATGCTCAGCACTGCAAAAAGCCTGATGTGGGGGGGTGCACCTGTAGTCCCAAAACTTGGGAAGTAGAGGGAGAAGATCAGGAGTTCAAAGTCATCCTTTGATACTTAAGGAGTCCATGGACAGAAGAGACCCTGTCTCAAAAGAAACAACAACGAAACAAAACAAAATAAAAACAAAACAAAACAAAAAGACCAAAGTATGGAAGACTCAAATGCTTATAACAGGATTTTACTTAATCTTACACCATTTGGAAAAAATAATGAGGAAAACTATTTTCAGTTCTAAAAATTAGAAACTCTGGTTTAATAAAAACACATTGAGACCAAAACACATAAAGACCAAAGGAGAGTTTAGAAAATAACGTTTTATAACATTTTAACTTGTCTTAAAGGGATATGTGTAAAAGCTATCCAGCATGTTTAGTAGACAGCGGCTTTCCTGAAGGCATGCGGTGTAACATGTGAGCAGACAGAATGACTCAGGACCAGGGATAAGAGTGTGACGCTGCCTCTGGGAGCTTTCTTGTAGATAGGATTAAAAGTGTGTCCTCAGCCCCTGATGAGGAAGTAGATGGTTTTAAAATAATGTAAATTTTAAAAAAATCAGGTGTGGCGTCATACCTGTGATCCCAGCAGTTTGGGAGGCCGATGCAGGAGGATGGTTTAGTACAAGCCTAAGCTATGCAGTGAGTCGTGAATGAACTGTGGACCATAAAGTGAGGCTCGTCCCTTGTCTCAAAAAAAAAAGGGAAGGAAGGAAGGCCATCTGCCAACATTTGCAGCTTTCATAAGATCCTGAGTGTGTTACAGGCCCCAAACACAGCAATAATTGTCTTGCATTCTGGCTTTAATAATGTCTGACAAGATATACCTAAGAACTCAAATGATTCAGGTCTGTGTGCTCCACTGAAGGAAAGGATGAAAATGTGTAGAATAGTGAGTAGCTAGCACATGCCTGCTAGCTAGCACGTGGTGTGGAGGGTTGGGTGTTGAAGGTAGAAGAAGACACTGATATGTTGTGTCTTGAAAAAAAAACAAATAAACCAGCCAAAAATACAAAACAAAACCACTGAAAAGTAGAATGTGCTAAGGACCTCAAAGCAGTGACTAATGTATACATTATTCCCGAGCTTAAAGGCAGCGGCATTTTAATTGGTTATCCATTTTCAAAGTGTTTTTAAGTTACTTATTGCCCACTTCCTCAGATGAAACATCTGAAAAAAAGTATTGAGTCCATGACTTTCAAGTTCTCTCTTTTTTTAAAGAAGCCTTCTGAGGCTGGACATGGTGGCACATGCCTACACGCCTTAAATCCCAGAGCTCAGGAGGCAGAGGCAGGTGACCTCTATGACGCTCCAGGACAGTCTGGTGTATACAGTCAGACTATGTCTGGATAAGGGTCTGGCTATGTGGCCCATGATGGCCTTGAACTTCTGCCTTCCTAGACCAGTCTTCCCAACACCACTGTGACCAACAAGTTACCATTCTCTTTAGGTGAAACGGTAGATCCTAGGGGATCAATTCAAAATCAGCTCATCCTGTGACTCTGAGGGTATTAGGAAAAAATACAGCTTTAGCACTGGGAGACTCGGTCATGGTTTCTCTACCTACATGCACATGTATGTGGCCTGTGGGATATGATGATGGGGGTGTGATGTTGGAATTTGTT
The DNA here is from genome assembly GCA_028658305.1 of Pachyuromys duprasi. NCBI lineage: Eukaryota > Metazoa > Chordata > Mammalia > Rodentia > Muridae > Pachyuromys > Pachyuromys duprasi. The sequence continues at coordinate 76,055,190 of CM053766.1, forward strand.
TGCTGTGGCAGTAGTGTTAGGAGGCAAGCCTTGTAAGAGGATTAATGTCTTCCTCAGCAGTGCAGACTCATTCTTGAATTAGAAGCCAGTTTGGACTCCTTGGCGTACTCATGTGCACTCTCTCCCTTCTAGAGACACTGCTTGATAACCTGCTCTCAGGGATTATATTTTAGAGACAACAACATGACTACAGAGCCTTTCAGACTTGAGTACACTAGCCTTCGTGTTATTTTTCTCATTTAAAAATATTTTGAGTGGGCTGGGCCTTTGATCCCAGCACTCAGGAGGCAGAGGCAGGTGTTTCTCTCTAAGTTTGAGGCCAGCCTGGTCTACAAAGTGAGTCCAGGACAGCTAGGGCTCTTGTTACAGAGAAACTCTGTCTCAACAAATCAAAAAGAAAAATTTTTTAAATGATTAATGGATTTATCAGAATGTTACAATTACAATTACCCAGAGTAAAAAGGTAAAACACTCATACAGTCATCAAAGTATCGAACTTTGGCCATAGCTTTGGTAAAGCGGATGACTCCCTGAGAACATGATAAATAAAGGCGTGTTTTTACCTTGCTGAAGGCTACTGTGAAGACAATTGACAAAGGTTGCTAATATGGTTGCTACATTCATCACTTGCCAGCACTGGGCAAGACCAAGAGTGAAGAGTTCGTTCCAATACGCTTTTACCAATGATATGCTGTTTTCTTGCCTAGTAAAAACAGAAACAAAAGCACACATCAGATATGAACTTCACATTGATTGATGCACTTAAGAAAACACCAAATTATAGCTAGTTCAGTGGACTCATGGGCATACACCTGAGAATTCTGTGTTCTGTACACTCGACAGGAGTCCATGAAGAGCGCCTAGAAATCTGAATCTCAGCTGGCTCACCATCAATCAGCCAGTTCGTAGGAACAGCTACAGTAAGATTTACAGTAAGCCAGGTAGAGAGGACTCTGAACTTTCCCAGTACGAAAAAAAAAAAAAGCACCTGAGATAATAGGCTTGTCAATTACCCTGAGGCGATCATTACACATTGGTGAGTGTGGAAATGACCCAGTGCTCTCCACAGGCATGCACAAAAAATCAAATGAACAGGCCATGACATGGCAAGCACCGGTGAAATGGGAGTTGACATGAAGGATTATGTCTGCCTATGAAAGAGAAGGGTTATGTAAATGTGCGACTTCAGATATTTTATAAAAGTGTTATATAAACATATACATATTATATATACAGTTAACAAGGCAATTAAATTCCACTTGCTATGAAGGAGACATGTAAGAAAGAGGGTCAGGGGAGAATGCTCTGAGGCAATGTCATTCAATAATTACAAGAAAGATGGGAGGTAATTTACAAAAATTATAAGCACATGTATATGACTGTCTGTATATGGTATATGTGTACGTGGCGAGTGTGTGGTATGCTTGTGTGTGTGTAGTGAGTGTGCGGTGTGTGTGCACGCACATGTGTGTCCTCAGAGGCCAGAGAACATACTGGATGCTCTGGAGCTGGCATTACAAACTACTGAGAGCACCTGTTGTGGACCTTAGGGATCGAACTGAAGTCTTCTGCGAGTGCTCTTAAGAACTGAGACATCTCTCCAGCTCTGGGAGATAAATTCTAAAACACAAAAATGTGGGGATAAGCTTGCAATCCCAGCAGTCGAGAGGCAGGAGGGCAGGGGGTTCATTGCGGTGGCTGAGGTGAGGCTAGACTACAGGAAATACTATCCTAAGAATCCAGTGACTAGAGGGCAAGTCTTGCAGCAATAAGGGGAACAGCAGTATGATGGCTAGTGTTCACTGTCAGTGACCATGACTCCCCTGTCATGATGGACAACATGGTTCCTTAAACTGACACGTCAGCATCAAACCTTCCTCCTCAAGCTGCCTTTGCCAGGGCAGCGAGACAAGTGACAAGGCGGGAAGGGCAATATTCAGCGTCCAGTGGAGGGCTGGGTGCATTTCTAAAGGTCCCATCTTCTCTGAGATGTTCTTTCTCTACCTGACTTGCCAGTTAAGAAATCCACTTGTTCTTTGAGGGCCAGATGGGAGCCTTTTCTGTTGTGCTGCTGAGGACTGGACACTGACCCCAGGGCCATGAGCCATAACTCCAGGCCCAGGAGTTGCAGCTGTGTGTTTATTGATGGGTTTTGGTTTGGGGCAGAATTTCACTGTGGAGTGCTTGGTGGTTTGGATTGCACGGTCCTCTCGCTCCCGCCTCCCTAGTACTAGGATTTCAGGCATGTGACACATCTGGCTTCAGAGCGTGTGTCTTTGAAGAAATGCCCTCTTATGTCTCTCTCCCTCGAGTCCCCTTTGGTGCTTATTTATCTAGTCAGAATTTATGCAGATTTCATAGTTTCCTAGATTGTTGTGTTAGGGGTCTGTTTGCCACACTACTCAAAGGTAGAGATCTCTAGTGTATTTCTGCATGGCAGTGAACAGCTCAAAGAACATGGTATATAGAAAGAAAAGTCCATTTTTTGTTTGTTTTGTTTTTTATCTTTGAGGATATTGATCAGACAGATGTGAGGACTTTAAAAAGAGAGAGATGCTGTAGGTGCAGGTCTTTTTACAAGGAAGAAAATCTTCAAGTGAAACTTATATTTTAAGACAATTAAATTGTTGATTTCTTTCCTTTCTCCAAAGGAAAGAAATGCCTTTGTAGTAAGGCATGTAGTAAGAACATGCCTCTAAGAAACATGCTCATGCTGATGACTGCATATAAATTATTTCCTTCTTGAAAATACCACAAGGTGTCAGTGGGATGGGTGGAAGGTAAAAGTGCTTGTCATCGGGCAGGGCCACCTGCCGATCCCCGGGCCCCACGTGGTACAAGGAGAGAATTCACTACAGCAGTTGCCCTCTGGCCTCCACACGTGTGCTGTGCTATGTTCATCTCATCTCCCAAGCACAGGATAAATTAAAACACAATTTAAAAAGGAACTTGCAAGTTTGTGCATGCATTGCGCATAAGTGTGCTCGGCACGTACACATAAATCCAAACAAGTAACAAACAGAGAGCCTGACACTGCCACCTGAGGGTGCACAGAGTGCACCACGGTGGAGCGCACGTGCACACACAGCACGTGGGAGGCTGAGGCGGGAGGACTGTGTGAGTACGCAGTCAGCCTGGGCTAGAGTGTACCATGCTGTCCCTACCCCCTTCCCAGCAACCCAGAGTTTACGAAGACGTTTCTCCTCCTGGGAATTATTCAGGTGAGGAATTCACTTCAGTATTTGGGAAGAATGGCCTGCCATCAGAAGAAACTAGTGATGACATGAACTTGAGAATAACGCTCAAGTGCAAAGATGATCAGTACTTTTAAACTTTCACATATAAAATGATGAAGAGAGATCCATCTCAGTTAAAACCAAGGAAAATAAGAAGGCAATGTGCTCAGCTGTCAGAAATGATAAGATACAGAATCAAGAATAGTGTTGAAAAAAAGCACCATTCGTCCACTGCAGAGGTGAGCATAGCCAGCCAGTGCTTCCTGGGAACGATTTCTAACAGTATCAGAGCACACGCGCATACCTTATAAGACACAGCAGTTCCCCTGGGAAGAACCTCTTTTATGGAAATCCTAACACATCTGACAACTGTGCTTGGTGGTACTGCGAAGAATAAGAAAGCCAGCAGCAGCCAAATGTCTACGATAGAGGTGAGTACGTAAGTTCTAACACTCCCATAGAACAGGCAGCCATGGGAAAAAAAATGGGAATTTATACATGTGACACAGGAAACTTAATAGTGTAATATGACAATCAAGGAAAAGAACACAATGTGCCAATATGTGGGGGTGTTTGGATGTTTAATGACCATGGCCTGGAAAGAGCCGGCAGGGCACTGAACTCTTAGCAATGGGATTAGTTTTTTTCTGGAGAGGTTTTACTTTATAAAACCTTTTACTTTATACTTCGGGGTTACCTTAGGCATGAAGAAAAAGGGAAAAACAAACCAACTTTTATCTTAACGTCTGACTCTGAAGTTTCAAAAAGAAAACAGCTAACCAAAGTAGTTAAATGGTGTGGTGGTTTGAAAACTTGGTCCCCAACTGGTAGAACTGTTTGGGAAGGATTGGAAGTGATGGTCTTGCTGGACAGGGCATTGTTGTGTCTCGGGGCGGGGCATTGAGATTGAAGAGACCCAAGCCATTCCCAGTATTTCTCTCTGCCTCTTGCTTGAGGCTCAAGATATAAGCTCTTAGATGCATAGCTGACTGTCTAGTGACACGCTTCCCGACATGATGGTCACGGACTCTAAAGCCTCTGAGAACATAAGACACCCCTCCCCTCTGCCATACACACACACACACACACAACTTTTTCCTCAACAAGTGGACTTGGTCATGGCTTTTTATCACAGCAATAGAAAAGTCACTGGGACAAATAGCAAATACGGGAAAGTAAAAGTAAACCGGAAACAAACAAACAAACAAAAAACGGACCTGGTCTTTGCTATTAGAAACGGCTTGGCCTTATGGAGAAGGCTCAGAGAACAGCTTACATTCACTGAAGAGGAGGAGAAATGTTGAAAAAAGTAGCTGATAGGGCAACTGAGAGTAAACTGCTAGATTAGTTTATTGCTAAAAAGAAAGTCAAAGGGTTAATTGTAGAAATCAATTACACAAGGATATCCACCCAAGTTTATTCCAAACAAAACTCTGGCTAGGGACAGGATGTTTGACTGGAATCACACCTCTTGGGAAGCTGACACAAGAAGAGTGAGAGTTCAAGGTCAACCTGAGCTACAAAGTGAGTTTGAGACTCTTCTGGAATTATGGAAAGACCCTGAATCATGGGCATGCTTGCTGTCAGAATTTTTCTGTTAGGAAATAAGTAGCTATTACAGTCACCTTGTAGTACTTATTTTCAAACAGCCCCCAAAGTATTAACAACAACAAATGCCCGAGGCCAACTCAACCATTTAGCATCCACATAAACACAGCAATGCACTAACCATCCCCGTCCCCTCCACGAACATCTGTTTGAACTGAATCCAAGGCCCTTAGAGAAACATAATCAACAATATGCAACAAATCCACTGAATGGCAGGTTTCAAACCACCAGGTAGCAGACGACACTGCACTGTTAATGGAAGTCCAGCAGCTTGACTCGGAGGTGAAGTGTTAATGAACGCTTGTGTAAATTAGAATGTCTGTTGTGGCAAATGATGGTGCTCTAGAACTTTTGGTTTTAAGAGTCCAGGCAGAGTTGGGCATGGTAGCACATGCCTGCAATCCTAGCACCTCAGAGACTGAAGACAGGAGGACTGACATGAGTCTCAAACTGGTCAGCTGGGGCTAGACAGTTAGACCTTGTTGGAAACCACCACAACAAATCCAGGGCAGAAGAGCCTGGGGAGGTAACTGGGTGGCTAAAAGTACTCACCGCTGACCTGACAGTGTGAGCTCAATTCCTGAAGCTAGGAGACAACTGGCTTCCTGTGTGCTTTGTAATGCATGTGCCCCTCCAGATATACACACATGCGCACATGCGCACGCACACACACACACACACACACACAAATATGTATATGTATATATATTCCCTGACAGTCCTGCTGGTGTCCACACTCTGGGCACATTAAATAGGCCCCAGCTTCTTAATCTATTGAAAATGTGGAGTCATTTACCTAAATCAGGCAGAATGAATTTCTTACACATTAAACTATAGATCTTAAACAGAAAAAGCAACATTCCTATTCAAAACAGAATACATAATACAAGGTTGCTAACCAAATTCCCACCCCCTAAGTCACTGGAAAAAATGTGCCTGACTACTGTTGTCTGTGTCTCTCTGTGGACAATTTCTGTATCCAGCCAGGAAAATTCAGCCCCTCTGTCAGTCAGACTCAGAACAGCTTTTTATCTCCACACAACAGAATTTCCCACCATTAGCATCCAGCTCTTATCTGGTTACGTCAACACATAAAAAGGATTTAGAGATTATCTAGGCAGAGATAAGAAGTAGGAGTTTATGTAGCAGCTAATGGCCTGGATTGTTAGCTCAACAGCTACTCTAATTAAGAGCCTGGTGGCTGTGCACAGAAACTGATTTCCAATACATATCGCAGAGAAGAGTGGCTGCCACTGTAACATCAATTATTCTGTAAGCAGAGACCTCGGGCTCTATTCTCAGTTTCTTCACTGCGGCACATTCAACAGAAGTGCTTAAAAACAATAGTGCTGTGACTAATTGAGAGAGTTTGGATTATACTTCCAAACCCTTCTCCCCCCCCCCTTTTAAAACTAAAATAATGGGTAGTTTATTATGGATTGAAAAACAAATCTCTAGGTTGCTTTTCTGGCCTAATTATGAGTTTGGCAATGGCACTTAATGCCTAACAAATAGTAAGACATCAGCATGTTAATGTTTTTATACCACAATTTCATTTTTTCTTTAAAAGCTGAATATTACTGAGACAAGAAGGGAAGACTCATTCAAAGGTCACACTCTCTAAATCAGATTGCTGATCAGCTAGTAACCAAATCATGGTATCAGCTATGTCCTTTGGAATCAGGGCTCATGTGTCTCTTAGTTATAGTCAAAGTATTTTATAATGTTAGGAAGGGGTAGTTATTTCCATGTGCCAAGTGGAAAAACAAATGAACAGGCTAGGAAAATGAATGGTTACAAAATCAGGTTGAATACGAGGGTCCTGTGAGTAAACTAAAACTCGCCGATTATAAGCTTGGCCTGTTCATTGTCATGTGACAGTTACTTTAAACAATGGTCCAGCAAACTTTTGTGAAACTTTGATTTCTTAGAGTAGATCACTTTCCATTTCATCTGATTGCTTCAGAACAGAAATACAGATATGGTTAGAATGTTAGAGCACATTTTAAAGATGGTCAGTGGAGGTTGGCGTTTTTGTTTGTTTGTTTTTCTGTTTTTTCTCTGAAGAGTAAAGTAGATGATTGGAAATCACCTCTAATTTAAACATAGCCATGTAGGCAAATACTGCTTGCTACTGCCATGCCTTCGATGAATGTTGAAATAAGGTTGTTGGGGGTGGGGACAAGTACCCACCAGGAGTATCTAGCCTTTTAACACTGCACAAGGCATGGCTACCTACAAAGCTCACAGCATCAAATTATAATACATAAATACAATCAATACATATCAAAACCTACACTGCTATATGATTTTATGTTAGACTGTGTTTATGGCTATCTTTGGCTGGCCGTGGCCCCTGGCCAGGAGGCCAGATATGCCTGAGCTCTGATGCATTCCTATCTTAAAGAAAGAAAATGTGTGGGTGTGGGTGCTGCCTGCCTGTCTCCCTGTGCACAATGTGCATGCCTGGTGCTAGCAACAGAGTCAGAAAGAGGGCACCGGGCCCTCCGAGACTGGAGAGAAGAAGACCATGAGCCATCAGGTTGGTCCTGGAAACAGAACCTGGGTCCTCTGCGAGAGCACACAGTGCTCCTAACCACTGGGCCTCTCCCCAGCCCCCAGACATTACTATTACTCACTTAATAAAAGATGGCCATTGCCAATGCTGACCACAATCTGTCCTCTCCATTTACCTAGATTATTCACTTGTTCAAACTATAAAACATGGCAGCTCTTCCACACAAAAAGTAACAGAGAAAACAGTAGTTAGCTATCGTGAATTGTCATATAAATAGAATGGTAGACCATTTTTCTACTGTAACACAAATCCTCCCCGAAAAAAGTTCTTGTTTAGATACATGTGTGCCACAAAAATCACATTTATATTCAAGGACTTCAAAACACTCACCCTAGTGCCTGGAAAGAAGGGATGGAAAGTGCCCAATGCATCGACAAGAACAGCAGTCTGGAGGCCGATTCCCCAATGTAGTGCACATTCAGGTACTCGGGCACAGGAGAAGGCATGGTGAGCTAGCGTGAACAGGGATTTAGGTAAATCATCTCATGACTTAAAGTTCTAAAATTATCAGTTCTTTGAAAAACTTGAATATAAATATAACACATCCTGTAGGAATCCTGTATCCTCACCTACGAAACCTAATATTGAAATAATTCAAGTCTCTGTATATTATAATAGTGCTTAGAAGAAATGAGCAGATCATAAATTCAGTGTAATATCCAGGCAAGCAGACTCTCAGCTAATGACTATCAGACATGATCTGTTTATTTATGAAGTTACTATCTTGGTACATCAGTACGTTTTCCTCCCTTCTCCCTTCTCTACCAATGGGACACAGTAAATCTCTGTATCAGAAGCAAGTCTGTCTGCTGAAGGCTCCTTCATTTAGGTTAGTTATGCTGGCAGAGACGGCAAAGGAGTGAGTACGAAGCAGGCTGGCTAGTGCCTACCAAGGACAGAATGCTTGCAGACATGTGGCACAACTATGGCCTGAATGAAGCAAAACAAAACATATGGGAGCTGAGGCTCAACACCCACACTCCTTCAGTTCTTCAAAAAGCAGGTCTGTGCAGCGTGACCCTATCCAAGGATATTGTTTTGGATACAAAAGTACGTTAAAAAAAAATCTACGGGGAAACTGTGTTCATAGATAAGCAACTCAAAGGCTATTAGTTTGTACTGTTATAAACAAATAAGTAATATTAAGTTTGACTTCAGATAGTTATTTTAAGTGTCTGACCACAGTGAAAATAAATCCTCTATCAAAATACTTCTGAAAGCACCCTGAAAATCTTAAGGAGAGCTAATACCACAACATGTGGCACATGTAAGGAGCACTTTTTCTGTATTGAAGCAATAGTACTGACCTCAGTGAGGACCAAGGAAGTAAGTACCCATAGTGACTGATGAGCTAAACCAGAGGAAATCTGGCTGTTAATCTACCAACACTGGAAAACTGAGTCATATCTTGTAACCTTAAACAACCCTAATCTAAAAATCTACCCTCAGAACCATTTTGGGGATCAATGCGTACAGTTTCAGAGATAAGCCCTTCTTGGATTTTTGGATCAGCAGTGTTCAACTACGAACAACTCTGAATATCTACCCCTAAATCTGGGAAACTGCAAAATCTTACACATTTCTGGTCCCAGGCACCATTTCCAAATCTATTCTAGAAAAACACTTACACATACAGAAAATCATAGGTGAGGATGTCCATTGTAGCTCTGCTTCTAACAGTGACGTTAAATGGTGGGGACAACCCGAATTTCCATCACTAGCAAAAAGAATAATGTCTACTACAGAATATGTTACAAGTATCAAAATTAGCAAGAAAAGTTGAGATGATAGTAAAGGCAAAAATCTGCCAGGTGTGGTGGTGCACACTAGTTACCCAGCTTTGGGGAGGATGAGACAGGAGGACAGCAGGCTTGAAATTGAGGCCAGGCTGGTCTTTGCAGCAAGTTCTAAGCAGTCTGGGCTCCAGGGCAAGATCTGCACTAAAACAAAACAAAAGCCTCACGACACCTAAGTAGACAAAATAGCAAAATAAAATGTAGCTGACTCACTTTCAGCTAGAGTGGGAAAGGCGGGGAGACTCCAGACAGTGAACAGCAGCTGTGTGGGGTGGGGGAGGCAGGGAGGGGACTGTGCCGGACATACTTTTCTCTCCTTGTGTGCGCAAGTGCATTTATGAGAGTGCAAGTGGAGGATGCAGCACGGCCTCATTCCTAACACATGACGCCGCTCGTCCTTTCTTGCTGAGAAAGAGCCTCTCATTGGCCTGGAGCTCAAGTTTTGACTTGCTGGCTCCGGAGCCCCAGGGAAGCCCCAGGGTCAATGACCATCTCTGTGTCCACAAAGCTGCAATTACAAACGGGGAGCACCACCGCTGGCGTCTGGGGTCCGGGATTCAATTTCAAGTCCTTGTGCTTGCGAGGCTTTACTGATTGAGCCATCTTTCCAGCTCTCAATATTATTTTCCTAGGGGATTAATATACAGCTTTGATCACATTCTCAAAGGTATCTATGATACCAAAAGATCAAAGAGTTTTCATCAATAAAATATAAAAGTTTTCTAGGAATGTCAGATAAAATATTAAAAATAGGGGCTGGAAAGATTACTCACTGGTTAAGAACAGTGGTGGCTCATCCAGAGGACAGAGGTTTGATACCCAATATCCATAAAGTGGCTAACCACCTCTGTAACTGCAGTCACAAGGGCTCTGACGCCCTCTTCTGGCCTCCTAGGGCACTGCACACATGGGCAGCACTGGCATCCATGAAGGCAAAACGCCCAGATACATAAATGTTAAAACTTCTTTTAAAGTAACAAACAAAAGTTAAAGTTAAATCAAGATCACATAAACAATTGAAAAGGACCCATAACCCCTAAGGAAATAGAAGCAGTAATTAAAAGCCTCCCAACCAAGAAAAACGCAGGAACAGACAGTTTTAGCACAGAATTCTACCAGACTTTCAAGTAAAAGTTAACGCCAATACTCCTCAAATTAGTCCACAAAATAGAAGCAGAATCTACGTTCCCAATCCATTTTATGAGGCCACAGTCACCATGATACCTAAATCACATACAGACTCAACAAAGAAATAGAATTACCGACAGATTTCCTTATGAATATATCTATAATACTTGCAAACTGAATCCAAGAACACATAAAAAAGATAATCCACCAAGATCAAGTAGGTTTTATTCCAGAGATGCAGGGATGGTTCAACATATGCAAATCAGCAAATGCAATCTACCATATAAATAAACTGAAAGAAAAATAAAACCACACATGATCATCTCATTAGATGTTCAAAAAGCCTTTGACAAAACCCAACACCCTTCATGATTAAAAGCTCTGGAAAGATTAAGGATACAAGGGTCATACCTAAACACAGTAAAGGTAGTTTACAGCAAGCCTTTAGCCAACATTAAATTAAATGGAGAGAAACTCAAAGCAAGTCCACTAAAGTCAGGAACATGAAGAGGTTGTTCACGTGAAGAGGTTGACTCATATCTAATCAATATAGTACATGAGGTTTTAGCTACAGCAGTAAGACAACTGAAGGAGATCAAGGGAATACAAATTGTAAAGAAGTCAAAGTATCATTATTTACAGATGATATAATAGTATATATAAGTGACCCTAAAACTTCCACCAGTGAGCCTCTGAAGATGATTAACACTTTCAGAAAAGTGGCTGGATCCAAAATTAACTAAACAAACAACCCTCCCCAGCCCCCCCCCAAAAAAGTAGCTCTCCTGTAAACAAATGACAAATGGACTGGAAAAGAAATCTGGGAAACAACACCCTTCAAAATGCCTCAAATGATGTAAAACATCTAGGAATTAACCAAACAAGTGAAAAGCCTATATGTTAAAAACTTCAAGTCTGACACTGATACTCCAAACAAGGACCATGCATGGAGATAACTTAGAACCCTTGCACAGAAGTAGCCCATGGCAGCTTAGTGTCCAAGACGGTTCCCCAGTAATAGAAACAGGTACTGTCTCTGATGTGAATTCATGGGCTGGCTCTTTGATCACCTCCACCTGAGGGGGAAGCAGCCTTACCAGTCCACAGAGGAAGATAAAGAAGCCAGTCCTGATGAGACCTGATAGACTAGGGTCAGATGGAAGGGGAGGAGGACCTCCCCTATCATTGGACTGGGGGAAGGGCATAGGAGAAGAAGAGGGAGGGAAGGTGGAATTGGGAGGGGATGGGAGAGGAGGCTACAGCTGGGATACAAAGTGAATAAACTGCAATTAATAAAAATAAAATTAAAAAATACCCCTCAAGTCTTTGAAGAAAGAATTTGAAGAAGATATCAGAGGATGGAAAGATTCCCATGCTCATGGATCAGTAGGATTTACAAAGTAAAAATGTCCATCCTACTGAAAGCAATCTACAAATTCAATGCAAACCCAATCAAAATTCCAACACAATTTTTTACAGACCTTGAAACAGCAAGCCTCAACTTCATATGGAAATCAAAAACAAAACAAAACAAAAAACAGTGTTGGGTGTTGGTCTAGTGCTATATATTCTGATGCTAATTATTAGACCCCCAAGATCTGGTTGCTACCCAGACGAGCAGACACTCATGTACCCCAAATGATGTTTGTAACCTTGCCTAAGAATTTATTCCTGTTTGGCCAATAAAAAAAGCCAACACACCTAGGCAGGGAGAATGGAGTAGCCATGGCTAAGGTTCATGGGCTTGAAGAAGAGAGGATCTTGGGAAAGATAGGAGAGGAGGAAAAGAAAGGAAGCAGAACAACACCACAATGTGTTAGCAGGAAAAGGAAACATGTGGGCCGGGAGGAAGGACTCCAAGAATGTCTTGGAAAGGAATGGTCCAGATGAAGAATACAAGCAAGTATCTTGGGATTATGGATGGAAGGTAGCCCAGATCTAATTAAAGCAGATAGACTAGGACGGGGGCTGGGAGATATGGGATAGCGTAGGTGGAATTACCTGTCTGGCCCAAGGTGTTATAAGGCAATTATAATAAATATCAGAAATCTGTGTCCTGTATTGAAAATAATAGTGGGTTAGATAATACCTCCATAATAATCATAGGACTAATAATAAACATCATTAGGCCATACCATAATGGCTACATAATGGCATCCCATGTTGGGCACCAATATGTTATGGTAAATAAACGTTATTAGGCCGATACCATTTATTTACCACAAGAAACCAGGAGAGCCGAAATAATCCTGAACAATAAAAGAACTGCTGGAAGTATCACCATTTCTGATTTTAAAGTACTACAACGCTATAATAAAAACCACATGCTATTGTTGATCAATGGAACTGAAAACTCAGACATAAATTCACATATCTATGATCACCTATATTTCTTTTTATAAAGAAGCCAGAAATATACTCTGAATAAAAGAAAGCATTTTAAACAAATGGTGCTGGTCAAACTGGAGGTCTACATGTAGAAGAATTCACTTAGATTTATATTTACACCTTGCACAAAACTCAAGTTCATGTGGATCAGAGACCTCAACATAAAATCAGATATACTGAACTCGATAGAGGAAAAAGTGAGGAATAGCCTTGAACACACTGGTACAGGAGACAACTTCCTGAATGGAATACCAACAACTAAGGCTCTAGAACAACAATTAATAAATGGGACCTCATGAAACTGAAAAGCTTCTGTAAGCAAATGACATCATTAATAGGGCAAAATGGCAACCTACAGAATGGGAAAAGATTTTCAGCAACTCCACAGAGGACTAACGTCCCATATACATACATACATACATACATACATACATACACACACACACACACATCACTCTTGGGCTTATACCCAAAGGATGCTCCATCCTACTACAAGGACACTTGTTCAACTATGCTCATTGTGCCTTTGTTTGTAATATCGAGAAACTGGAAACAATCTAGATGTCTCACAACCAAAGAATGGATGAAGAAAGTGTGGTACATTTTCACAATAGAGTATCACTCAGCTGTTAAAAAATGACATCATGAAGTTTATAGGCAAATGAATGCAACTAGAAAAAAAATCATCCTGAAGTGAGGTAACAGAGACCAAGAAAGACAAATATGATCAGTGCCTTGTCCAGTGGTCATCAGAGGCTTCCCCTAGCACCAGATGGGGGCGGGTACACAGACCCACAGACAGACATTATACAGATAGAGTCTGAACTGGAGGTCTCCATCAGGACCCTCCTCTTGGAGCTCAGGGAACTTCCTGGAAGAGGGGAAGGAAAGATGATAGGAGTCAGAGGGGATGGAGGACACCAGGAGAACATGGCCCACAGAATCAACCATGCAGGGTTCATATGGGATCAGACTGCAATGGTGAGCACGGGCCTTGTACCGGTCTTCACCAGGTCCTCTGCATATGTTATGGCTGTTAGCTTGGTTTTTTGTGGGACCTCTAACGGTGGAAGCAGGTGTATCTTTGATTCTTCTGTCTGTTCTTGGGATTCTTTTCCTCCTGTTGGGTTGCCTTGTCCAGCCTTGATAAGAAGGCTTTGGCCTTGTCTTATTGTATCTTGTTTTGTCATATCTGGTTGTTGTCTTTGAAGGCCTATTCCTTTCTGAAGGGAAATGGAGCTGGGGGAGGTGGGAAGGGTTTCAGGAGGAGAAACTGTGCTGATGTATGAAAAAATATCTTCAATAAAAAACTTTAAGTAAAAAAAATGTCTTTGTTCAAAATTAGGTACAAAGGTTTACCTAGTTCTTAGGTAGGACCTCCTTTTGCTTGTATATTATGGTTTCCAGTGTTTTAATGGTATGCATATGTGTGTATGTGCTTCTTGTACTTTTTCTTTTTACTTTTGGTTTGTTTTTGCCTGTTTGTTCTAAAAGGACAGAGAGGTGGAGAGGATCTGGAGGAGATGGCGGAGGGTTAACCATGATCAGAACAGATTGTATGAAAATATTATTTTCCATAGGATAAAAAAGAAAAAACATGGGCTGGAGAGATGGCTCAGAGGTTAAGAGCACTGCTTGCTCTTCCAGAGGTCCCGAGTTCAATTCCCAGTAACCACATGGTGGCTCACAACCATCTATAATGAGATCTGGTGCCCTCTTCTGGTGTGCAGATGTACATGCAGGCAGAACACTGCATATATAATAAAATAAATAAATCTTTTAAAAAAAAAAGAAAAGAAAAAACGTGGGACCCCAAGCATGCTACACATGTGCTTTTACCTGTAGTGCTGGGGACTGAAGTAAGGGCATTATATATGTGTGCCGCACAGACACTTCACTGATTTGCTGCACCCCTAGTTTGGTTTCCCTACTTGTTAATATTGATAGCACCAAATGATGAGACAGGGAAATAGATGATTTAAATACTGTAGTAAAGGGGGGGGGTGATACAGAATGTCTTTTGAGGGCTGAACCCAGGTCTTTGGGTATGCTAAGAATACATTCCACCCCTAAATAATACCTGCAGATGCATGAAGAAAAAGTATAGACGTTCACTGGGGCAGCAAAATAAAACAGGATTCAGGAAACACAAACATTTCTTTAAAAACACCTGTGAGAGAGAGAGAGGGAGAGAGAGGGAGAGAGAGGGAGGGAAAGAGGCATATGTTCATGAATGTGTGCCAGTGTATGCAGAGGGACCGCAGGCTAAGGCTGAGTGTCTCCCTCTATTGCTCCCCCCTCTTCTTTTTAGTTATTGTGATTGTGACATGCGCATGAGTGTATGGATGTGCACCATGGCATACACGTGGAAGTCAGAGGACACGTGTCAGAGACCAATCCTCTCCACTGTGCACTTCAGGGGTCCAACTCTACCTAGTCACTTCCCTGCTGGCTCCTCCCCTTGCTTCTGGGACAGGGTCTCTCCTTGAACCTGAAGGTCACTGATACAGCAAGACTGGCTGGCCAGTGGGCTCCAGGGAGCCTCCTGTAGCCTTCCTCAAAGCTAGCATCACAAGCGCACACACCATGCTTCACGCTTTATTTTGATGTTGTTGATCTGAACTTGGGCCCTCATGCCGTATGGAGTACTTACTGACTGAGCCAACCCCCCTCCTGGCTCTACAAAGTAATTCTTAAGTGCTTTTACAACAAGAATGTAACTGTTTTTACACAGAAATAAATGCAAAAGTTTTGGGAAGTATACCATATCAGAATTTCCTATGGGTAAGGGATGCTACAAAAGGACAATACTCGTGAGCTGGGTGTGGTAACACATGCCTGTCATCACGGCACACTAAGAGGACTAGGAGTTCACAACAGCATATGCTATGCAGCAAGACCCTGTCTCAAATAACAAACAGAAATCTGCAAAAGGAAACAACATCTTCCAAAAAAACCTCAAAACCCTTTGCCAAAGAGTTTTAAGCCACCTTTAAACAAATAAAATACTAGTAGTATGCTTTCCTTATTTGCCTTATAGTGCAGCTTCTAGATAAAATTCTAACTATCAGAATAAAACTTTCAAAAGGGGGGGGTAAACACCTCACTTGACTTGTTAGGAGAGGTTTTGTGACTCTGGATTAGCCATTAAGGTGACTGATGAACCGCTGTGAAAACTAGGACTCAGAACTCAAGTCTCAGCACTGAGACCTGTGGGCAGGGTTAAAAATGGCAAGTGTAAGAAGGGATGGAGACTTGACTTATGAAAGGTCTTACAAGGTCATGTGACACAGCCTGGACTGAATCCCACAGGAACAATGGAAGCTATGAACTATAATGATTGGTTGATATTTTGTCACAGGGTCTTGTTATATTTTAAATTGTCAAGTGACATAGTGGGTTGAGTTTTAACAAAGCTTATGCTGGGTTTTAGAATCCAGGAAAAGATGCAGAAGATATGAGGAACATAAAGATATTACTGTGACAATTCAAGCTAGACCTTTAAAAGAGCTTTAAAATACAACGATGGAAACAACCAAGCAGAGGAAAATTCAAGTAACAGGATGGTTAGTCACAGCCATGCAGCAGTCATAAGAGTTTAGAAACCACCTCACTCTTGGCTCATATATTTACTTCAACGGATGGAAGTCCCATTTACCTTAGTTACTCTTATAAGAATGAAGTTAAAGAGATTTTTGAAGTCATAACTTGAAGTCATTAATAAAGCATTAATTATTACGACCATCCTAGATTTTTTTCTTCCAGTTATTTTATCAGATAGTTTCTCCTTACCATATTTTTGGTTGCTTTGAATAAAACACTAAAATATACAAATCTTAACTCAATAACAAAATGAGAAGAAAACTTCCCAACTCATCCAAAGGAAGCTGACGTGGCTCAACTGACAGAACAGATGTGAGAACATGCAAATCATGTCAGACACACAGAGCTACAGGTGAACAAAAGGCTGCTTTGCTCAGGGGTCTGGAGGAAAGGCAATGACCTGGTTGAGGATGTCAGCCCCCTGAAACTCGGGTCCAAGAACACCAGCAGAAGAACTGACAGAAATCACTGCAGTTGTGGAATCACTGAAAAAGAAACTCTGCCCAGGACCGGAAGCAAAAGCTGAGAGAACCCACCAACTCCAGAAAGAACAGCCAAAGTTTGAATTTGTTTAATTCTCTGTCCAAAGGATTTATTTCATACAGTTAAAAATACGAGCACCAATCAATATAAGGAAGTTGAACAGCTGCTCTCTAAAGCAGCCGCTGGTTCCTGCTTGCACTGGGTCTCTGCCTACATCTCTCATGTTGTCCTTTCTCCAATCTAAGTCCAGAGCAGGAAATGAAACTGAGAACACACAAAAAAATGTGTTCTATTTAGAATATGAAAGGACAATGGGAAAAAGCATTTTGCCTTGATCCACCCTTGTCTGTAGCTCCAAGAATAACTTTTTTTTTGTTTTTTGTTGTTTTATTTTTTTATTATCAGTTATATTTTATTAACTCTGTATGTTGTTTTATTTGAGACAAGGTTTCTCTGTGTGGCCTTAGTTGTCCTGTACTCACTTTGTGGACCAGGCTAGCCTCCAACTCACAAAGATCCGCCTGCCTCAGCCTCCCAGAGTCCTGGGATTACAGGAGTGAGTCACTGGGCCCAACTTCAAGAATAACTTTTAAGCATGGCATTAATTAGTCTCATTATCTTTTCTGTCAATTTTTTTCCTGTGCAGTGTAGATAAAATGCTTGAAGCTGGGCGGTGGTGGCACATGCCTTTAATCCCAGCAGTCGGGAGTCCAGCCTGGTCTATAGAGTGAGGTCCAGGACAGCCAGGGCTACATAGAGAAACCAAGTCTCGGAAAAACAAAAACAAAGCA
Source organism: Pachyuromys duprasi (assembly GCA_028658305.1). NCBI lineage: Eukaryota > Metazoa > Chordata > Mammalia > Rodentia > Muridae > Pachyuromys > Pachyuromys duprasi. Next base: position 76,072,801 of record CM053766.1, read on the forward strand.
AAGCAAAACAAAAAAACAACAAAAAACCACTTGAATTTTTTTCTAAGTTATCTTCAGTAAAATTTTTACATGAGAACTGGTTTCTCTGATGTGTTTAACTGGCGTATCATGCTGCAGCAATTACGAAGCCATAGTTAGCACTTCCTCGGCTATTCCAACCAAGCTGAATTTTGAAATACCAATCTTACGTGGTGTTTTGGTCTATGATACATTTATTTTCTGTCCATTATTTTTACTAGCGGTACAAAAACTTATTTGATATTTACAATGTTTTCCTAAGAGATGTAGAAGAGTTTATAATCTATCATAAATCATTCTTAAGTGCTCCAGAACTGCTATGAATTGCTAAGTATAATCTCTGTCCGCTCAATTATTTTGCATACCTCTTTCTAACAGCATTCACAACTAGCAGGGCAAAGATCCAAGCAGGGGGTCAGCTGTGCTGTTAATGAGGTCTCAGTGGTGGGCACAGCCACAGCTCTGTTCAGCATATTAATTTGAATAACAAATCAATTGTTCAGAGTTATTTCTCAGGCTTCTTGTGTATCATTTCTAAAGGTCTATCTGTTTACATAGGCCAGTGTTCCGAGGCTGAGAGGGCAGTGGTGTAGTGCTTGCCTGGCACATGTAGGGCCATATACACAGGGCATATGTGGGTTCCATCCCCAGCACCAATATCAAATGTATTGAGGACAGCAAAATAAATTTCAAATGCTCCTTTCCCAAAACGTTTTTTTTTAAGTACTAACAGTTAAAAACCTAAGGCTAAACTGCATTATGTGGACCCTCATATTATAATGCTGAAGGGTAGGAAGATAACTCACACATTTATCATTTCTATCTTTATCGTCTTTAACATACGAGCAAAACATCTGGGTCTTAGATACCAATTCACGCTAAAAAAGTAGTAGGCATGCATTGAATAAAAGTGGTGTATTCAGTTCACAGGGAGCGCCTATGCTTACGGGAAGAAAGAGCAACTGCCTCTCAGATCTAGCCAGCTAACTGCGCCGCAGCAACTGGCAGCAGGAGGCGAATGCTCTGCTCCGAAATTCTGCCAGGGCTCTTTCCGACTTTAACCGTGTAACAGGCAAATTGTGATTGCAAGATCAAAATCAAGCTTCAACATGAGATAAAAAAAAAAAAAATTAAAGATACCCTGAAGATGACATGTGAATCGCTGAGAAGCGGTCCTTCTTTCTCCATGCAGCTCGACTCATTGGTGATTAGATGCACACTCCCGTCCATGGCCTCTACTGAGCTCTGACAGGCGGTGCTTCCCCCAGGGGTTAAAGCTTTTGCAAGAGTGTCAAAGGCCCTGTAAGGAGACACCAGAAGCTGTGAGCTCGGCCAATCTCTAACAATGAAATGAATTTCTTTCCCTTTTTGAGCCACCATTTCTCTGTGCAGCCTTCCTTGTTCTGTACTCGATTTGTAGACCAGGCTGGCCTCAAACTCACAGAGATCTGTCCGCCTCTACCTCCCGAGTGCTGGGATGAAAGGCGTGTGCCACTATGCCTGGCTTCTAAAATGAAATAATTATACAAAATTCTGGAGTTAAGATTTAAGTCAAGGGGCTGTGGGAATAGCTCAGAGGCAGAACACCTGCCTAGCATGCAATTAGGCCCCCGGTTTAGTACCCAGGCCTATGGGGAGGGAGGTTTAAACCTAAAGATTCTTTTGCAAATAGGGTAGGGGTATGGTTCAGGGGTAGGAGGCTTGTGTAGCGTACACAGGAGGCCCTAGACCTCACCTCTAGCGCCACTGTCTGAGGGATGGTACACACACACACAAGACAACAACTAACCAGGCTTCATTAACCAGGGCTTTCTTGTATGCCAGTCAGACTGCTGTGTTGAAGTGACCTCTGTGATTGTACAAGTCACAAAATCAACACATTTTTGAACTTCGGTAAATGTAGCTAGTATTATTATGTGTTAGCAAAAAACTATAATCTCCTTCAGTATGAGAGAAGTCCTCATACTTACTCCTACATATGTACAAGTTACTTCTGTCAGACTTCAGAACTAATCTTATGATACATACTTTCTTAGCTCGTGAAACGAGTAGGGTGTGTTCAGCACGTTGCACTAAGGGCAGATTTTAAGTTAAACCTTAGCATTTTCTAAGTCTTACAGAAATATTGTTATCAGAAACTTTTATAGATAGACTTTAATGCCAAAACATTTTGACCAATTAAAACAAAGCTTAGAATGATGAGCCCAAACAGCCCTTACCTTGAAACATCACTATTGGTCTGAATGTCTTGATGAAATTCACAGAATGACGTATCACCGTTGCGTAAGCTCTCCACTACGGGCATCTCACTCCTACTGTGGGAAAGGTCTTTAGCTTTGCCGAGATTTGCTAAGGATGTGACCACACTGGCCAGTGTGCTTAGGTCTCCCTGACGCGCTTCGGCCTTTAAGAAAAAAGAAATTGCTAACATTTTGCAAAGTGGCATTGATACATTTTAAAGCCTTAAACATCAAACTCTAGGTCATTAATACCAGTTAATAAATTATTAATAACCATTAATAAATCAAATTCATGAATACAGCAGTTCATTTCTGTAATCCCAACACTCAAGAGGCTGAGGCAGAAAGATTTCCACAAATTCAAGGCCAGTGTGGTTACGTAGTTGAGTTTCAGACTTGCCTGGGCTACAGAGTGAGAGCTTGCAAAGAAAGGAAGAGAGAAAAAGAACAAGAGAGAGAAAACAGACAGACGGACAGCAAAAGAGAAAGTCAGAGAAAGAGAAAGACAGACATTCAGACTCTTGAGGAAAATAAAAGCTTTAAAATAGGTGTAAGTTCTTTAAAAATGTTTGTAAAAAATTTCTTTAAGATTAAAAATTTTTAAATGTTTACATGTATGAATGTTTTGCCTGCATGTAAGTCTGTGCACCATGGGCAGCCTGGTGCCCTCAGAGGTCAACAGAGGACACTGGGTCCCTGAAACTGAAGTGGCAGATGGTTGTGAGCTGCCACGTGGGTGCTGAGAATTGAACGCGTCCTCCTCAAGAGCGGTAATGGCTCTTAACCTCTGAGCTACCTCATCTCTCCAGCCCCAAAGACTTAGCTTGGGCTTTTAAATAGTGTGTATTTATGTGTGTCTACGTGCAGGTATATTCACGAGAGCATGTGCTTGTAAGCCCAGGAAGGGCACTGGATCCCCTGGAGGGCAGTTACAGACAGGTGGGAGCCAAATGCTGGGAAGTGAATTCAGTCCTCCACAGTAAGAGCCATTTTCGCTCTTCACCCCTGGGCCATCTCGCTAGCCCCTCAGAACTTCTTACATCACAAACTGGCACGGAATCTAAGCACACCAGCTGCCCCTCCTATGTGAAAAGTGTCCTCTCCACACGCTGGAGGCTTTTACATATGGAATGCTTCAACTGAGTAAATTCTTTTGGGGTGGGGCAATGCATCAGTGGTTGAACGGCTTGGCATTTCGTGTTTGGGTGCTGGGACTGAACCAAGAACCTCATGAACCCTGCATATATTCTTCTGAATGACCACACCTAGTACTTTGGGGTTGTGAGTGCTGCAGGGCCAGAACCAGAGCAGGTGGAAGAAAGTCTCAGCACAGGCACCCTCCTGCCTTTTCAGGGCCAGCTGGACAACTCCGAGTAAGGGCATACAAGCAGACAGGACACTCAGATACATAAAGTATGTAAATAAATAAAATCTTTTCAAGGAGAAAACAGGAATTGTTGCTCTGTAGTAAAGCATGCGGCTATAGCTCAAATTCCAGCAGGACAACGGGCAGGGTGGACATCTTTAAATTGTGCTACACACCTTATCTGGTGTCATTAGCATGGCTGAATCTGTTTTTATTCCAGACTGATGAATATTCACGAACATTCCTGAATCCAGCAGTCCAGATGACCTGTAACAAATGAAGCACAAATCTTAGTCTTACTAGGCCTGGGAAAAGAAGCAAATGACCCGCTTCTTCAGGTCAGCAGTAGGGCACCTGGCGGTCTCGCTGTCTGTGACAAAGGTAGGTGTCGCGGCCAGTGGGCTTCGAAGGTCTTTGCGGATGTAGATTTTTTCTGTTGAAGCTGCACAGCTGGAAGATTTTTCTCGGGATATTTCAATGGGTTTTCTTTCACATTGAACAGCTATAAAAACATGTTAGACAATTACACTACAATACGGACTTTATGGAAATTTGTAAATCTAAGTTTCTTGTCACCAACATGGCTAAGAGACACTGCTTCCAGCTGAATTCCAAGGGCAACCATCAATCTTTACAAAGTCTATGCCTATTTGTAAAACTGGTCAATTTATATCTTATTCTCATTTCTTCCTATTTCAGCTCTCCTATGGTAGAAAAACAGAAGCCTTTACATAAACCTCACTACCAAGAAGGAAGAACTGAAGGGAGATGTCCCTTATGTATATAAAGAAAAAGAAATTTAATCAACTGAAGATAATACTAATAAAAAAAGGCCAAAATCAGGGCTGGAGAGATGGCTCAGTGGTAAGGGCTCAGTAGCTAACTCCCAGCACCCACATGGCAGCTCACAACTGTCTGTAACCCCAATTCCAGGTGGGCTGGCACCCTCACACCAATGCACATAAATAAAATTAAATTAAAAACCAGTAAACATTAAAAAAAAGTCTAAGTGGAGCCTTTCTAGTTAAGAAATAACTATGTATTATACATTAGTCCAGCTACACAATGTGCAGTGTCTGTAAGAATTCTGTGAAGCCTACAGGGGCAGCAAGGCATTTGTTAAACATACAGTTTCTTTTGGGGTGGAGGGAAGAACAGACTGTCAGAACTCAACACCTGGCTCAGCCACCTCCTAGGTGCCTGTCCTCTGGCGAGTTGCCAGCCTTTCTCTGTTAAGGTGGTTACAGGAGAGCCAGCCGCAGAGAACTGCCGTGAGAATAAGCGGATATGAGCGCGCGCCAGGAGAGGCTTTTGGCACACGGATGGTTCCGTCAGTATTGGCTGCTGTTACCAAGGTCACATTTCGGGCTTCAGTCACAAAGTACACTGGTGACTAGCTGCTTTAGTGATACACGGTTCTAACATTCTAAGTGTTACAGAGAATTTAGGAAAGACAACAAAATCACTAAAAATTCTATTATGCACATTAAAACATTTAAATTCTGAGACAACTTACAAAAATCATTTGGGTGCTAAGTGCCAACTAGAAATATGTGCTTGTCACAGGAGTAATCGAAAATATTTGTTTATTAAATAAATACATATGTATATACTTAATTTTAGTTGGACTATGAATCAAGAGGCACATGTCACAGTTTGAATAAGAATATCCTTGCTGGAAGAAGGACGGCGATGTGGGTGAATTCTGAGGGCTTATACCCTCACTCCACTTTCTGTATGGGCTCAGACGGGATCGCCCTGCTTCCTGGTTCTGCTGGCATACTCTGCCTTCTCCCCTTCTGGAATCATAAACCCAAATAAGCTTTTTCTTTCTTTACTTCCTTTTGTCATGATCTTTAATCCCAGTGACAGAAAAGTAACTAAGACGCCATTATTCTTGAGCTACTTAAATATGCTAAGTTGTATACACTGTCAATTTGCTGAATTCCTAAAAACATTACTCCTTTACAGCAAGTACATACAGTCTTGTTTCATTCCAAATGCAATGCATCGCTGTAACCTGCAGTATTGACAGCGGTTTCGGTGGTGCTTATTAATAATACAGTCTTTTGATCCTCGACACGAATATACTAAATTTTTTCGGATGCTTCTTTTAAAAAATCCTTTGCAGCCTTCACAAGTTATTGCTCCATAATGACGTCCTATAGATAAAATATTTAAGAAAACAGAAAAATACCATAGATGAACTAAATACCGAAGTGAACTAAATTCATCTTTTTTTATTACAACAACAATATATAAAATGAAATTGTGACTTTGAGCTTCTGGCAGTTTTTTTAAGGATTTATTTAAGTAGAGAATTAAACAGCCAGATCCTGTAGTAAGGTTAATGATATATCGTTTTAAATTTTATAATGTAACATTAAAAATGTTAGAAAACTGGGGGAAAAGACAAAACCATTGTCAAAAATGTTATTATGCACATTAAGAATTTTAACTCTTGAGAAAACTTATAAATTATAGTTCCGTCATATACAACAGTGTTTTGTTCAGTTTTTTCCTGCTGAGGATTAAATACAACACCTTGTACATGCTAGCCAAGTACTCAACCCCCAACCTGCATCCTTGGTTGTAACTGATATTTTACTATTACACCTGTATGCTCCAGAAAAGAGAAAAGTGCTATCTAGTTAGTACTGAAATATCATAATCTTCCCTTGTGAGTTCTACTATTAAAACTTCTTATACAAGCGGTTAGTCTGGGGGCTGGCTCAGTGGTTAAGAGCACTTGCTGCTCTTCCAGAGGGCGCAGGATCAATTCCTCACACCCATCTTCAGTTACTGACTGTAACTCTAGTGCTAGAGGACTTGACACCCTCTTCTAGCCTCCACAGGTATCAGGTGTGCGTGCGTGCACACAGATACAGCAAGGCAAGCTGCTCATACACAGATTACATTTTGATTAACTTGTTATTTCAAATTTATCTAATATTAACAAATTTAACTTTGTTAATATTAGACATATTAACAAATTACGCATACTCAACAAAAACTTATCATGGAGGATTTTGTAATGAAATTTCAAAAAAAAAAATGTAACCAAACAACTTGGGCCCACTGACAGCTGCACTTGTATGTGCCCAGCATGAGTCTGTATTTCTGACAGGAAGTTCGCAATGGTCAGAACTAAAATGACTTATCTCTGAGTACTTAAAACCAACTCTGAGAACTTTCCACTCAGGTCCTAGAGCCCTACTTCCCTGGCAAAACCCATCTGATCACAGAAGCTAAGTAGCTTCGGGCCTGGTTTACTCTGAATTCCTAGAGCAGGGTTTAGGGAAATGTGTTAACAATACATTACAATATAATGTATTACTAAAGACAATTCATTTTTCAGTGAAACCAAAACAAGTATCTTATACCATTATAGATCAAATTAAATGACACCGAAGAGAAAATAAAACAACAAAAAAAAACAGAGGGAGAAAAGTGAAGTTTTGTAGGCCACAAATATGAAGCATAAAGATAACATATTCTTCCCTTTCTTTTTTAATTCTAGAAGGAACACGGTTGAGGGGCACTTACTCTTACAGTGTAACACATACAGAATTAGGTTTAATCATACCTGATGCTTTGTCTCCACATACTACACAAAGATCAAAAACTTTATTTGGTCCCTGGTCAGGAGAATTTTCTGTTAAGAGCTTTTAAAAGAAGAAAAACATTATTAATTGATGCTGTCCAACATTAATTAATTCATAGTGTCCAACAATGAAAGAATACAGAGTCAGAGCTACTTCTTTGAGCAAATTCCTCTTAAACTAAGAGTCCTATTATTACGGATATATCTAGCACTTAAGCTAGTCTTTTTTCACACACAGGCAAAACGGAGTTTCTTTTTACTTGCTCCACAGCAGTGACAACAATTCCACTAAGAAACCAAAAGGTGTGGGCTTTGATGGCACAAACCTTTGATACTCGTACAGAGGGTGGGGCAGGCAGGCGGATCTTTGTGAATTCAAGTCTGCTGAGTGAGCTCCGGTCCAGCCAGGGATACACAGTGAGATTCTGTCCCCAAACCAAAACCAAAACCCCCAAACCCAGCTGACTCAGTAGTTAAGAACACTTGCTGCTCTTGCAGAGGACATTGGTTCGATTCCCAACACCCACATCAGGTCGTTCATAGCCAATCTGCAAGTCTAGTTCCAATGACTGTGGTCTTCCTCTGGCCTCCACAGGCACCTACATACATGATGTACATGCACATATCCTCAGGTACATATACATATGAAATAAATTTTAAAAAGCTCAACACATAAATACAGTAGTGTTTTTAAACTAAGCCCCTCATACACACTGATATTACTCATATGAAATATGTCTAATTATTCTAAAAGTTCTAAGACCTTTCATGACATTTGTCTTTGAATCTTTCCAAATGGAATGATATGGCAAAAGCATACAATAAAGCTGGATGCGGTGATGTGCACCTGCCATGCGAGCACTTGGGAGGCTAGGGTACAAGGGCTCTGAGTTCAAAAAATCCTGGCCACACAGTGAGACCCTATGTCAAACAAATGAGCCCTTTTGCCTCCAAACCCAAAAGTGATAGCATAAAAAGGTACTTGTGGATTTTGTTGTTTAAAAAAGGAAGCTGTAAACAAATGTTATAGATGTCATTAATTATAATTATACAAACATGACTGCTAAACACAGACACCACATAATTGGCCATTAGTGAGACTAGGTGAGGTGGCATGGGTAAACTACTAAGCCTTTTACTTTGTATCAAGAACTCATCACTAGGTACAGCTATTAGGGTGCTACCAAAGAGTTGTAGTTTCTTCTTTCAGATTTACTTTTCTATCAGTCTTAGTTAATTGTTTCCCTATATAAAAGACTTTTTTTTTTTTTTAACCATTATTTACCTGGAGGTGAGATGCAGACAGATCAGGAGTTGTAAAAAACAACTGGTTGACACCTGCTGCATCTGGAGTTGTGAGGAAAACTTTTCCTGGGGTGGAGCCCTCATGACTTGCCAGAATGAACTGCTTGCCCTGTGTGCCATGGTCAAGTGCTGTCACGAGTTGAATTTTCTGTCCAGTCTGATCTGTAACAATCTAACACAACCATGACACATTAATAATCGGTCCAACTCAATCATATCTGTTTGCTTTATGAGACCAGTCTGGCTATGTAGAAGACTGGCCTTGAACCCACGACCAGATGCCTCAGTGTCCTGACTGCTATAACAGGGCTGAACTATCACATCTGGCTTTTGTTTTCTTTCTTTTTTTTTGGTTTTAAGAAACAGGGCTTCTCTGTGTAAGCTTCATTGTCCTGGACTCACTCTGTAGACCAGGCTGGCCTTGAACTCATGGAGATCCACTTCCCTCAGCCTTCCTGAGTGTGCTTTTCTTTAAATGAGTCGATTTTAACCTCAAAGCCAAGCTAGAAAAGCCAGTCATACACCTTTTAAATGACAATTCTACTTGTAATGAAATTTTGATAGAAGTAAGCATGTGTGAAATTTCATTTGACCTCACTATTTTGATTTCTTCCTTCTTTCACTACATTTCAGAACCAGCAGTTCTCAACCTGTGGGTCTAACTGAATGACCCTTTTACCATCAGGAAACATAGATATTTATATTACAGCTCAGAACAGTAACGAAATTACAATTATGAAGTAGTAATGACAATAATTTTATGGTTGGGAGTCACCACAGCATGAGGAACTGTATTAAATGGTTGCAGCATTAGGAAGGTTGACAACCACTGACTTAGGCCAAGATATGTTCTGAGGTCCTTGGATACATGAGTAAAAGAAAACCACAAAATCTTTGCCCTTATGAAACTTCCATTTAGTGGGGAGAGACAGATAACTAACCAGTACTGTAGCTATCCTAAGTGCTGAGGAAGAAACAAAGCAAAGAAAGGCAAAAGAGGCAAAAGGAGTGAAGAGAGAAATTCTTTTTAATGAGTCATTATATAATACATATAATGTACATATAAAATATATTACACACACACACACATGCACGCAGAGGCCGGAATGAATAAAACACAGCCAGCATTAGACCTACAGAGCATCCCAGATACAAGAAACAGAACACACAAGGTGGCTCTGAAGAATTAGGGAATATGTTTTACATATCTGAGGCACAGATCACAGCAAGAGAGTCTTGTGAGTGACAGACAGCAAAAAACAGGCTATAGCGGGCAATGGGAACCTGAGCAATGGCTGAGGGCAGATAATGTGGGGTTTCAGAGGATGCACAGAATCTTGATCTCCCACCATGCCACCATGCAAAAATGGTCCACCTCAGGACAGTGGTTCTCAACTGTCCTAACACCGTGACCCTTAGTACACTTCTTCCTGTTGTAGTGACTCCCGACCATAAAGTTATTTCTGTTGCTACCCCTAACTTTCATAGCTGTAATTTTGCTACTATTATGAATCGTAATGTAAACATCTGATATGCAGGATATCGCAAAGGGGTAGTGATCCACAGGTTGAGAACCACTGCTTTATGGTTTGGAGAAGAGAGGCTGATCTTTGGCGGAAAAAAAGATCTTTTAGATTTAGTATGAAGAAGACTTGAAATGTACAAGAGTAAAATTAAGGGACAGGAAATATTGTTGAAACTGTCAAGATATGCCTGCATATACGGCCAGTGAGGAAACAGGAAACAGGACCACTGCCATGTTGACAGTGAAAAAGAATCCCATTGGGTTAGGTAGACACTTCTCAAGCTGTGCTGACGGTTAGGAGGTTAGTCAAGGGAGACTACAAAACTGGCCTGAGCAGTGAGGACAAAAGTGACCTCTGCTATGACAGGAAAGTCTACTGCAGAGTAAATTCATCAACGAGAGAGCAATCTCAATGATGGCAATGTTTGTTACAAACCAAGTATTTCCTAAAATAAACTTTATTAAGCTGATTTAATCTTTGACCCTATTTTCAAACTTGTTTCAATCTTTTTCTACTTTTACTTTTCTGAAATTATTTTATGTGCAAAATTTGAAAATAGGTTCTGAATGTCCAGTGAGGTTTTCATCTATAGCAAATTGTACTGATTACAGCTGCTATTATTTGAACTTCCTTTGATGAACATTATTTCTACCATGTCCTATTTTTTTTCTTCATAGTTTTTGTTTTGTTTTGCTTTTGTTTTTTTCATGTTCTGAATAATATTTTCCACAGGTTATTTCTACTAATTCCAGACTCTACTAATCCTACAGGATTTGTCTTTGAACCAGTTCATTTGTAACAGATGTTACTATATGTCTTAGGGTTTCAATTGCTGTGATGAATAGCAACCTAGAGGGGCTGGAGAGACAGCTCAGTGGTTAAGAGCACTGTCTGCTCTTCCAGAGGTCCTGAGTTCAATTCCCAGCAACCACATGGTGGCTCACAACCATCTACACTGGGGTCTGATGTGCTTTTCTGGCGTGCAGGTGTGTAGGCAGAAAGAGCACTCATATACATAAAATAAATAAATGACATCTTTAAAAGAAAAAGAAAAGCCAGAGAGGAAAGGGTTTATTACAGTTTATATTTCCACATCACTGTCCACCATGGAAGGAAGTCGTGGCAGAAACTTGAACAGGGCAGGAACCCAGAGGCAGGAGCTGAAGCAGCGGCCATGGAGGATCCATACTTACTGGTTTGTTCCTCATGGCTTGCTTAGCCGTCTGTCATCTTTATAGCATCTAGGACCATCAGCCCTCATGACACCACCTTCCCACATCAGTTGTCAGTCAAGAAACTGCAGGCTTACCCACAGGCCGATTTGGTGGGGACATTTTCTCCAATAAGGTTTTCTCTTCTAAAAGGACTCTCGCTTAAGTCAAGCTGACATTACACCAGCCAGCACAGCGTGTTTTAAGTTGTTGTATGTTCTCTTTCAGATTGCTGGTTTCAACAATACTCATCGTGACTAAAAGCCCAATATTCACTTAGTTTTTAGAAAAGAGAATTAGGTACATGCATGATCTAATGGTCACTGGGCTGAAACATTAGATCAGAAACTGACACAGTGGCACACAGCTGTAATCCCAGCACTCTGAGAGGCAGAGGCAGGCATATCTCTATGAGTTCAAAGCCAGCCTGGTCTACAAAGCGAGTCCAGGACAGCTGCACAGAGAAACCCTGTCTTGAAAAACCAAAAAAGGAGAAACATTAGATTACTAAAGAGTATTTACTGCAGTGTAACAAAATAATTGAAAAGAAAAACAATAAACTTGGTCTTCAATGGAGAACTGTAATTAAGTAAGCAATTCTCAGGTCTCTAGAACTCTCTATACTAAAAACGTTAGGAGTCAGCTATCAGGTCCAATTTGATATTTGTAGGGTAAAAGAGTCAAGGAAAGAACACCCTGACCCTGACTTGACCCTGAGAACAGGGTCAAGGAGTATGGGGGTTGGGGGGGCAACTACCAATCCCTAAGCATGAAATCCCACCAATCTCTGACCTTCAAGATCAGACCACAAAATCCCACCAATCCCTGAGCTTGCCCCAAGAGCAGGCCACATAATCCCTCCAATTCCAGGCCACCCTGGGAGGCTTGACTCCCAAGAACCCTATATAAAGAATGTCTTCTGCTCATTTCTCTGATGTTTCTCGCCTGAGCAGAGACAGCCACCCTCCTGAGTTTTTCCCTCCCAGAAAATCTCTTGCCTGAGGTTTGTTCTGTGGTGTGACTTTGAGGAATTCCCGGGCTTCTGACTGCCAGGATATTTTTCACTTATGAACTGTAACACTTGCATTGAGAAACTCTTCCCCTCAGAGCCCTAACACTTATTAAGAGCAATGACAATGGAAAACACCTGTATTGGTGGTAGAGGTGGTCCAGCCCAAGGGTAGGGACAAGCTAAGAAATGCCATTCTCAAGTGGAACTTTACCAAGTTTCTCATGGGCTAGAATGACTGCAGGGCAAAGCTGCTAATCCTATGAAAGAGCCCCTGGTAACAGAAGGACAGAAGGACATGACTTGCTTTATCTAGACCCACAAATATGTACTCAGGCCAAGTTCCCTCAACCCCTGCCCAGGCCCAGGCCCAGGCCCAGGCCCTTGCCCAGGCCCGGGAACCCTTCATTTGCATTCATGACTGACCACCTATTTGTAAACCAGTGGGCTGCTGGGACAGATCTGTTATACACTGGGGGCCATATTCTAGCTCTACCCTGGCTGTCCTGTGGGAATAAAATGAAGAAACTGGGGTTTGGGAAGGTATAATAAAATTTCTAAGATAATTAAAAACCCTTTATTCATTTAAAAAATAATTCACATACTAACAGAAAATAACTTTTTATGAAAACTAAGTTTATTTCTCCACTAAATATGTAGGAGTACAGGTAGTGGCATTTTATATTTCCATGAACTCTCTTACTGTCTGACTTAATAAAGTTGTAAGTTCATATCTGTCTCTTCATTTATCTATTACAATATTTTCTTTTTGGTTCAAATTTAAAAAGAAAACCCAGTCTCACATCGAAGTATGGAAAGGAATAGGATATTTTAATAGCACTTTGAATTGTGGAAATTGTTCATTGCTACTACACCAAAACATGACAAGTAGCTTTGCAAAAGTTATCTGTGGTGTGGAATCAGGAGTTAGGTTATATACAAAATTATCTGCAGTATGGAATCAGGTGTTATGTTTTATACAAAGTTTTCTGCAGTGTGGAATCAGGAGTTAGGTTATATACAAAAGGACCCAGAGCAGGGCAGGGAGAGCTCTGAAGAAACAGATATTTTCTCTTATAAAGTCATAAACATCTTTAACTTTTTCTTAAAATTAATTATCTGTCCACCATTATTTATGCCTAGTCTGATCTTGAACTTGAGATCCTTTGTCTCTACCTCATGGGTTTTGGGATTACAGGTGTGTGCCAGTAGCCTGGCAAGTCAATAAATTTTTTTTTTATAGGTACTAATATCCTGAGGAACCTTTAACTAATTTTTTATTTCACTATCAGCATTACTACATAAGATTTACTTACACAAGGTAGTCAAATCTTAACTATATTGTGGTTTGGTTATGAATCAACTTTATTGAACTAAGAGAATATCTGTTTTGTGCTTTCAAAATAAAGTATCCTAGTTATTATTTCTTATTGTATGTGTGTGCATGACATGTGTATATCTGACAGGTGTGTGTGTGTGAGAGAGAGAGAGACACTGCACCTATGTGGAGGTCTAAGGGTTCTGACAATACCCCTGTGGAGCTGTTTCTTTATTCCACCTTTCTGTGGATCGCAGGGTTTGAACTCATGTCACCAGGTTTGCTTAGCAAGTACCTCTACTTGCTAAGCCATCTCAAAGGTCTGATCCCAGTTATTAGAGACAACTTGCCATAACTAGCCACACTGTGGGTACTACCAGACCTTAAGCCAATTACCCTGTACCATACTACAGATTTGTATTGTGCCTGTTTAATTTTTAAGTGTTACATTTATGTGTGCGCGCGCGTGCATGTGCCTACACCCCATAGTGTGCATGTGGAGTGAGAGGCTACCTTTGAGAGTTGGCTTTTTTTCTCTTCACCATATAGGTTCTGAGGATTGACCTCAGGTCATCAGGCTTCACTGGAAGTGCCTGTGTCTGGAGTCTGAGCCATCTCCTTGGTCCCTGAGACTGGCTTTTAGTGGGTGCTATTTTATAGAAGGGCCCACCTCTCTTTCCTACAGTGAATGGAGGCCAGAGAAGATTACTAACAAGAGACAGTGTTGAGCTTTCTGAGGCCTGATGTGTGCAACATTTTTAATCATGTAAAAAATAACCATGTCAGCCAGGCAGTGGTGGTGCACCCCTTTAATTCCAGCACTCCAGAGGCAAAAACAGGGGGATTTCTGTGAGTTTGAGGCTGGCCTGCTCTACAGAGTGAGTTCCAGGACAGCCAGGGCTTACACAGAGAAACTCTGAATTGAGAAACCAAAACCAAAAGCATGAGCTATGTGGTCAAAATAGTTCAGAGTCAAATTAACAACGTCCTAAAAACATATACTATATCATGGTTACTTTTTGCTGAGACTAGGATATAGTCATTTAAGACTGTTCTCAGCTTTTTCTAACCCCTAATAACATTCTCTGATCAGATTCCCCCCTTTTCCTAACTCTTTATTAGCTTTTCATTCATTTTTTTATTATTATAAACTTTTGTGTGTGTGTGTGTGTGTGTGCTCCACAGTACTGTAGACATCAAAATCACAGTACTCATCACATTCTATGGTAATTATTTAACCACTTCCCACCGCATAGAAAAACTAATTGAAAGCTCGGCTATCTGTCACCCTGGTACTTCCAAAACCTAAGATAGACATTTAACATGAAGAATGAAAGTCTGGTAGGTCAGCAAATGAATTGTAAACTAGACATACCTCACCCATCTGTTGTTCAATAATTTGATGTGCAATTTCTTCTATGGTCGCCATGACCTAACTGTCAAAATATCTGCCAAAGATGAAAAAAAAAAAAAGAGCCTTTTTACAATGATACACACAAAATATTTACTGAGGAGTCTTTGAGTTAAATTATACGCTGCCTAAGATTTTCTTTAAAATAATCCAGTGAAGGTAGTGAGGGAGCCGGAGCGGCGGTTCTCAACCTTCCTGACACTGCACCCAGTTCACACAGCTTCTCCTGCTATGGTGACCCCCAAACAGAAAATTATTTTTGTTGCTGCTTTCATAACTATAATTTTGCTACTGTTAGGAATCATAGTGTAAATATCTGATATGCAGGATATCTGATATGTGCCCCTTGTAAAAGGGCTGTTTGATCCCCTCAAAGGGTCACGATCCATAGGTTGTGATCCGCTGGATTAGACAAAACAGGATTTGCCATGTACTAGCAATGCTGAACACTGTCGGCTGATGAAGGTAGCATGCTGGGGCTTCATGTAAATACTCTACCTTTGTCTACGCTGACAGATCTGCTTTAACAAGCTACAGTACCTGTGTGGGAGGATAAGGCTGCTCCTACAAGTCACACACTGTTTTATGAACACTCCAGTACCTGGAGTAGGCTGCTTCCTGCAAGCTCTTATTATTCAGGGAGGTCTCTGAGGCCCACAGACAATACAAGCAATTGCCACTGCTGTTGGCTGCCCACGAAGAGTAGACGGTAAGACCCTGCTGCTGAAGACACCACAGGACGTAGGAGAAACCAGGCTAGAGCTAGGCTGGATGGTTCTTCCCTGCTGCCTAGCCCTCAGTGCTAGAAGGCGTTGTACAGGCTGTGGAGGATTGTTACCTGTAGTCCTACCTGGCTGTAGACTTTGCAGTGTGACATTAGTGGCCCAAAGCAAAATGTCCCCACTGGCAAAACAGTGACAACTAGGTTATGGGGCTAACCAACTGCTCTCTGCTGGGATGAGGCCCATTTCACAGGAGGGTGCTAATTCATGTTTAGAACTGTAAACAGAGTAAGAAGCCCAAGGCTGGAAGGACCAGGCTATAGCAGGTAACACATCACCAGAGTGCTGCCAACCGTCTAGAGCCCTGAACAGAGCTGTTTTCTTTCCTGTGTCACCAGGAATTCTGTCTTTCTAAACCACAGTTCCTCTACCTTCCTGTAAACACTATTAAGTGGGAGAGAGTTCCACAGCAGAATGCTTGCCCAGCATGCCAGAAGAGGCCCAAGCTCAGTTCTTGGAGACAGCAAAGTAGGACCCATACGAAACAAGAGCAACTCTTCCTTTCAAGTTCAGTTTTTAATGATTTCAGTCATTTGTCATTTGGTAACTTCTGTTTCAATACTGCCGCCTGCCAAGGTTTACACTAAGTGTTGTTCCTTTCTTGTTCTCGAGGACAGCCAAATTATGATTATATAGTCTTCAAGTATCTTGACCTCAAAGTCCAACACGGTTCAACTAATTGCAACTTCACTATCTTTAAATTTTTTAATTTATTTGTGCACGTGTGTGTGTGCACATGTTTATGTGTGGATGCCTGAACAGGACATTAGTGTCCTCCACCATCACTCTGTATATTCCTTTGAAGTGGGGTCTCTTCCTGAAGCTGGGGCTCATGTTTTGTTGGCTAGGTTGGATGGCAGCTGGTCCCAGTAATGCCCCTGTCTCTGCCTACAAGCCATCTCTCCAGGCCGTACTTCACTATTTTGCAAAAAATCAAACACACAAATTTATTATTACCCATCTTCTCAAAATTCCTCACAGCTTGGCTTAATCTACGGGATTTGGGCTGTCGTTTGTTAAACTCTACATTCTAGCTGTACATACTCCTAATTCCTGTTATTCACCACATGTCCCCATCCTCGATAATGGCTCTTCTCTCCATGTCACACAATTCTGATTATTGTATGTGCTCAAGACTGCATAGAAAATGAGACAAAGGAGACATTTTTCTTTAAAAAAATTTTTTAATTATGTGTATATATGTAAGTTTGTGCACAGGTTTGAAGGTAACAGGGAGCCAGAAAAGGGTGTCAGAGACCTTGGAGATGAAGTTACAGGTAGTCGGGAGTGAGTGCTAGAAACTCGCTGGGTTTCCAGTGAGGGCCCTGGAAGAGCAGCTCTCTCCCTGGGAGAGCAGCCAGTGCTCTTAACTGCTGAGCCTCTGGCCAGGCTCCTGTTTTACTTTTCTTTAAAGGCAGGGTCCCAAGTAGCTCTGGCTGACTTTGAACTTGCTATGTAGCTGAGGATGACCATGAACTCCTATCCCTCCTGCCTCTATGTATGTATTGGGATTACAGACAAGTTCAAACATAGTGTACAGACTGTTGGTGGCTTAGGGTAGTCTACCTTCTCAGAAAAGTAATTTGCCATGTACATTAAAAACTTCCAATTGCTTACACTCTCAGCACTTGAGGCTGAGTCTGAGTTTCAAGTTCATGGTCAGCCTGTTACAGACTGCTAGAATTCAGAATTGTAATTGTAAATGCACAGTTTATTATATAATATCCTTCAGCTACTTAACCCAAAGCTGTTTCTTCAGAAACAAGACTGTCAACAGCATCTCTTTGAGAAGTTAAAAAGTGGACATCAGTGAAAATAGACCTGTAGCTAATAGGAGTTAACAAAGTGAACAAAATGCTCACCAAGTGAGCAACAGGATACAGAAGAACACTAGAGGAAGACCTAGGAAAATCTCATAAAAGAGATAACTACATTAGTCACTGAAGGGTTATGTATTTCTGTTAGCCTAGAGTAGAAAGCAAAAGACATGAGGACAGGCCTGGAGAGAAGGCCCGGTTAAGAGCCATGGCTGCTCTTCCAGAGGGCCTGGGCTTCATTTCCAGCATCCACATGGTGGCTCACAATTGTCTGTAACTCCAGTTCTAGCGGATCCAACACCTACTTCTGGTCTCTGTAGGCACGGTACATGTGTATGGTACAGACATACATGCAGGCAAAATACCCATACAGATTAAATAAAAGTAAATTTCAAAAGCGTAACGATGCCACTCCCTTTACTCCTTCAGAGCTCTGAACCTTGATCTCTCTTGTACACAATCCCCATGACTCCTCTTCATCCTTTCCACAGGAATGGCTGAATTAACAACACACAAACAACTCAGTTTATTAAACTATGGATCTCTACTCCATACAAGATCATGCATGGGTCACCAGAGGACTCAACACAAATCTGGCAACACTAAAAGGTTTTAAGTATGTAATGACAAAAAATTAATTGAAAATCAAATATGCAGTAAATCCAACATGCAGCACAGGACCACCACATTGTATGGAGCCATGCAGTGAGACCTTTTTTTTAAAAAACTCAGAATATGTGTATTTTGTACTATGCATGCTTTTATAACACACTGCACCGTGAACTCTGCCTGAAACACCTCAGCTCAGACTACTGGGTGCTATGAAGTTTCTTTCCCCCATTAGAAACATAATGGTTTAATTACATAAAACCATTATGTAATTATTTGTAACTATTATAAAAAGATTTTCAAATGTTTTTCCCATCATCTCCCTTTAGCATCTAATTATCAAATTAGTATTGTGATAGTCTGAAGAAAAATGGCCCCCATAGGACCATGTTTGAATCCCTGGTCCCAGGTGGTGGAGTTGTTCAAAAGAGCAGCAGATGTGGTCTTGTAAGAGGTGTGTCTCTGGGGTGGGTTTTGAGAAGCTGATGCAATTTCCAGTTAGTGCTCATGTGCACACACTCTTCTCTCTGCCTTCTGGCTGCTGTCTTTACAGGTAAACTCCTAGACACCATCCAGGACCATGCCATACTCCCCACCAGATGGTCATAGACTTTAGGCTTCTGAAACGGTGAACCCCCAAATTAAATGATTTCTGTATAAGCTGCCTTGGTCTTGATTGTCACAGCAATGGAAAAATAAGATGACCATGTTCCTGGATTGTATAAATTATTGCACGATTTTAAAAATTGCTGTTATGGGGTCTGGAGAGATGGCTCAGTAGTTACTAGTATGCACTCACTGTTCTTGAAGAAGACCTGGGTTCAGTTCCCAACACCCACACCAGGTAACTCACACCTTCCAATCTCCATGGGCACCTGCACTTATGTACACACCCCTCAACATATATACACATGTTTAAAAATAAGTAGGTATGTATAGGTTTTTCAAGATAGGGCTTCTCTGGCTGTTCTGGAACTCTGCTGTAGACCAGGCTGGCTTTGAATTTAGAGATTCATCTATCTTTGCCTCCAGAGTACTGGGCTTAAAGGTGTGCACCAGCATGCTCGGGTCATTTGAATTATTTTGATCATGTTTTTCCCCTCTCCCAATGCCTCACCTCCCTACTCACCCAACTTTATATGCTTTCTTCTCTTTTTAAAGCAAGAGAAAGAAAAAAACCATACACACAAACCCCCACCAAAACCCCACAAAAGTGGAAATCAAAATAAGCAAATAACAGGTCCTAGGATAAAAAGTGCCAAACAAAGTGAAATGAGGCAAAGTCTACAAAAATACCACTGAGTTCATTCTGTGTGGGCACGGGGCCTGCCCTGAGGTGTGGCTGATATACCCAGCTGGACTCCACTGGAGAAAAGCCATTTCTCCTTTGCTGGTGGGTATCAATTGGAGATAGTGTCTTGTTCACGGGAGGGAGCGTGTGCCCACTCCCCAGTCTGAGCTGGTAACCGTCTGTCTCGAATCTGTGCAGGCCTTGTGCCTGGTGCCACACTCTCTAAGAATTGCTGTTCTGTCCTTTTCCAGAAACTAAATGTTCAGTTGCAGCAAGACAGAAGTCCTTGAATAACATTCCTCAACCCTCACTACTGTGTCTGTGTGTGTGAGTATATGTTTGTATAAAATAAATGCACCCCACCCTCCCTCGTTTGTTTGTTTGAGACAGAGTTTCTCTGTGGAGCCCTGGCTATCCTGGAGCTCACTCTGTAGACCAGGCTAGCCTCAAACTCAGAGATCTGCCTGCCTCTGCCTCCAGAGTGCTGAGATTAAAGGTGTGCACCGCCACTGCCCGGGTATAAACAACATTAAAAAAATTAACCACAGATCTAATTTCATAAATTAAAGCCAGCATTTATTTTAAAAGTTGTACACAATATTCATTTGTATTTTAGCAGAAAACAGTTTTTCAGTTATGGATAATTGTCTAGCTCTTCCCAGCCAGGTTGTGGAACACTCTAATTGATAAGAGAAAAAAATAAGTCAAATCATCTTTGCAAAATAGGCTTATTTCTAATAATTGTGATGATGTGAAAAATAAAAACCCCTCAGCTTGATTTTTAACGAGGCTTTGGCTGCAAAGCACAACGTAGCTGAATTGACACCTTAATAATAAGTATGCAACGCACTGCAATAAATCAAGAGTATTCTGAATGTTTCTTAAAACTCTCCAAATAAAGGGAGAGAGAGAGAGAAAAAAAAGCTCTGAAAAGTAGTTACCATCAGTGAAAACCATTTATTTTGTATCCTACAAAGATTCTTATTTCACTGCAAAAACTGTGTTACACATACAGTGGGTATGTGTGCTACTATTAAAACAGTAGCAGTGGCTCATGGGAGATGGGATTCCATAGTCAGGGTCTGTTAAAGAAGCAGAACCAGGGATGGCATTCATAAGGTTTCTTTACTGAAGAATTTCCAACAGAATTTTCAGAATCAATGTGACCAGTTCCATCAGTTTATTACCAGTTTTAAGGGAAGCCAAAGTTTGTAATTCAGTTACATGCCACGACGAGTATTTCTAACACGGCACAGTTGTTCAGGAAGGAAGCATATTTGAAAAACTGCAGGGCACACAAGCTCGGAAGTCATTAATCTTAACACCAATGGGTTTTTCAAATGAAGGTTCATGGCGAAAAGCTCTCGTTAGGTTTCTGCATAGATGCTGTTGGAGAACGTGTACGGGAGAATGTCGGCTGGGAGCAGAAGCTAAAGTTTGCGGAAACAGATGTCCGTTCACTCACTGCCCAACCCACAAAGAGGGGGCTGCAGCAGAGAAGCATCAAGTCAGCTGTGCGCGGCAGGCAGTGCTGTTCCGAAAGCTGTGCTCTTCTCTGTTTCCCAATGCTGGCAAACAGATTCAGCTTGCAGAAGCCTCTCAGCACACAGAGGTGGCTCTCAAGATAGTCAAGTTTAGAGGCTACTCATATTGAAGGATGAACTTATATCTTGGATGGAGCAGAAATCCAATTTGGTTCTTTTTTTTTTTCAATAATGATTTATGGCTCTCAAAACAGTTATTTGTCAGATTAAAAAAAAATTCAGTGATTTAAACATGCTGCTTCGGGGAAGTAACTGGAATATATTTATGTTAAAAGATAAAATTGAAAGTTTTACTAAAAAACATCAAACATGGAGAAACAGGGTGAAAACTGGTTCTTTAGAAATGTTTACAGTAGAGGGATTTTTAATTGAAAATAACCTCACAGGCAGGAAAGGGTTAAGAGCACTTGTCCTTTGAAACACCTAAGTTTGGTTCCTCCATCCATATGGTGACTCCCTAACCAGCCTTCCCTGACTCCAAGTCCAGGGGATCTGATACCCTCTTCTGGCCCCTGAAGGCATTGTACACCCGGTTCCACAGATGTACATGCAGGCAAAACACCCATACACATAGGTTATTTTTTCCTGAAAATCTGATGGAAATTACTCTCCCCAGAAACAGAAAATCACAAGTTTACATTCCTTTACAGCCCAATACAATATGCTAAATATAAAGGTTTGCAAAGCACATAGCCAGACCAAGGGATTCCCTACTTCAGAACCCCAGAGGTAAAGTTTTAGCAGTTTATCACACTGAACAGAAACCGTGGAAAGCGACACCCTCATTACACCATTTCAACCTCCTGCCTCACTTATTCTGCTTCTGAGACAGTTCAAAGTCCATTTTAGGCACGATTCCTGAATGGTCCAGTATATACTGTACATAGGAAGAGTTTGCTGGGATTGGAGGACAGACCTCAGTTAATCCCCAAAAATTTCAAACGGAGGCCCATTTTCCTAGAGAGGGTTTTAAAAGGCTGAGCACACACAAATGCACGTGCATATGTGTGTATATGTATGTATTCCAGCACACATTCATGTTCATTCTGAGGTTCTCATGATGTCTGTCTTTGCTATCACTGGGGCAGGAATTACACACTTCGCCTCACCCACAGTAGATATTTAGGGTTTGTTGCCTTGGATTCCTCTGCTTCAAGACCTTTCAACTTTGTGTGTAACACACAATGATGAAATCAGTTACATTTATTGACACATGTTTTTTTGTTTGTAACAGATACAAGTATCTTCTTTAATGACAATGAAAGCAACTTTAAAACAGCTTTTGAAACCAGAATTCGGAGGCCATGAAGGGAACAGTCCTGAAGCTCTGACCTGGAAATGTGCACTTTGGTTACTGCCACCCTTTAACTACAGGCCTCTGGAATGACCGCAAATGGAAAACTTACACTGTTTCCAAAGGCTCAAGATGCACACCAAAAGGTTACTACACATACTGATATAAATACCACCTTTCCTTTATCTTCTATATGTCTTCTTGGGTTTCCATATATGGTTTCTACGCCAGTTTGGCTGGGAACTCTAGGCGAACTTTGGTGCCTCAGCCTCCTGAGTGCTGGGATTACAAGCATACGTCACCAGCCTCGCTCCCACAGGTCATCCGGCCTCTGTTCATTCTCAGTATTGAATGGTCCACAATGCACTCCTTTTCTCACCTTCCTTGGATCTCCCCTAACTTACTTGAATTGCTGTCCCATAAACTACAGCTCCTAAGACACCCTCCCAAAGCAATTTCCTTTTCATTTTGCAGTTTGAGTTCAACAGATCAATCTCTTTCCAAATTTGCCAAAGTGGACACATAAAGTTTAAAAAC
Organism: Pachyuromys duprasi; assembly: GCA_028658305.1. NCBI lineage: Eukaryota > Metazoa > Chordata > Mammalia > Rodentia > Muridae > Pachyuromys > Pachyuromys duprasi. The sequence goes on from CM053766.1 coordinate 76,095,683, forward strand.
AATCACCCAACCGGGTAATCAAGCAGACAGTTTTCAAAACAAATAAACGAACAAACCCTCCCTCAAAGTCTAAGGCATACTTACAACTTCCAGGGGGTGGGAAAAGCCCTACAAGAATTTCACGTCACGGTTTTTTGTTTTTGTTTTTCCTGTCCTTTCCATCTTAGGCAGACCTGAGAGTCCGTTATGGACAACCTGGCAATATTCCTACCTCACAGGAGGCAGGGTCTTAACAAAAGGGTTACTCCTGGAAGCTTTGATGCACCCTAGTGCATGAAATACCTCAGGCCACCTTTCCTCCTAGAAGCAACCCGCAGCGGCTGCTTGACCTCTCCGTGCAGGAAGACTCAAGAGCGGCCAGCGGGCCAGCATCCCGTAGCCCCAGGGTACACGGCCCGCCGGTCCCGCGCCCCGCGGCTGCCCTGCACCCACCACGCGCGCAAGCCCCGGGGCGGGGGAAGCGTTCCCTGCGGGTGGAAGTTCACCGACCCCGCCCAGGCTCCCTGGGCCTCGGGCAGGCACTCGGGTACCGGGGCTCGGACACGGTGCGTGTGTGGGGGGGGGAATGGGCGCCTGGGCCGCTACGCTTGGCGGTTGGGCCACCCCGCAGTCGACTTACCCCTCCCTCCGTGGCGGCCGCTGGGCTGGAGAGAGCTGAAGGCGAAGGGGAGCCGAGGCTAAGGGTAGAGGGGAGCTTTCTGGGTTTGCGTGTTTGGGGGTGGGGGTCAGAGTTCGTGACCCCACCCTCGGCTCGGCTGTGCGTGGTGCTCTTGGCGCCTGCGCGTTGGCGCGGTGGAGAAGCGGCCAGCCGTGGTGACGTTCCCTGGGTGAAGCCGAGGGCCCCCGGAGTCCAGCGGCGGTTCTGGAAGTCGATTGCCCCCTGCAGGTGTGGAGGAAGACGGCCGCCGCAGCTGCGTGTCCACCCGATGCCCTGAAAGGGTAGTACCCTGCTCTTACAACACCTGCAACTCTGACGCCAGGCCTCCGCGGGCACGTGCACCCAGGTGCTCAGACCCAGACACAGGTAAGTGGAAATCAACCACAACCGAGGGCTGGAGAGATGGCGCAATGGTTAGGAGTACTTGCTGGTCCTCCAGAGAACTCTGATTGCCAGCACCCTCATGCCTGGTGGTTACAACCTCCTGTAACTTTAGTTCCATTGGGTTTGGTGCCCTCTTCTGGTGCACAAACATATGTGCAGGCCAAATACCTTATACGGAAAGTAAAAATGTTGAAAAAAAAAGAGGAAGAAGAAGATGGGGAAGAAGAGAAGAAAAGAACAACTAGAAGACTTTTGAAACAGGCACGGTCAGATCTTAGACTGCTCTTCTAACTCGTGATCCTCCTGCCCCCCTCTCCAGTGCTGTAGGATTAAAAAAATTTTTTTCCCATTTATATATAGGTGTTTTACCTGCATGCATGTCTGAGCACCACACGTGTGCCTGGGGCAGGTGGAGGTCATCAGGTCCTCTGGATGTGAAATTACAGATGGTCGTGAGTGGCCATGTGGATGCTGGGAATTGAACCACGGTTTTCTACAAGGGCAGCCAAGGCTCTTAACTGCTGAAGCCATCTCTCCTGCCCCGTAAATAGTTTTAACTGAGAAATAATAAACCTAAGTGGTTTGGGATAGATGTCTTTCATCTCTGGAAAACTGGGCTTTGTAACAGCTACTCTCTTATATTAGTTCACCAGATAAGAGTGCTGTGTAGGGTGAAAGGAGCCGGAAACACTCTGGTCCTGACTTGACCCAAGACCAGGGCGAAAGAAAGAACACCCTGACTCTTACCTGACCCTAAGTGCCAGGGTGCCTTTCCCAGAAGAGCAGTAATACTGCTGTTGGGGAAACCTTTCCGCCTGCCTAAGCAGAGCTGGAACGCCTACAGTCCAGGTATAATCCAATCACATAGAACTTCCCAGCAATATGACACGCTAAGGCAAAAATCACTGCGAATTTTACCCAGCTGTTTTTAGTAAAGAGCAGGAATACAATGACTACTATATGTTCCTAAGGGCTGCTTCTGGTTCATTTTGCTAGAGGATAGTTAAGTTCCTGCTGGCCAATAAAGATTTGCAAAACAAAAGGTCACTAATCGAACGTGACCTTCTGACAGTGGTCACCTGTGGCAAGGAAGCTCTGAGCTGCCTTCTAAGTACTATGTGGTTAGACTTTGAGGCAATCTGGAAGTTTCCTTTGCATCTAAATAAGCATTGTAGAAAAGCAGCCAAACTCAGAGCAGAAACCCAAGGGGGGGGGCGGAAAGAACAAACTCTTTTTGCCCTAAGTAGAATAACTGTCCCCTGTGTTCCCGGTGCCTCAGGTATGTAATCTTAGCACTTGGGAGGGAAGGTTGGAGGAACAGGAGCTCAAAGCCAGTTTGAGGCTAGCCTGCCTGGGCTGCACATCTTAAAAAAAAAAAAAAAAAAAAAAAAAAAAAAAGAATGTCATTTCCCTTTCCCTTTGGAATTAGGTATTTAGGCATAGAAAAGGACTTGTGACCATCCCTAGCATCAGGTTTTATACATGTTCACAAAGCCTACCTCTATCTTAGTGTTTGGACTGGCCATAGTGCAGCCCTTCTACTAACCTGGACCACAGGGCGCAACCCGGTCGTAAAACTAACTACACAAACTAAACAGTCTTGGAGACAGAAGCCACCTCAGGAGCACTGCTGTAGGTGATGTGTCTCTCTCTGTCACACTCCAACAAAAGGATGCCTACTCAGGTTCATTATAAAGTATGGCTTAAAAGACCTCGTCAAAGTTGGGCTGGGTGGCACAAGCCTATGATTCCAGTTGCTAAGGAGCCTGAGGTGGAAGGTCTGGAGACTGAAGGCCAGCCTGGACTACACAGTATCAAAAATGAGTAAAAAAAACCCCAAAACCTCTAATAAAGAACTTCACACCAGAAGTAGATATTATAGTAAATTTATTTTGTATAAATTATAATACATATTAACATTATTTACAATGCTATTTTTATTTTATAAATGATCTTCATATGAACAGTAAGATACAAACCATTATCACTTTAAGTAAAAAAGGTGTTTTGAGAAAAAACATTTAAAATATTTTGAAACTGGTTTTCCCATACAGCAAGTAACTCCACAAAAGGAAAAGTTGTTTCCCTTTGCTCCCCAGCTTAAAGGAAAAAGAATATTTTGATATTTAGTTTTTTAAAGGCTCTACTACCTTTATTTTCTTTTTTCCCAGGCAAGTTACCATGGGAGCCACCACTGTCTTTGCAGTGTACTAAATACACCTGTTTTCTTTCTTAAAATTCTTTCTTAGTAATAACTAACTTTTCTTATAAGGGAACACACCATCGATTTTCATTTAGAAAATAATGGCCTAAGCTCCAGAGTATGTGTACTGAAGATACTTTTTAGGGACTCATAGAAGATGCTTAAGTCAACAAGTAAACCTTTATTCACTGTATGTATGGCATTCTTGTCAGATGTGGTAAACTCCAGTTAGTAAAGCTCTTTTCAAGAACAGAATGTGGTAAGAGTAATGGAAGTCTGATTATGAAGTGAGGATTATAGGAACACAGGAAAGAGTGCATTTAGTCTAAAGGACAGAAGAAGAGGACCCCATCAATGTGGAGTGTCAGATAACACGGAAGCAGAGCTGGGCTGACCTGACATGAGAACAAACAAATAAAATGGTATGAACAGAGAAAAGCTGAAGTAGGTTCAGTTGGGGTGTATGGGACCGGAAGAATTGTTCCACGCCAAGCCACTGGGAATGCTACCAACGTCCATAGGAATGGGGATTAGATTAGAATTCTGCTTCAGACAGATTGCTTTGACAATGTTTAAAACAGACCGCAAAAGGGAGTTGTTGAGAAAAAAAAGTGTTTCTCTAGATAAGGGATTGAACTCAGCACCTCGTATACAGCAGGCCAGTGCTGTGGCACTCTGGTGCGCCCCAGCTCAGGGGGAAAGCTCTAGCAACCATAAGCAGAGGGATGAGGAAAGAAAGCACAACACAGACTGAAGAGTCAGTTCCAGAACCCCATGTGGTCTCCTGGGATGAGGAAGCAAGAATGTTAGTCCTGACACGAATGTGGGCTTGCAAAATGGTGAGGGAGGTAGGCATAAGATCAGGGTCAGAATAAGGGCTCGGGAGACTCTCAGTGACAGCCGAGTCTTGTTACTGAGTGAGGCAGGGTGACACACGGAGGATGAGGCAAGAGGAGCTATCTTGTGAAAAAACAAAACAAAACAAAAAAACAGTGAGATTCTTACTCAAAACAAAACACCTTGGAAATTGTGTTCTCTGTTTTCAACTAGAGCTCCAAAGATCCAAGACAAATGGATAGAATAAATATAATATCTATTCTAAGGATCACATGGTACAATGAGATAGGATTTACCTCTGGAAATTCCAGCATTTTGACCACAATGAGCACACTGGAAGCACAGTTAGCACATGCTGTGATAAGTACATTTCCTACATGGCCCACTATATTCCTGGCTAACAAAAACATATGTTCGAGTTGTTGTTCTTAGTATCATTGCATTGTATTATAACTTAAAGAAGGGTGTGTGTGATTTCATTTTTTAAAAATGCTAGTAAATACTCAAATGATCAAGTTTCTTACTGGAAAAAACTAGGGCCATCAGGGAAAACGGAATAATACTGGTTACATCAGAAAATGGGAAGAGGTTCAGAAACATGGGCTAATGTAACAAACATCCCTTTTCATTCTCTTAGACTTGGTGTTTAGCTGCTTAAGACAGAGGAGGAGCGCTGCTTAGGGGCTGTCGGAGCTCAGCCTGCCATCGTGTCTTGGTCCCTTTCTGGCTGAGCTTAGGAGGCACCTGAGCAAAGCTTTGATGGCAGCACATGCATGTGTAATGAGCAGCGTCTCTGGGACCCAGAATCAAGGTCTCCTTAATATCATTCACCATTAAGTGACAGCAATGGGGGTAGCTGAGGGGTAGAGTACCTAAAGAACCTGGCTCAGTAATATTTTTAAAGTAGTTTTATAGCAAATTATGAATACATTCTTACTTGCCATTGAATGAGCCAGGTTAAATAAATTATTGACCATATTTAGTAGGTTATAAAGATCATGGAGGGACAGGGAATGCAACCTTACTCCACATTTAAAATGTTAGGGTGGGAGTAGCTGTGATCTAATAGCTTCTATGCTGTCTTTTCCAAAATTTTCCACAGGACTAAGCAATTAGCAAACATAACCATACATGGATTTCATCATGTAGGGCTTACTTTGTGCGCTAACTTTTCCTTATACATATTTAGACTTTAAACAGTTTCTTGATTCTGTGAAGTATTAGGAAACAAAATGTTCTGGTTAATACTTCTTAGACATTTTGAGGTTTATAAGCAAATCTTAAGGAGGTCCAGAATTCAAAGAGGACAAAATATGAAAATATAAAGAACCCTGGTTTCCAAAAGGAACACACTACAAACATTACACAGATGTTTACATGAAAAATATTTATGTGATCCAATTAAAATGAGTTACAAAGAACTGGCTTACTCCTGTGGCAAGGAAGCATGAAGGGTTGTGTGAAATTGCACAGGGCTTCAAATTATGCCATAGCCAGAAACAGCCAAGAAAAACTACATCTGCTACCTTTAGGTCTAGTTTATCTGTACCAAATAGCATCCAGAAGGCCTCATGAGTGTTCAGGATGAAAAAAAAATAGTATTCAGGATATAATTTTCAACTACTGACATCACATTAAATTTAACCTCATCTATAAAGAAGCAGAAAATTCTTGCATCCTTTAATAGATATCTATGGAAAACCTTGCCTTTTAGCTGACAGTTTAAACTCCGTCAACAAAATATTTAAACACTGAAATGATTTTCAGCATGTTAACTTCATGCTTCTGCTGCTAATCAACAAGTTAATGTGCTCGGGGTATCCATGTTAAACAGTAAATGACCAGAGTAAAGAATATGAACCTTTCCTAACGAGGACCACTGGCTGATAAAGTCCGCCGTGTTCATGTACATCTGTACTCCCAGTTTCTGGGAGCTGAGGCAGGATGATGAGTATGAGGCTGGGCTCATGAGCCTGGGCTGCATGGAAGGACTGTGTCTCAAAAGAGACAGAGGGAGAGAGGGCGAGCAAAATTTAAATGTCAGGGGGAACAAATCAAAGTAGCATAATATTTCCTTAAAAAAAGAATGATAGTGATTGCAGATCACTTTTAAAATACATGTTAGAGAAAATATGACACTCTTTTAGATATAAATACCATCACTGACTTGGGCTCAAACTCTTAAGAATAGTAGAGGGTATTAGGTAACATGTTACCTGCCATAGTCTATTTTTTAAAGCACTAATCACTGAGCCTGGTGGCACACACATGGAATCCCAGCACTTGATCACCAGCCAAGCTGGTGAGTCCCAGGCATGGGTTACACAACAGGACCCAGCCAGGCTGGGTTCCAGAGGGAGCTTCTGTCTCAAAAAACAAATTAAAAAAAAATCACATTTACACTGAACTGGCAGTTTGAGATAAAGACTGGGCATGGTGGTGCAGGCCTAGGCAGACATACTGCAGCTCAAGGTGTGCCTGAGCTACCCAGCTAGTTCAAAGCCAGCCTGGCAATTAGCAAGATCCTGTGGGATGTGGGGGTCAGGGGGCGACACAGTTATCAGTACAGACTCTGCTGGGATTTTACTTCACAGTTACTGAGGTAGAAGCTGGCTATGTGTATCTATATTGCAACATAAAAAGTTCCAATTAAGTTTAGTGACTCCAAGTTTGCATTTTCAATAGCAATTTTATAATTATAATTTCTAAACCATACATTGTATGGACATTTGCTAATTAACATGTGTGTTTTACTTGCAAAGATTTACCAATAGTAAAAGTGTCATGGTGTAAGGCAGAGACAATAGTGTGGATGGCACATCACCAATACTACACAGAATACAGTTTAAGGTAAGTTCCCATCTCTAAACAGTACTTTAGAATTCAGTATGAGTCTCAGAATCCATTCTGACTGGCAAGTAAACATCAACATTTTAATAAATAACATACATGAAAAAACGTTTTTCGGAACTGTATATACCTAACGACACTTTCTCTCCTAATGCCTGTGTGTGGTTTATCTTGGCAGTGTTCACCTTGCGTGGCTTTCAAGAAGCTTTGAGTCCATTCTGCTGAGCCTCCACCTTGCTGGGATCAGGGAGGGAGTGAAGCCAGTGCTGCTACAACACTGTGCCTTCTTGAAAGGCTTCTATCCACCTGGGGATGAGAGGTATCCGTTAGGCGAGTGACACCTGTGAGTGGGACCCTGAGAGCTTTCCTACAGCACACTGGCATTCACAGGGAACTACCCTTTGTTTGGTAATCTGCTGTTTGTGGCATCACTTCTTCAAGTGTGAACATTCTGAGATGCCCTAGGGTAACTGAGAAGGCATGGTAGCAAAGGTGTTTGCCACCAACCCTGACAACCCAAGTTTAGTCCCTGGGACTTACGTGGTGTAGGCTGGAAACTGGCTCCTGCAGGTTATTCTCTGACCTCCATACTAATGACACATACACACACACACTAAAGAAACGTTAAACACGCATGCTCGAGCACATGTGTGTGTGTGTGT
>CM053766.1:76103776-76153910 GCA_028658305.1 Pachyuromys duprasi
GGGAGTGGAAGGGTAGGAGGGAATGAGGGAGGGGGCTACGCCTGGGATTCAAAGTACCTAACCTGTGATTGAGATAAAAATAAATAAATTAAAAAAAAAAAACAACAATGTGGCCAACTGGCACCAAATGCCTAGTTTTCAGTTTGTTGGGGCTTTTGACACATCTTCCTCATTAACCTTGATCTTTGATTTAAAGTGAGAGAGAAATGTATAATTCTTTTTTTTGGTTGGACACTTATAGCCCATTGTGGGGTTATTTTGTGTAAGAAAACAGGGAGGGAGGACATGGAAGAGGGAAAAAATACAGGAAACAATTCAGAGTCAGAAAAACACATACTTCTCAATTAACTTGAACATCATATAGTAAGAAAGATCACTATAAAGACACAGTTAACGTTTTTAGGAGTTCAGGATGAGTGTGGCATGTACCCAAAACCAATGAAATGTTAACCTCAATGATCATGAAAACATACAATGAAAAATAAATATTGTCAGATTACAGAAATGATATGGCAGAGAGAGACAGCACATGCTGTCAGAAAAAGGCTCGCCAGGGGCTGAGAAGATGGCTCAGTCGTAGTAACAAATCCTGCGGAGCAATCATGGGGACCACTTAGCAAGCCCCAAATTCCACAAATACTTGTCCTCCAGTTCCAATGGAATCAACTACCTGCCTGCATGTGCTATCCTGGCAAAATGTCTTTTCTTTTTATTTGTTTGCTTTTGGTTTTTTCGAGACAGGATTTCTCTGTGTCATCCTGGCTGTCCTGGAACTCACTATGTAGAGCAGACCAAGTATTAAGATTAAAGGCATGTGCCAACACTGCCCAACCAAAATCTCATTTCAATATATGTGTGTGTACATGTATGTGGATTTAATGACCACACACACACACACACACACACACACTTACCTAGCTGAGAGGATGAAAGAACGTTCCACACTTTCAATCTTTAATTCATTCTGATATGCTTCTTGCGTAGGTTTTCTGACCTGGAAGAGGGAACAGATATCTGACAAACTTAATGCCACAAATCCGACATGGGAACAGTAACTGAAGTTGCCCAGGCCCCTGGATACTGCTGTCCACAGCCAGTCTCCTCACTCAGCATTATCTACCGCCATGCTTTGTCATCTCTGTTTTAGACAACTTTAAATACCCACAAGCAGCTATTGCCCCATCTCCAAGCCTTAGGTCACAATATTCACCCTATAGAAGACCTTTTCCCAGTGTCCCAGCATGGCAGTCTAAAATTAATACCTTAAGGTTCACTGTCTTTCTCCAGAAAGACTTCCCAGATTCTCTCTCATGTGATAGTTTTTGCTTTGTGTTGTATTTGGGAAAGGGTCTCACTGTGTAGCACTTGCCATTCCCCAGCTGTCTATCAAAATCAGCACAGCAATCCCCTCACCACACCTATTACAGATGCACACTCTTCTTGGCTATGGCGGCTCACACCATGATCTCAGCCCTCAAGGAAAGAAGACAGAAGAGTGTCCTGACTGCTAAATTGGCCTGTGCTACAGAGTGAACTCTATCTCATAAAACCATAAAAAGATTGGCATGGTTGCTCACATCTATGACTACAGCACTTGGGAGGTTGAGGCAGGAGGATAAGGAGCTCAATACCAGCCTTGACTACAGAGGCCAGCCTGGGAAATAAAATAAGGCACAATCTCAAACCAAGCCTTTAAAAAGACCCTGTGGTGGATTGAATGACTCACAGGGAGCAGCACTAATGGGGTGTGGCCTTTTGGAAAAAGTAAGTCATTAGGGGTGAGCTTTGAGTTTTCAGATGCTCAAGCCAGGCCCATGTCACTCTCTCTTCCTGCTGTCTGCTGATCTAGATGTAGAGCTCTAAGTTACTCTCTAGTACTATGTCTGCCTGCATGCTGCCATGCTTCCTGCCATGATAATAGACTAAACCTCTGAACTGTAAGCTACCCCAGTTAAATGTTTTCTTTTGTAAGAGTTGCAATGGTCATGGTGTCACTTAACAGCAATAGAAAACCTAATTAAGACAACCCTGCAAAACATACACAGAAACATATATATATTTGAGATGATAGTCCTACTATGCTGCCTCAGGTAGTCTTGAACTCCTGAACTCAAATTACCCTCCTATCTTAGCCTCCTGTGTACTAAGGATTAAAGGCAAACATCACTAATCTGTCTTTGGCTCTAAATTCCATTTGTTTATATGTTTGTTTGTTTTTATCTATTTGTTTATTTGTTATATTTAAGCAGAGTCTCAAGTAGATAGCTTAAAATTTACTACGTAGTGGGGAAAGCCCTTGAGCTCCTGATCCACTTGCCTCCTCCTCCCAAGGGGTGAGATTGAAAGTGAATGCTGCCACACTCATCTTGAACTCCTGAAAATGTTACCTGTGTCTTTACAGTGATCTTTCTTACTGTGTATCCAAAGATATTATGTGTATACTATTGCAAAGTCTCATGGACATGGGAAGGTTTGGGAAGAAGCAGGGACAAAAATGAATCATCCTTTAATTCATCCTCATGTTTTTCTTTTTTATCAATCTGTTATTAGTTTTGTTTATAGTCATTCTCAATAACTATTCCTTGAATAAATTAATGCAGGAGTAAACCACTGACAGGAATGAACAGATGCATAAGCAGAAGCAGACAGAAACAGAAAAGTGAGGGTGTGAGAAAGACGACTAGCTGGGGATTCTCTTTTGCATGTGTTTGGGTAAATGAAAACTGCAAAATGAACACCAACCTTCATTCCAGCCAACGAGAGCATGTTGTTCAATTTGTACATCCCAGATTGCATGGGTGTTGTATACAGCAGGGCATCATTAAACTGAAAGCACATCACAAAGCCACTTACAGGAACTAATTTTATCAACAAAGATATTAATAACACATAGGAATAAAGGGAAAAGATTACTTCTCAGAAAGTTTCTAAGGAAATGTGTTTCATTTCCAAGTTCTATTAGAGAGTTAATGTTTTATGGGTTCAAAATCACACTGAAAAACTACAATCGGCATGAATAAAAGAAACTAAATCCTAAGAGAGAAAAAAAATCTCATCAAGCATCATAACATCTCATCATTTCCTGTGCTTGAAATAAGCGATATTTGAGTGCACTACGTTTATTGGTTATACAAGCCTTCCACTAAGTATGTCCACCTGGACATGTCAAACCACACAGATTCTCTTACCAGGAAGAACATTCGGGGCTGCATGACTTTCCGAGACAGCTTCATCAGTGTGCCTTCTTTGAGAAAAACCTAATCCATGCAAGCAAACACTCAGTTAGTCCAACCATCACCACGTAACTACAATACACACAGAATATTCTTCCTCCTCAACTGTTTCTGTGGGAGCCTGGGAGACACAGCTTCTTTGTGACTTTTACGGTCATGGCTCCTTTATAAACCCTCCAAATGACTTAGAAATGGGATAAAAAAAAAAAAAAAACAGGTGGTGGCGGGGGGTGGGGGGGACGGCTAGAGAGATGGTTTACTGAGTAAAATTACTAGTTGCTATTGCAGAGGAAAGCGCTCAACTGCCTGTAACTCTAGTTCCAGAAGATCTGACACCCGCTCCTTGCCTCTGAGGGTATTGCAGGCACATGGTGTATGTTACACACAGGTAGATGAAACTCATATGCATGAAATAAAAATAAACAAATATTTTCTAATTAAAATTTTATTTTTTTGTTAATTACAGTTTATTTACTTTGCATCCCAGCTGTAGCCCCCTCCCTCATTCCCTCCCAATCCCACCTCCCCTCCCTCATGATCTCTCTGCCCCTCTCTAAGTCTTCTGATAGGGGAGGTCCTCCTCCCCTTCCATCTGACCCTAGCTTATCGGGTCTCACCAGGACTGGCTGCAATGTCTGTGGCATAGCTAGCGTGCTCCTTCCGTGGGGGTGGGGGTTCGGGGGGAGGTCAAAGAGCTAGCCACAGAGCTCGGACACAGCCCATGGCAGCTCAGTATCCAAGTGGGTTCCCTAGTAAGGGGAACAGGGACTGTCTCTGGCATGAACTCTGTGGCTAGCTCAAATAAGTATTTTTTAAGAGAAAAAAATGGTAGCAGTTTTCTTAGTTAGAAGGGTTCTTGCCTAGCATGCCTGAAGCTCTCAGTTTGATTTTTAGCACTTCAACAAACCAGGCATGAGACAGTGTGCCATTCTGTAATTCTAGCCCTTGCAAGGTGGAGTATAAGTTCAAGGCTAGCTTGTGTTATATACGACTCTGTCTTATAAAATAAAATATAGTGTTATATACGACTCTGTCTTATAAAATAAAATATAAAACACAATATTTTATTAAACATTAAAATATAAAAAGAAATATATTTAGAGCATATTTAATTATATATGATTAAATACAAAATTACATTTTAGGTACCATATAGATATATACTGTATATAAATAAAATCTAACTAAAACATATTTTAATCATAAAAATAAAAATATCAATATAAAATAAAAATATATAAATAAAAATATGAAAAATATTTTAGAAAAGGAGGACCAGTGAGATGGTTCAGTAGATAAAAGTAATAGCTTCAAAGCCTGATGACCTGAGTTCAATCCCTGAGACCTACATGGTAAAAGAAAATCCTCCCAACAATTGTCCTTTGAACTACACACACAAACACACACACACCCAAATATAATCTAATTTTTTTGTTAAAAAGGAAAAGAAGCCAAAAATGATGAAGAAATTTTGAAAAGCTCAGGCATGACAATCGGTCTCATAAATCCCATGCTAGCCCCAGGGCATTCTGTGGACTGACACAGCTGCCTGTGTGTTCTTGATCCTGAGCACATCTAATAGCCTGATAACACTGTGCATCTCCCTGACTCCATTTCTTAGACCACTTCCCTGTTCTGTGAGGAGCAGCAAAACAGCAATCTCATTCCCTTCTAGGCTTAAAGGTTTTAGATGGCATTGCCTTCAAAGCTGTGTGAGTTCAGTTGGTATTACACAATTAAACGATCCCATTAAATCACTCTATTGGAACTCCACGGGATCCTCTGCCTCTCTCCTAATTACATTGGACTGCTTGTCACCGAGATTTACATCATACTGTTTTGAGTGGATAGAATGATGTGTATTAGGTCAGTGAGGAGTAGCATAACTCATTTTCAAAACTAAAATAAAAATAGCTACAGACAGTACCCAGACACACTGTATTAAACTGTAGAAAGCATTCTAAAACACTTACCCGCCCAGGCTGCACAATTTCATGGTGTCCACTTAAGCTGTATTGAATTTGCATAAGCTTCTGAAAGTTGTCCTACAGAAGACAAGACAGAGCATGTGATGGCTGGGCTTCCAGGTTCCACAGTGTATAGCCCATCACTCCCAGATACTTACCCCTTGCTTCATGGTGTCATTGGCATGGTTAGCTACCTCTATCACAACTGCTAGAGCATCTAAAATGTACATGAACAGAAAGGGCATTTGGTCATTACCAATGAAGCAAACACATTCCCAACATTAAGCAGTTTTGGCTGACAAAATACCTACTACACAGAAACTAAAACATGGAGGAACTTTGGTTGCCCATGAATAGCCAGAACTATAGACATTAAGATTCAGTGAGAATATAACCAGAGAAAAACAGGCAAAAACAAAGCAAAATAAACAAAATCAATGAACAAATTGAGTCACAAGACACTACGGAGATCACAGATCATGTGCCAGGGCTGGGTTTTGCGAAGATTACTCTGCTACAAGGGTAAGAATAGGATTTTACCTAGTTACTAAGGTTTTCCCTAATAAAAACTGTCTTGGGAAATGATTCTGATAAAGCAAGCAGGAGTTATGAGAAATAATAAAGAGGCTGGAAGTATAGCTCAGTGATATAGCATGTACTTTACATGCCGAAGGCCCTGGTTCAATTTGAATACCAATAAACCAAAGTCTTCCAAAACAAGAGCAGAAGAGGGCTGGGTTCAGCCTTCCTCTATGAGACTGATTTAAAGAGATGTGAATTAGAAATAAGAGAAATGGGAGGCCCTGGTTTCATCCTCAATAGAGAAAGAAGAAAGAGAGGGTGGGAGAGAACAGAGGGACAGAAGGGAAGGCAATGGGAAGGAGGAAGACTGCCACACAGAAATACAACAGACCTTAGCACAGAATCTTCAAGCATCAGTTTGTATGCTGGGTGATTTAGCTTCATGGGACAATTTTTGGTCTGTAATTTGTGCTAGTCCTTTGCCTTTCACAAACATTTTTAAATGTTCCAACCACAGAATCTTTATACTTACTATAAAAGCATGTATGTATGTATGTATGTATGTATGTATGTATGTATGTATGTATGTATGTATGTTTTCAGGTTGGCCTTCTGCCTCAGCTGGGGTAATACTGGGATTATTGGCATGTACCATCACACCTAGCCAAGTCTTTCGTCTGGGGATGTGGCTGTGTCCCGTCCAAGAATATTGCGTAAAGAACAAGTATAAGATAATCTGTCACAATGACAAGGAAAGTCCCACTGGCCTTTTAGGGTAGGTGGCAGAGAAGTTCACTAACCCTTTACTGTCACTAACCTAGACAAAGATGCTTACCCTGCACATATGACTGGAACATTCTGAGACAAACAAGAGAAACATTAAAGGGGAAACCATGCTCTCTAAGAGCTTTATGTAAGTAAATGTTTAGCAACAAAGAGCCATTTCTCATTTAGCCAAGGCTGGCCTAAATCCTTATTCTAGATATTTCTCATGTAGCTAAGGCTGGCCTTAAGTTCTCATTTTCTCTCTCTCTCTTCTCTTTGTTTTTGTTTTCCAAAAAAAGGTTTTTCTGTATAGCCCTGGCTGTACTGTAACTCACTCTGTAGACCAGGCTGGCCCCAAACTCATAGAGATCAGCCTGCCTCTATCTCCTGAGTGCTAGGCCACTAAATCTTGATTCTGTTTCTTGAATGCTGGTGTTACCATGCCTGGCTCTGGGTATTCTTTATAATACCAACCCTAGAGGTTTCTGTATTCCTTAAACATGTGTTCTCTTCACTATTACTACTTAAAAACTGTATGTGTGTGTGTGTGTGTGTGAGAGAGAGAGAGAGAGAGAGAGAGAGAGAGAGAGAGAGAGAGAGAGAGAGAGAGAGAGAGGAGAGAGAGACGGAGGCTAGAGATGGAACTTGGGGCTTCATTCATGCTAGGCTAGGGCTCTACTACTGAGCTAAACTCATAACCTTACCACTGTTATTCAAGGAAAGTGGGCATTCCTTATATAACAAGCCCTACCACATGCCAGAATATATGTTCCTGACACTATCTTCACATGCATACACATGCTCAACCTGGATATGAGCATCTCTCTGGTCTGCTGCAATTTGCAGGGCTGAGAACCTTAAGACTGAGTGGGTGAGTGATGAAGACACTGCTTACTTTGTCACCTGGTGTTCAGGATCTACAATTCTACCCTCTGCATGCCATCTCTTTAAGAGATGCTGACAACTCTACCCCTTTAGACTGGCTGTCTATCTTTCAAAGATCTATTTGCTTAATTTTCCCTCACCCTGGTACAGTCCAATCCACAGCTGCCCTCTGCACCATTTACAGCTCTGCTTCTGAGCACACAGTGCATTTCACTGTTCATTGCTTATTTAATCTGTGCCTGTTTGAAAGTGGGTAACTTCCATGGACTTTATCTTGAAATCTTTACTTGCTTCACCTATGGAATCAATGACTACTTTCTTGAAGGCAGAAGTCCTGGGATGTGGGACAGAGGTCTCTTGGGACTATGTTTGCCAACGTCACTATAAAAAGGGTATGGGGGGGGGGTGTCCTGGTAAACAAACCCAAGCCTTGTGCATGTTGAGTGAACACTGTATTGCTGACGTAACCTCAGGTCAGCAATGCCTATTCTTCCTCCTGCCTACTCCAGCTCATCTACAGTCCTGCTTTTTCCCTAAGCCATCTTCTCTGCCTCCACAACTATCACGTTTTCCTCTTTCCAAATAACTCTGTACAGCTGAGGGCATCCTTACTCTAAAGCTATTGCCTGTATTATTTATTTGACGGTGATTTTAAGTTTCTTCATCAACTGGAGCAATGCTTTTACTGAAGACATGGAACATCATTTAGGCAATCTCAAACTTCTCTCTCTCTCTTTTTTAGAGATTTATTTATATTTAAAATGTACTTATTTTTATATGTGCCTTGGTGTTTTGTCTGCATGTATGTCTGTATGAAAGTGTCAGATCCCCTGGAACAGTGGTTACAGACAGTTTTGAGCAGCCATGTGGATACTGGGGATTTTAGAATAGCAGGCAGTGCTCTTAGCCACTGAGCCATCTCTCCAGCCCCCAAACTTTTCTCTTAAAATAAAATGCTAGTAATAACTCTGGGCTGTGGGTATCATTCAGTGGTAGAGCATTTGCTTAGCATGTGTCCCGAATTGAATTTATAGTATCTCAAACAACCACATCAAAGACGTAAATTGAGAGTAGAGGCACAGGCCTGGAAACTCGCATTCAAGATGCCAAGACAAGGATCATGAGTTCAAGGCTGTTCTTCCTCAGAACAAAATAGCAAGACTTGGTGGCAAGTATCTGTAACAACAGTACTTAGGACGTAGAGGCGGAAGGTCTAGAAGTTCAAGGTCATTCTTGGCTATATAGCAACTTTTAAGCCAAGCTATGCTACAATTAAAACTTGTTTAAAAAAATTAAGCCAACAAAAAACAAAACAACAAATAGAAACTAGAGAAGACATAAAATGATTATGCGACAATGATTATAAATCTCTAAAAATGGCTTTGAAAGAAACTCAATTTTTAAAAAATTATTTGATGTGTCTTAGTGTTCTGCCTGCATGTATGTATACTGGGTGCATGCCTAGTGCCTGCAGAGCCAGACAAGGGCATCAGATCTCCTGGAATTGGAGTTATGGATGACTATGAGCCAGAATGTGGGTGCTGGGAACTGAACCTGGGTCCTCTGCAAGAATAAGTATTCTTAACCACTGAGCCCCCATATTCACTCAAGTTTTAAATCTGAAGCTATATTGAATACATAAGGTAATGATCAAAATTCATAAATTCTTGGAGTGGACATGGACTTGTTTAATGAATTTCTGAAGAACCAAAGATAAGCCTATGACACCTGAAGAGGTAATATGAGCATTAAATAGAAACCCTAACCAGAGTTAATCTGAGACGTCGAGGCAGGGAGAAAAAGACAATATACTTCCTTGTGTCGTGTAGGCTATTTTCCTTACTAAAAAGGTCAGGTATGGAGGCACCTGACTGTAATTCTCAAGCTGGGGAAGACCTTGTGTATGAGGTCAGCTCTGATACACTGTAAAATCTTGTCTCCAAATACTGTGTGTTTGGGGGGAGGGGTTAAGATGTGAGATGGATGGACGGTATTAAGCCTCTAACAATAATGTTCGGCAGATACTTTAGATTTCATCCTTTTGTGGCTTCTTCTTTGATAGTCAGGGTGTCAACCGCAGCCCAGGCTAGCCTCAGACTATTGGAGATCCTCCTGTCTTAGTTTCCCAAGGACTGGGGTTACATGAGTGTGTCACTGTGCCTGGATTAAACTTTATCCTTGTCTTGCAGTTCATTCACTTCACTTTCAAGTTTGAAACGACCTGATAAAACATCTGGTTCAGTCTCCGGCTCAGAAAGACAGAACACTAGACACCTACAGACTGAAGCCACCACAGCAGTGACCGTGCACACAGAAAGGGGCTTCCTGAGGAGGCCAATCCACTCATCTGTCCACTCTCCTGGAGGCCAGTCTGTGCATCTCCTGTGACTGCCATCACCTGCCTCAGCAGCATGTTGTTGACACTTACCTTAGCTCTAGTTTCATCTGCCAGAGGGAACCTTTAAAAAGGTTTCACATAAGGGCTTGGTTCTCAGTGTATCTTTCCTTTCCAGGCTTAACTAAGTATAAACATAATATACAAGGTAAGACTGTAAAGGTTAGTTACCTTTTGTATCTCTGTGATCTACAGAGTCTTCTAGAAGGTTCTTTAAATAATCTAGAAAAGAAACAAATCAAGAGTATTTAGAACAATGCAGTATCGACAATCCTTAACTCATCTTTTTAATTTACTACTTCAGTTTTATTTTTAGCCCAACTGTGGAAGAACAAAATCCTGCAATCAGGTGTACAGAACCAGAACTGCAAAGACTGTATAAGAGAGTGGTTCTCAACCTTCCTAACGGTACAACCCTTTACTATAGTGCCTCATATTGCAGTGACCCCAAAATCGTGAATTATTTTCATTGCTACTTTATTACCGTAATTTTGCCACTAATTTGAATCATAATGCAAATATATGTGTTTTCTGATAGTGTTGGGAGTCCCCCTGTGAAAGGGTTGAGAGCCACAGTTTGAGAACTCTAAGTATTGAGGTAAGAAGTCAGCAGGGCTTGGAGAACACACCTGTAACTTCACCTCTGACCGGAAGCAGGAGGCAGGACTATGTAATGTCTGAGCTACACAGTGAGAGCTCACCAAACCACACCACAGCAAAAACCACGGGAAAAGTTTAGTATCATATGGCCAAGTCCCACAACTCTTTTTGTCCCTGGGTCAAAGAACGTAATCCAGGTTCCCTAATGTTTACTCCACCATACATGAAATACCTTAACCTCAAGATCTAACACAGAACCTCAATGCATTGATACACTGAGGGCCCAAATTACAGATTTCTCAACCTAAGAATCTACCAGTACTCAGAATACCAAAGTAACTTCCCACATGTTCTAAACCAGTACTTTCCAAATGCAGACATCTGCCCTCCGAGGACATCTAACAGTGTCTGCTGACAATTTCCACTGTCAGAGCTAGGGAGAACAAACGCTACTGGCATCCGGTGTGGAGGTTAGGGATTCATCTTTGATCCAGCCTCACAATAGATGATCCAAATTTCAATGTGGCGGAGGTCCAGAAACCCCCACTAGATGAAGACTGTATGTAAACATAAACAACATGGTATACTGTGACTTATAATATGGGGAAAGGTTCTATTTGATGACTCTTTAATATAAAAAAATGTCATACAACACTTACTTCTCTGTTGAGAAATATTGGATGTCCTTGTTATCCATCCAACTTTTTTCTTTAGAATTTACTATCCCCTACCACATAGTCTGTTACTTACTTTTTGCTGTTACCTAACCCAGACCCCTTGTCCACAACCCAAATTTGGTTAGGTACAACTCAAACACTTCCCATATATTTCCTGGCTCCATGATTTCTGTCACTAACTGCTCTCCTTTTGAATTCCTTCTTCTATCTCTGCATATAAAATCTGACTCACAGTCTTGATAGTTGTGTATGTGTGCATGGCTCCGTGTGTGTGTGTGTGTGAGTGTGTGTAATGCTGGGGATGGACTCCAGGGCCTCAGACATGGTCTATCACTAAACTACATCCCTGTTCTTCAACTGATAAGTTTTCAAGGCTCTTCTGAGATATCCCTCTCTTATAAACCTTTCTATTTAAAAGCATTGCTTTCTATTTTTAACAGAACATGACATGGCAGTTACTCTATGCTTCTGTTATTTGCAAGATTCATATCCCATTACCCACTAACACCCTGCACATTCTCTAAATAAAGGCTGAACTCGAATGCCTGTAGAAGTGCAGAAAATGGCGAGAGGAAAAGCATGGTAGAAAACTGGTGTATCAGACCCAGTCTCTGTTTAACAATATCGTGAATGGATATAATTTTATCACAGAGATTCATGGTTAAGTAGATTCATGCAGAAGATGTGCTCACAAGCAAATATGGAACCTTGGATGTTAGTACTGGTTTTCCAAATATAACAACAGATACACTCAAAATGTTGAAATTTCCTGTCTCTGAGATAATGATCTAAGAGCCCATGGAGTCTGGATATACATATTATAAATATCCAGCCTGGTAGTATAAACCTGCTAAGGTGTTGTATATAACATAGTAAGCTTCCTTGAGGCATGGCAATGCTTGTATCTTGCCAGGGTAGCTCACTAGAAATTTAGAACTAAAGGCAGCCCAAACACAGAGAGCATGGCATGCCTCTGATGAAATATGAAAAAAAATTACAAAAATGAAATATCTTGCTTACACACTATGCTTAGCCTCCTCTCGGACAATGCTTATTAAGCCAGGTGTGTAGGCTTGTGCCTGCTACTCTAGCCCAGGAGCCTGAAGTAAAAGGACTGCCAGGGATCTAAGGCTAGCCTAGATTATATGATGAATTTCAGGTTAGCCTGGGCGACAGAGGGAAGCTCTGTCTCAATAAAACAAAACAAACTATTCTTACCTTGACTCAGAATGCATCCCATATACAAGCCATGTTCGATGAGTTTGTATTTAACAATTCTATGGCTAAAAGTGTTAGTATTGAGACCCTGTATAGTGCCATGCCTGTAATTCCTACACAGGGGAGGCTAATGAATTCTAGGCTACCCTCCAGTACAGTGAGACACTGTCTCAAAAGCAAACAAAACAACTGTTACGGTTGAGGCAAACTTATCCTTTGTTTTTTTTAACATTTATTTATTTGTTTGTTTGTTATATTTGTACTTGTGTGAGGCACATGCATGCCATGATGTACATATGTAGGTCAGAAGACAAACTCTAAGGGTCAGTTTTCTCCTTCCCTCCCTTCCCTTTGGTTTTTCAAGACAGGGTTTCTCTGTGTAGCCATGGCTGTCCTGGACTCCAATTGTAGACCAGGCTGGCCTTGAACTTCCACAGATCCACCTGCCTCTGACTCAAAGTGCTGGGACTAAAGGCATGTGCCACCATGCCCAGCCCCCATTCTTTCCTACTACCATGAGCTTTGAGACTGAACTCAGGTCATGAGGCATGACAGTAAAGCACCTATCCCTCCGAGTCATTTTGCCAGCCCAGACTTCCCTTTTTAATAATATTCTTAACACTCAAGTGGTTTTCCTTAAGCTTGTAGTTAGCTGAAGAATCTGGACAGGGAAACAAATTTACTTAAACGTCAGACTTATGGCAAGTTTCTCTCTCTCTCTTTTTCTTTTTCAGTTCTTGTTCTTCTATACAGAAGTAGATTCCATCTACAAATGGAATCATTTCTTATCCCCAGAAAGCTTCCTGTAAGACAGGCATATTAAAAAATCCTGACCTCAGAATCATTTTCAAGAGCCTGATAAGCGTCTAAATTGCATTTTGTTTGTTTGATTGTTTTTGGTTTGGGCTAGTGTTCAAATTGGGCTGCTGGCCTGCCAACATGCACTTTTAAATTACAGGGGTTAAGTTCAGATGCTATAAAGAAAATGTACTAAAGAGGTTGCTACCACAAGGTATTTTTAAAGTTATTTATCTTTATTTTATGTGCACTGGTGTTTTGCCTGCATGTATGTCTGTGTAAGTGTGTGGGATCCCCTGGAAATACACAATTGTGAGCTTCCATAAGGGTGTTGGGAATTGAACACAGATCCTCTGAAAGAGCAGCTAGTGCTCTTAACTGCTGAGCCATCTCTCCAGCCCCGCTACAACAAGCTATTAATCAAGGAAGGAATGCAGATAAGTCAGCTTACTGCCAATTTTTAAAATGTGATATTGGTCTCTAGAATTCGGCTTTGCAGCTAATCTACCCTTCCATTCATGATTCCCTTCAACAGTTATGAATCAGTTGGGACCTCAGCAACACCATGAGGAGGATGACTGATCAGCCTGAGTCAGACAGCAGTGAAACCATTGGCTGCCCCAGGACTGGCTGTAGCTGGGGTGAAAGCAGGAACGGAGGCCAGACAGATGATCTGCATACTTATGGGTATTGGTCACCATCTCCCTTCTGGGGCCTGGCCCTGAAGAAACGTTCATACGAATCATGTGGGCAGGTAGTTGTTTCAGTTGCCAAGTTAGACCTGTAACATCATGAATTGCCTGCCTCTGCCTAAACAAATTAAGCATAATTTAAAGAGTTGTTATATATATGTGTGTGTGTTTGTTATTGCTGTTTTAAATCAAAACTAGGAAAGAAAAAAAAGGAGGTGCAGTGGTGCACATCTGTAACCTCAGTATTTAGGAGGTGGAAATCTTTAGAGACAAAGACAGTGCTAGAGGGCTGGAGAAGAGGGAGAGCAATGAGAATTTACTGATATGTGGACATCACAAAATGTACTCTTGGACCACCAGGTGGCACCATTGGCTAATTAACTCTGGAGCATTCTGTCCCTTAACATTAGTAATGCAAAACAAATTGAAACACACCCATGTGCAACCCCTAGGGATACTCATAGAAAGGTAACTTGCTACTTCACATAAGGTCCAAGATGAAAGGATGGGGCCCTAAAATGCTACATCTTCTTGAAGCTCTACATCTACACCAGAGCTTCTAGTAAGCCTCACACTCTTAATCATAACCAACCAATAACCAACTAAAATTAGAAACTGCTCAGAGGCTAACCTTCACTAAATTTCCATCATTGGTGGGAGTCTAGGACTTTGTGCCTTTGAACAGAGATTGTGCTGAAAGCAGCTGGTGGCAGAGCACAGGAACTGAACTTTGGAGGAGTATTGTTCCAGAGTAAAATGTTCCAGATTGGAGGACAAGGCTTGCTGTGTTTGTTCAGGTTTCTTTTTTCCTCTATAATTCATAGTGAGTTTAGCAGCACATGAGGAGTAACCGGATCCTGAGAAAGGTTATCAGCCCATGCAATGAGCCTGTTTTACAAAGTCTCAAAGTTAGAAACATCACCCTGCCTCTCCAAAGATCATGTCATTTGAAATAGAAACAAATGTCTATATGTCAAGCTACAAGACTGATTTCTTCAAGGCAGCTAGGGAGGGATTCCTAGAGCTCTTTCTAAGGCATCAGAGGCTGAAATTCTGACTCCCCTGGAAAACCGAACGTGACTGTTCTGCTAAAGGAACACTGCAATAAGATGACTCCTAACAACATTCTGCCATGAAAAATGATTCATGTCTCGCTCAGCCATCATCCTTCTGGAGGAAATGGGAACTAATAGCAACCTCCAGCTGGACAATGTGCAGAGAGGGAGAGGATGGGATCTTCAGATCCTCAATCCTAAACGGATGTCTCCATCAAATCCCTTCCCTTGGGGCTCAGGGAAATCTGCTGAAGAGGGGGAACGACTATAAGAGCCAGTGGGGATGGGAGACACCAAGGAAGCACAGCCTTCTAGACACAACAGGACTGACACACATATGAACTCAGAGTGTGGAAGCATGCACAGGGCCTGCACAGGTCTGGCTTTCACTGGGTCCCAGTGCGGAGAGGGGAAGTGGGCACAAGCTCCCATCCCTGATCCAGAAGCTATCTCCAATTGATAATCACTCACAAAAGAAAAAATTACAAACCATAATTAAGGGCAGGCTCTACACTTAGCTGTAAATGATCAACACAAAACATACTCAAGGGTATTTCTGGAGATTTTCTTTTGTCTTACAATGCCTTATTTGTGCATATATATATAATATATATAAGCAAAAGTATATATAAAGTATATATATAAGTATATATAAAGAAAAGTATATATATTATATATATAATATATAAGCAAAAAATATATATTGTGTATATATATATATAATAATAGACAAGCAAAAGACCTGTAAGGTAAATATATATTTATATTTTATATATTAAAATATATAGCAATATATTTTATATTATAAATTAACATAATATAAATTATAATTTGTATATTAAATATTTTATATTATAAATATAAATATATATATATATTTACCTTACAGTCTTTTGCTTATCTATTATTGTTTCCAATTTTGAGTTTTTATGAGGCAGGGTGTATGGCTGAGTGTGTGTTTTTCATGATTTTTTTCTTTGCTCTGTTTGTTTTTGTGCGTGTGTGCCTGTTTGACATGGATTGGATGGGTGAGGAGGTGGGAGAGGATCTAGGAGATCAAGGAGGGGAAAAGTGATCAAAATATATTGTATGAAATTTTTTTAAAAAGAAATTTTTACTCCCATGGTCTAGTAATGTCTAGCTAGGGAACAATCTTGGAACTTTTTTTCCAGTGCATTTTAATATATTTGTGTTTGATCCGTTCATTTTTGTGGTGTTGAAGATCAAACCGAGGCCTTGCTCGGATTAAGCAAGCATTCTAGCACTGAGGGCCACCAGTCCCTACAGCACTTTTGGATATGTAAAAGAATTAGGCTGGCTAGGTATGCTGGCATATACCAGTGACCCCAGATATTCAGGAGACTGAGGCACGAGGGTTACAAGACTGAGGGAAAATAGCAAGACTCTGTCTGTGGCAGGTACCAACTAAATTAGAACAAAAAACGAAAAATAACATATATAGCATTTCTCTTTGAAACAGGTCTTCATACAGCCCAAATTGAGCTGAACTGCTGATCAATATTGCCTCCACAACAATAGGTATGAGCCAGGAAGCTTGATTTTGTGTTTTTCAAGAAGACAGTGTCTCGCTATGTAGCATAGGCTGTCCTCAAGCCTTCCATCCTCCTGCCTCAGCTTCCTGAGTGCTGGGATCACAGGTGTGTGCTACCAGTAGCAGTATGAGTACAAATCTGATTTCGCTCTGGCTTTATAAATGCTTGATGTGTCTTAGCAACATGAAGGAGTTCCTCCTCTAGTTTATTCTCTGACAACAGTCTTAAATTTGTAGTCCAGGCACAGTTGATGTTATAAATAGCATCTTATCACACTCCTGAGAATTAACAGATTTGGATACATGGTACGATCATTTTTAGTAGCATAGATCATCATCTTGGTAATTTGTCTTTTTCCATATTTCAAATTACTTTTGGAGGAATAACTATGAAATATGTTTTAAAATTATGATTTTTGAAAAGCATTCTCAAAAGGGTGGTCTCAGACACAGCTGACCTTGAACTCTTAACCTCTCTGCTACCACCTTCCAGGAACTGGTATTACAAGAAAGTACACACACACTTTTCTAACAATGCACCTAGCAGCTTAGGAACTCTTGTATCAGCTACATATCTAGTCTACTCCATGCTGCAGAACAAAATAACCTTAAAAACCATCAAACACAGATGGTTTCTATTCAAGTGTATTCCTGGCAACACTGTGTATATGTATTAGAGACATATTCAGCCTGAACTAACATTTTGTGAACATGTACTGAGGAAAACTATGTTCTCTGAGAGAATATTTAGGAAGAATCCCCTATATACCAGTACTAGGTGTGCATATGGAAAGATCAGCTGCATCTTGGGAAGAGCCTTGCACAGTAGAAAAAGTAATTATTTAACTGAAACCTGTTAGTTAAAATAGGGAACCATCCAAAGTATACCCTTTAGGAATCAGCACCCCTTTCCTTCTGAGCCCATAAAAAAAGTCCCAATCAATAACTGAGTGAGTACTCTCTCACTCATGTGGCTCGCTATCACTCTTGACAGTATACTCTGATTGTTCCTATCACTGTACCATTGAATGAAGGTTCCTTGCTACTTTGAAATCTGTGGGTACCTATTTCAATCCTTGTGTAAGATGCCAGGAACCTGGACACACTGGTCTCAGACACCAGTCACTGGTAAGATCATTACTGATTAAAAAGTACTCCAATTCTTCCATTTTTCCAAATACCAGTTCAATTCTAGTCCTTAACTATGTGGCTTAGACCTGCTTGTAAAAACATGGCGTTTATATAGTCTAGAAAGGGGACCTTTATGGTTTTCTTTTTCTTTCCAGACTCATGGCTTTGAATGCAAGGAACACCATTTTGTGAGTAAAAAAACACTCCTTTCACAGGTGATGCAGTCCCTTAATGGGAGATGGGCTAGACTTGGACATCAACTGAGCACATTAATGCAGGGCAGAGCCAAGAAAAACCTTGTCTATCTACCCAAGATTTTGATGACTTTGGTCTCAAAAAGCAAGTTTCAAAGGACTCATGAACCAAACCTGACTCCAAGTTCATTCTGTGATAAGATCTAGAGGTGCACCTTAGAATGGGTAGACTACAAAGGAAGCCTCTCCAGGGATTATTCTGAATTTTCAAAGATTCCTTTTCTTAGTGGGTGGACAATCAAGACTACCAGTTGATCAAGTGAGGATCTCAAGCACAAAGAAAGGGCCTTGGCACATTAAGCCACTCTGAAGTGTAAAGAAACTCTTGTCCATATTTGTCCCTACCAATCCATCAACAAAGCAAAGTCAGGCTTAGGGAAAACAAGTGTACTTCACTATGCAACAGCTAAGTGAAGAACAAAGCAAACCTAATCGCCAGAGCGAGTTCTAGTCGAATTTCCATGTTTTCTGTAATTGGAACAGTTCCTATGAGCCTGTAATTCTGACAAAAACTGTGAGAGAAACTCTAGCAACAAATTCTGCTCACTAAATCTTTGCCAAAACAAGTCCCAGAAAGGCATTTGGCTACTTGCAGGGAATCTGGGTCAAACTTGCACTAAGAACTGAAGAAAGAATGGCCTTGTATCAATCTTCACTGGCGGAATTCAGGGTATCTACAACTATGGATGGACAAAATACATGCACAGAAACAGACAGACTAGATTTTCACTAACCTTATTGTTTTGTTTCTATAAAACACCGTCTCATTGTATAGTTCTGGCTCTCCTGGAACTTGCAATGAAGACCAGGCTGCCCTCAAACTCACAGAGATCCACCTATTTCTGCTTCCAGCGTGCTGGGATTAAATGAGTGCACCACCACACCCAGCCCCATTTTCATTAACCTTTAAATGAAATAAGAGTTTCTGTCTACCAGGAATACTGGCAGCAAATCCCAGAAGTATTGACAACCTTTGTGACTCTATCACTATGGAAATCACAGATATATTAAGGCAAATTATAGTTGAGGCAGACAATGGAAATATTGTATACTCTTATTAGTACTATCTCTAAGTGATAGTAATTATCTAACCTCCCATCAGATCTTTTTTAATTCAGTACTAAAGAAGCACATTTGGCTAGGTGAGGTAGCACAGACTATAATGCCAGCATTTGGGAGGTGGAAGCATGAAGATGGGGTGTTCAAGGTTATCCTTGGCTATATAATGAATTTATAAAGTCACCTGGGCTACGTGACACCCTGTCTCAAAACAACAACAAAGCCAGAATAGGTCTGAGTATGTAGTTCGGGTGCAAGAGTAATTGCATACCAAGCACAAAGCACTGACTCTGATCCCCAGTACTCCAATATGATGTAAGATTATAATCCTAGGATAGTAAAGGCAGGAGGATCAGAAGTACCATGACCATCCTTGGCTCCTCAAGAAGCTGAAGACCAGTGTGAGCTACATAAGACTGCCCCCAAACCACAAAAAGAAACAAACAGAAGGCATAGGTAGACAGGGAGTGCTTAGTTCTTAGGTCCTGAGGTCTTCCCAAAGCATTTAAATATTTCTAAGATACAACTTATTGAATAGACTCTCTTAACATGATTTCCTCAAAACCACAATTAAAAATGAATTGCACCAGCACAGCAGCTGGTAATTAACACAAATTCAGGATGGCATGATATATACCCTATCTCACAGGGTAGAAATGCCCCTTCAAAGTCTTTGGGTTTGTGAGAAAGTAAATTCTTGGTCTGGAGTCTAAGATATGTCCCATCAACCCTTTGAAAATCAAGTTCTGACCTATAGAAAGTGTTCAAATGACCTGTTTAATTTTGTTGTTGTTGTTCTGAGCAGGGTCTTACTACCAACCCTGGCTGTCCTGGAACTTGCTATGTAGACAAGTTGGTGGCCTGTGCCTCCAAGTGGTAGGACTAAAGGTATGGACCACTATGCCCAAGTAAAATGATTTTTGATGCATACAGTTAGCTCTGGTTTTAAAATAAAATACTTGGGGTATTTTATTTATATTGATATAATATATTAAATCTATGATGTTATATTATACCATAATATATCAACTATTCATTATAATTATAGATTAGTTAATAATTAACCATGCTCATTATTATATTAATATTTAATATAAAGATATTATGTTAAAGAATATAATGAATGACTAATCATTGGTATTAATATGTAACATTTTATATATACAATGTTTTATATTATATAATGTATTATAGATGTTCATACAGCTATATAAAATATATTTATATATTTTTTATAAAATAAGATAAGTTTTCAATAGGGATTTTTTTAAGTGTAATCTATTAGTTTACTTTTTAAATCTGTAGACTAGCTTGGTTATCACATTCACAGCTTCAAACACTACAACAGGTGTTTTTAATATCTCATTCTCATGGAAAGTCTTGGCTTTCTAAAAGCTAGAGGGAATTATTGTCATCTCAGACAAAGGCAAAGACTACAGGAAAGAATAATAAAATATACCTCTAAAACAACTTTAATATAACATAAATATTTTGAACAAGATCAAAGAAAGTACAAGGAATCAAAGTTCAAAGGACTATTGTTTCCCTATAACTGTGAAAGTGCAAAAGATTTTCAGAATTATAAATTACATTTTTTAATATACTTTCTCCTCAGTGATCCTGCTTGATTCAACTTCCTTCAATGTAATAATGTTCCACAAATAAAAAACACTTATGAAGAAAAATTCTAATATAAAATATATGTAGAGATAAAAAGTCTGAAAAGGTCTGAGTCATTGCCAAACAATAGAAGATAAAAAGGGATTTGCCTTTTTATATTACATATATATTTTTATATACATAAAAGAACCCTTTGAAGGAAAAATGCGACCCTTGCAAAAATAATAAGTGGCAAGATCCACATAAATTTTAAGGAGAGAAAAAGAGTTCAGTGGAAACCTGAGTTGTTGGACACAGCCTCAGAGATGACTGCAAAGCCTGTGGGCTGAGGGCCATTTCTGTGCTGCCTGCAAGGCCCAGGTGTTCAGGTCAGGACTGGCCCATAGGAGCATTTTCTGGGTGAGCAATTTGTCTGTGAGTGAACAGATCCTGGAAGGACATGCTTCGGTAGACAGTGAGGCCTACTACAACTAGAGCAAAGGAAAGGGAGATTTGAGTAGGCTGGGTTTCTGAACTGAGTTCTCTATACTGTAGATAAGTGTGCTCTCCGCTTTTCTAGCTCACACAATGGGGGCTGGGGATACAGCTAAGTGACTGAATACTTACTTGCAAAGCATGCCTGAGGTCTTAGGATCAATCCCCAGCATGAACATAAATAAGTAAATAAATTAAATAACAAATAAATCAATCATCAAAATCTAATAAGCAGAATCAAAGTACACATTTGGCAGAGAAACGAAGCAATGATTTGCTGGGTTACACACGGTGGGATAACAGGTGGTTTGGCCAGTCTGCAGACATTTCTGCAACATGCAGTGGGTGGAGAAAGCCCTGCCCTGGATCACCACAGAGCAAAACTGGGAGGGAAAGGAAAACCTGGAGATCCTAGCCAGAGTAACCAGGAGTGGGAGTTTAGTCCCAAGAGCCTGAGTCATGGAAGCTTGCTTTCAGTTTTAAATGCTCTGTAGTGATGTGTCCATCCGACACACATTCATGTGCTACTGAAGGAGGATTCTGAACATCATGAAAAGGAGCAACTTCTCATTTCCTAGACCTTTCAGTTGGTCAAGTCTGATAGTGGTCAAGATCTATGAGACCCAGATAGCTTCCTTCTTTGAAAAGCTGAGAAGGAGGCAGAAGACTAACACTGCTTCTGAGGCAGTGTCTACTTGCTTCCTGCCTGCTGCTTTGGAATTCCCATTCGTTCCAACTCAAGGGGATTTGAGCTCTCCACATACTTAGGAAAGCGCCTAACTATAATGCATTAACCTTAACTAGTCAACACAAAAGGAACATTTAAAAGCATTCAGGGTCCATTAGGTAAATCACTCAGTATTTCCTTGAACATTTTACTACACAACTGTATGCATCCTCTTAGATCTTATTTGAGTTTTTAAAAAACTACTACCAAGGATTAATTAATTTATGTGTGCATTTATTTTATTGCTGCTGGGGGACCTGAGTCATGGCCATGTGCTTCATACCTGGGTGTTCCACAAGATTTCCCTCCAAGGCGTCGGGGGAGTTTTTTTACTACAGGGAAGAGACAGAAAAGAACTTCGGCAGAAACTGAAGTTCTCCTGTGGGAGAAAAGCACTGCAAGAAAAAAACAGTAGCAAAGACCACTGCCTCTGGGGATTTCCACTCACTTTTCTCTAAAAGAAATATCCTGTCCTATCGGTCCTTCCTCTATGCATTTCTCAGACTCCCTCAAACTTTGCCAAGGAAGCGAGGCAAGGAAAAATCTATTTACACTGAGTCAGGCAGGAATCTTCCCCTGCTCTGCCAAGTACTTCAATAATCATCAACATCAGGAGTTGATTCAAATAGAGGCTTACTCTTCCTTTTAACTACCAAACTATTGTGCATTTGAAATTACAAGGTTGTTGGAGGATTTAGTAATTTGAACTTATTTTTCTAAACGTGCGACTCTGGTTAATCATTTAAGCAGATGTAGACTTAAGCCTTGACATCTAGACTAGAGAGATGGCTTAGCAGTTGAGAGCCCGTGTTGCTCTTTTTGAGGACCCTGGTTCAATTCCCAGCTTCCAAACACTGGTCCACAGCTGACTCTGACTCCAGTTCCAGGGCATCTGATATCCTTTTCTGACCTCGGGGAGCACCAAGCATGCGTGTCATATACATACATATATGGGAGGGTCTAGAGGGAGGAAAGAGAGGGGGGAAATGACAACATTGTCATCTCAAAATTAAAAGAAAAAATTTAAAAAGAGAGAGAGGTTTTAAAAAGCCAGGCATTGGCTTGTGAGAAAGCTGTGTTGATAAAAGCACTTGCTGCTGGGCCTGATGACCTGAGTTCAATCCACATGACCCATGTGGTGAGGAGAAAATGTACTCTGGCAAGTTGTCCTCTGCCCTTCGCATGTGTGTTATGGCACACATATACACACACCTCACATAACAAACAAGTGAGTAAATGTAATGAAAAGAAATGTAAATGCCAGCCGTGGCAGTACACGCCTATAATCCCAGCATGCAAGTGGCAGGGGTGGGGGTGGGGGTTATAAGCAGTTGATGCAAGCGTTGTTGCCTCAACTTGAAACAATGAAATTTTGTCTTCAAAAGAAAAGGAAGATACACATACGGTTTTAAAAACTTGTTTTTCTCATTTCTCCACCAAAACCAATTTAGCATGCAATCTAAATCAAGCAGAGGCAGCTTCTTATTATGTAGACCAGCCATAGCACAGGGGAAAAGGTATCTTTTACATTTCATTTTCAGTAGCCGGATCTTCCACTTTTCACCCCTGAAGCCACAGTTGTCTTTGGCCACTAAAGAAGAGTACTCATTTCACAGCTATGGAAAGAGCCAATGCCATTTGGTTATGACAAAGCTTTAGACTTATCTAGCAAAAACACTGTCAGTACTTCCTCTCGTCCTGTGAATTAATAATCTCAGCCAAAGGCAGAGGAAAGCAAATGCAGATGGGCAGGATATCCTCAAATTATTTGCTTGGCTTTATGTCATTCCAGAGAGAAGTCTAGTGCCTGATTTGCAGTTAGAAATTCAAATTAAGCTCTGGGCACACCTTGGCTGCCAGGTCACTGGGCGAAAGAAAAGGCCCTCCCATCCATTCTTGTCACTACCAAGCAGGGAAGGCCTGAAGCTTCTGCCTCAAGGGAAATGGCAAATGCTGCTTTTCCAGGGTTCATACACTCCTCTATCAATCTTGGCAAATCCTATTTACATCAAACCACATGTATCTACTATTGAGCTATGGTGACACTTCAATGTTCTTATCCACTTTGATACAAAGTGTAGTGCAATTATATATATAATTCTCTCACACCACCCCCAAATACACTTCAGCAAATCTCTGTAGACTTAACTTGGCACTGACATGGTGTATATTAGCTTTTGTTATGACATCAAACTACTTAATCTTTATAAGTCTGTTATTTCATCGATGAAAAAATACTATCATATTACTTGTTATTATGATAAGTTTCAAAGATCCAGGGAACAAGAGTACCCAAGTACCTGTGATGCCACCCAAATCATACCTCACATTCTCTTGTAAACTAGCCAGAGAGGTCTAACATCTTGCAAATGATGGTCAGAATACCCAAATAATAATAGTAGGGCTACTGTTATGATCGCTAAAAAGAGCTAATATTATTAGAACTTACTACGTCTAAAGAATTATTCTAATGATCATGCACATAATTTAGTTCATTAATCAATCCTATAACAACAGAGGAAAGTAATTAGAGTTACCAGCACAGTACTTTTCGAGCATAGGGACCCCCCAAGTGGTTGAGGCTACCTCCTTGGGAGTAATATTATTCAGGTAAAATGGCACAAAGATGAGGATTGATATGAGGAAACAGTGTTCAGAACAAAGGGTACAACTTACACGAATGCCCTGAGGTGAGAGTGGACACTGGTTGTTCAAAGAACTGAAAATGGTTCAGTTCCAGTGATGTAATTCATCTACTCAGCAGTGGTCAAAGGAGAGGTGGAGAGGACATGTGTGGTGGTTTGAATACGTTTTTCCCCAAAGACTCATGTGCTTGGATGGTTGGCCATAGGGATTGGCACTGTTAGAAGGTGTGGCCTGGCTGGAGTCGGTGCGGAATTCTCAGCTCCTTCTCCAGTACCATGTCTGCCTGCACGTCGATACGTTTTCCACCATAGTGATAATGGACTAAACCTCTGAAACTGTAAGCCAGCCCCATTTAATGTTCTCCTTCATAAGAGTTAACTTGGTCATGGTGTCTCTTTACAGCAATAGAACCCTAACTAAGACAGCATGCTTAGGAAAGGCAGTGCTGAATAAGGCCACTTAGGGTCACTAGGCTGGTAAGGTTTGGAGACCCCACCTGTCAGCAGCAGTCTGTACTGAGGGATCCTCTGAACTGGCTTTAGCAGGTAGTGCTTCAGGGCTAGGTTGGCACATCGAGGACTCATCTGAAGGAGAAAAAAGCATTGAAAGTAAACGTGGGTAAAGAATTCAGAGACACTCCTTCTGTAAGACACAGTGACGACACAGCAAGGGAAACTGACTGGAGCCACCAAACCCAATTCACCAGTCAGTGTCTGCGCAGCTACCCTTGATAGCACTGGCTCACAACCCTCTCATGGAGTATGGTGCCACAACTACATTCCCCACTGGGGAGGTCCCAGCTTCCACTCAGGGGACAGTCCTAACTACACACCCCAAGGAAACAAGAAGGAAAAACATGGCCTCTAAAATAAGGAAGCAGATCTAAGGCTATTGAGGTTGGGGTCAAACAAAAATCAGAGCCCGGTGGTCAATATTCTTACTCAGAGTAACAGGGTACTGGGGAGAGTTGCAGGAAAGAGTAGCCTTTCTAACTAAGTGCCCCTTCTCTTAGAAGAATGAAGAAAGTAAAAACCTTTTTGGATGAGAAGTCCTACAAAAGACAGCCGTGTCAGAGTGCATACACCTAACTGTGTAATGTTTCTTGGGGCACATGGATGTGTGCTGGGAATAGAACCCAGGGTGTTGCAAATTCCAAACATATGTGCTGCGCCTGAGGCGGGTCATAAGCCTTGCAAGATTCTGACTTGGCCATAAAGCCATGTGATTCTCCTTAAAACATTTTACTTAACATGTAGAACAGTTATCTCAGTCTATTTCTGATTGCCATCCAGTCCAAGAGATTACTGTGTGGTAGAATCAAAATGAGCATGTACCTATGCCCTTGCACTGCTTTTTGAGAGAGATCTCTCTATGCAGCTCAGGCTGGCCCTGAGCTCTCTATGCTCTTGTCTCAACTTCCTAGGTATTAGAATTATAGGATGTGCCATGATACCCAGTAATGCGTCCTTTTTTTTTGGATAGCATAAAGACAGTAGAAGAGAAAAAGCAGAAGAGACTACAAATTATTTTTAAAGTACAATTATTTGTCTCACTTACAAATTAATATAAACTAGAAATCAGCAATACTATAATATTTTTGAAGCTTTTCATTTCTTATTTTGTATGACTAGAATTAACTGACCACTTTTAGCTTCAAAACAAAGAGTAAGATTAAACTGACTGTTAAAAAAGTGTGTAATAAAGTGCTCAGGAAGTAGAGGCAGGTGGACCAGGGTTCAAGAAAAGCCTGATGGCATAACAAATTTGAGGCAAGTCTGGGTTACAATGTACAAAATCATTTTACCCCAATCAAATCAAGTTTGTACCTCTAAACTTCCCAAACTTACAGCCAAAACACAAAGCTTTACCTCACACATAAAGCAAAGATAAAGCTTTTAATTTTAACTTTGATGCTAAAACTGTATTTGTTTTACATATCTAACAAAAATTATATTCCTTTCCATTACTGTATGTGAAGCTGTCAGACAAATGGAAGAAAATACTAGGTTGAAAATAAGAAATGTTCCCTTTGTATTCAAATTTATCAAGGCAGAAGGCAGAATGGGGGTGACCAGGGTGGGGAAGAAGGACAAGTTAATGATTAATGGCCATGGATCTCAATTTTGCAAGACTAAATACATTTTTGAAGAATGGTTGCACAACGTTGTCTACATACTTCATATTACAGAATTACACACTTAAAATGGCTAAGCTTATAAGTCTATAGTGTGTGCATTTTACCACAGGCTTTAAAAAAGTAAGATTACTTATTTGTTTATTCATTAATGTGTATGCACACCTGTGCAAACTTATATGCACACATGTATGTATATGTGTTTGGTATTGGGTGCACACATGCCATAGCCTGCATGTTGAAGTCAGAAGACAACTTTCAGGAGCTAGTTCTCTCATTCCACACGTGGGGTCCCAGGGACTGAACTCAGATGGTAGCACTTGGCAGCAGGTGCTCTTAACTTCTGAGCCATCTAGTCCTTGTTTTGTGTTTTAGACAGGGATTCATGTAGTCCATGCTGGCCTGGAAATCACTATGTAGCTGAGAATGACCCTGAACGCCTTATCTTTCTGCCTCAGCACTTCCCAAGCACCGGGAGCACAGGTATGAGGCACTGTCCCCAGGAGAATGGGACCTGAGAGCCAGTCCTTTGAGCCAGCTTAACTACACAGTGAAACCTTTTTTCAAACAAACTAACCAGCTAACTAACTCCAACCCAAATATTCTTTACTGAACTGAAACAGTACAATGTGTAGTAACAGATCTTCAGAACTGCATTGTGGACTATCTGAGTTTTCACTTGTTTATTTGATTAATTATTTCCTTCTATTAAAAAATTAAGAGATTATTTTTTCCTTTTTGGGGGTTGGGATTTTGTTTTGTTTTTGTTTTTGAAGACAGGGTTTCTCTGTGTAGCCTTGGCTGTCCTGGACTCTCTTTGTAGACCAGTGCTGGCCTGGAGCTCACAGAGATCCACCTGCCTATCCCTCCTGAGCACAAGGATTAAAGGTGTGCGCCACCACTGCCTGGCAAAGAGATTATATTTAAATACATTTTTACTCAAAGGTTTTGTTTTCAATGACTATAAACAATTAAGGCATATTTAAACATGAAAAAAAGTTCAATATTATACGGTAGAAATACCTCAAATTCTCTAACAACCGCAGCAAATCCTGGATTTTTCTTACACTGCTCATCCAGCAAAGCTATGTTCTTATCAAATTCTTTGATGTATGTGGAATACATTTTTAAATATGGCCCCTTCTTTACAAAGATATCAGCAATTCTTTGTTGTTCAGTCCTATGGATAGAGGATACACAAAAACATAAAAGTAGTCATTAATGTGTCCAAGGCACAGCTAAGTCAGCCCTTTCCTCCCTCTTCTTCAAAACATATCCTAAGATGTGTTCCTTTTCACTATTGCCCTGGCCATAAACACAGCTTGCCAAGACTCTACCATCTCTGACTGGCCTCCCTCTGTCCATTCTTTTCCTCTCTATTCCATACTTCAGGACAGCAAGAGTCTAAAAGATGCACATTCTACTATGTGACTTTCATTGATGCCTTCTTTCCATTATGTATTTGTGTGTATGTATGTACCTATAGATGTATGTATGTATATATGTATGTGTGTGTATATATGTATGTATGTAACTACGGATGTATGTATGTAGTGAAATGGTCTTGAACTCATGATCCTCCTGCTTCAGCTTCTCTTCTTCTGTTGATTACAGCTGAGTGCTAGATGACAGCCAGCCCAGAGGACCTTCTATTTCACTTAGAATAAAGAACAAATTCCAGGCACACAAATGCTCCTGCACTTTCCTGTCTGTCTGACCCAGACCATGAGTCTCCTCCATTTTCCTGCTCTGTATAGCTTCTTCATGTTCTTTGACTATAATAGAGTCCATTCCCTCTTTGTACCCTTCTACTAACGGTTCCACATGCCTGGAAATATGGAGACCTCAAGTTTCCCCATTCCCATATTCCCATGTCAATTTACATGGTCCACTTATTTGGGGGCAGGGAGGCCTGAACATGTGCTAGGCAAGCACTCTACTCCTGACTGTATTTCTAGCCCATGTTCTACCCTCTTAGAGAACCTTCTAATCTTCATTAAATACCCCAGCATTTTTCCAGTCTCTGCAAATCAGAATCTTTTTCTGATTTTTCTTATCTAGTCACCTTGTCTTTCTCCCCACTAAAATGTCTGTTTCATGAAAGTAAGACCTTTTTATATTGTGTGACGTGTCATATGTAGATTACCAATTAGCACAGTAGATAATCTTATAATTGTAGTACTCTGAAGGGTGAGAATGAAGGATTACCATGAATTCAAGATTCCTATACACCTTTAATCCCAGGAGGCAGAGGCAGGTGGAGCTCTGTGAGTTCAAGGCCAGTCTGGTCTACAAAGCGAGTCTAGGACAGCCAAAGAGAAACCCTGTCTAGAAGAGAGAGAGAAAAGAAAAAAAGAAATGATTAGCTTATACTATATAGTGGATCCCAAGCCACGGCAGCTACAAAGGGAGACACCTTTAAAAAATCCAATATAATTTATTTTAAAAATCAGATAACCAAGGAGGCAGGCAGGCTATTGTCACATGAGGTGGCGGCAACCAAAAGGACGTGGATTCCTTGACCTCAGCTATATGTACCTTGTTTTTTATGGCTCTATCTCAACGAAATTGAACTGCCAGCAAGCAGTGGATAGATCAAGGGGCACCAGTGGCCTTGGACCATGGCCCAATCTTATGGGGCAGAACGTGATCCATGGCCTAAAGATCAAGGTGAAGAGTCACTTCTGGCTAAGTCTGTGCTTCAGGCCAGCAAAGTAGAAGTGCCACATAGTGGTAAGGTGCATAGGGCCAACACTTTCCAGGCCAACAAGGTGGGCTCTGCTTCCAAGTTACCTTGGCAAAAAGATATTGCACACCGGCTTAACCACCAAGAAATGGTCCTAACCTAGAGTTTCAAACTTTTATCTTATAGATAAAGATTGGCCCCTCTCTACCTGAAATTGAAATCACAAATTAAAAATATTCTAATTACCTTAACATTGTGAGTACTTAAATTAGTCTCACTAGGACAAACATGTACATTTCCATCTATATACAGAGTATTTGGTGCTATAACTGTTCTATACAAATCTATATTTGAGCCCAGAGCTTCTTGTGTGGTAGGCAAACCATTACACTAAAAACCCAGCCCTCTTTTTACTTTAAAAATATTTGTAGATTGATTTACTCATTTATTTTGAGGAGTGGGGCATGAATGTGAGGCTGGAGAACAATTTTTGGGAATTGGTTCTCTCCTTTTACCATGCTGGTTCTGAGGATCAAACTCAGGCAGATCATCACCTTTATCCACTGAGCTATCTTGCCAGCCTGTCTTTCACTCTTTCTTTTGAGACAAAGATTCATTAAGTTGCCAGTATAACTCAATGAGCTTGCCTCAGCTTCCCAACTATCGGGGTCTGCAAGCCTGCTTGTCCATGCCCTGTGAAAAGAGTATTTTAATAGAAAATACTTTATGCAAATTCTTGAACTATTTTGTTAGCAATAATTAAAACTTTTTCTATAACTGAAGAGTTGTCTCTTTCATTAATTTAGTCTGGTTCTTAGGAATGCTTACTATTCTAACACAGACTACCTACAGATCTAAAACGTGAGGAAGCCTTTATTATAAGCAAAAAAAATTTAAACCTCTTTATATTACTTATATATACTTGCCTACAGTTAGGTTGTAAAGTTAATTCAGGGTAAAAATTCTGTAAAGAACAAAGATAAAATATGCGCAGGAATTATTTTGGTACTTTATTTTCACTATAACTTAAAAAAAAATTACAGGCTTGACTGTAAAACCCTAAGGAAGTAAAACCCTGCCTCAACAAGAAAAAAGAAAAACAAAAGAGAGAGAGAGAGAAAGAAAGGAAATAGATGAAGTGGCGGAGTTTGAGTCTGAACAAGCATTATTAAAGAGCTTTTTAAATGACATGTATTTAAATCCAGTGTGCCAAGGTATGGCCATGCAAAATATTCAATCTACAGATACCTGCCAAACCTTCAACATGCTGAGACAACTCTGTGTAAGGGACAACACTCTCCCTCTCCCTGGCAGGGTCTCTAGTTTCATTTAAAACCATATGCTCTGGAGAAGCCTGAAACGGCCCATGTTTTACCAGCTCAGCATTCTTTCCTCCAGTTCCTTCAGGAGATCCCGGTTTAGCTCATACAGCTGGGGCAGGTAGTACAAGATCTGGTTAAGGATCCGGTCCTCAATCACAGGCTTCCCAAGATGCCTGGATGCACGTGCTACAGCACCCCGGAAATCCTATTACAGTCAGGAGGACAAAATCATTAAACATACATGTAACTTGATCAAAAACTTGTTGCCTAGTTATCCTCTTCCCTATGAAAATCTAAAACCACAAAACTATCTTATCTTTAAACAATACAAAGTATCTAAAAATTGTTTTGCAACTCTAGAAATTAAAGTTACTCTAATGCCATCATATAATACAATTCCTCTATTTTGTTACACGGTGTGATAATGCTCCCTCATGAGACATGGACTAACAAAACCCCAGTGACAGATTTGAGAAACCTCTGAGCTGTTGGTCAGGGGAGTCTAAGAGATTCCCAAAGAAGATAGACTGTTGCAATTACCCTTAGTTGCCTTCTAGAACTTGAAGTTAAGACTCTATTACTGAAGATGCCACACACTTTAGACACAAATTGGAAATGAAATTGATTGGAAGCCTCCCTCCCTGAAGAATAGATCTCACACTACCTGAAAGTGCTATGCAAACTGCCAAGGGAAAAAAAAACAATTGCCTGATGAAACAATTGCAGATGAAAAGCCTACAAACTACAACAATGACAGGCTAGGTAAGATATCCCCAATAATGTGATCATGGCATTTTTACTTTTGGGGTAACCAACAACTGTGTAATTAGACTAAGGCCTGTTCAGTATGAGGAAATGCACACCTGGTGCTTGTAAACCTACTCTGACTGGAGAGGCTATAGGTCACAGAGAAGAACTTACTACTTGTCATTTTTCTAAACTATGATGGCTATTTTGGCTGCCAACATA
This sequence comes from Pachyuromys duprasi, assembly GCA_028658305.1. Classification (NCBI taxonomy): domain Eukaryota; kingdom Metazoa; phylum Chordata; class Mammalia; order Rodentia; family Muridae; genus Pachyuromys; species Pachyuromys duprasi. The sequence goes on from CM053766.1 coordinate 76,135,158, forward strand.
TGGAATTAACTAATACGCAAACTGGAGTGCCAGTAAGGGCCTTTTGCTTACTTTGAAGTATAAAGATCCACCTCTAATCTGGATCTTGAGGTGGAAGACAGACCTTTAATCTGGGACTCACCCTCTGCTGCAAGCCTATAAAAGGATACCGAAGAAGAAAGCTTTTGCTATTTGCCTGCTTGCTCTCACCTTACTAGCAAGTCCATTCTTTCACTGACATTAGAGCCTACTTCTATTGATGATCAGCTGAGACATCCAGCTTTATGGACTGAGAAACTTCTGGATTCTTGGACCTTCCATTTATAGCCAGCCATTGTTGGGTTAGCTAGACTACAGTTTCTAAGTCATTCTAATAAATCATTTTTTTTGTTTTTGTTTTTTAAGACAGGGTTTCTCTGTCTGGCCTTGGCTGTCCTGGACTCACTTTGTAAATCAGGCTTGCCTCAAACTCACAGAGATATGACTGCCTCTGCCTCCCTGAAATGCTGAGATTATAGGCTTGCACTACCACACTTTATATAAGCATAATAGAGAGATTCATTCTATAAATTCTGTTACTTGAGTACTCTGACTAATACATAAACCAATATAGTTTTAACTGTTTTCTAATTATTGATCTTTATATCCACAAATATGTGTAGCTCTTACCCCTTATCAAAGAAGTTCCATTTTGCAAAACATGGGGACTATTACAGAGATCCACACCTGGTCAAAGTGTAGAAGATAAGTGACTGTGGGGTGCCTAGCCCCAACTGGTTCACCTACAATATAACCTCTACACTTGATGCTCAGGAAACACTGGGGGAGAGTGAAGAGAAATGATTGTAGGTGCCAGAAAACCAAGACTTCTGCTTTGAGATAGTGTCTTCTAGACATGATGGGGAATATATATCCATGAAATCACATCATGTTGCCCAAACTAGAATCGTATGACACCAGCCAATATTCCAACATGAAAGGGGGAACTCCCACAAGCCCACACACCTAGAAGAAGAGCTACAAACAATCAATGGCTGCCAAAAGGGGGACAAGCAGTTTTCTCCAGGGGATAATAATAATAGGTTATTCAATCCCAAGTGGTCAGTCCTAAACATACGTACCTATGTGCAAAACTAAGTAGACTCAGTGAAGTGTGTGTGTGTGTATGTGTATGTGTGTGTGTGATTTAACAAAGTGAATCTGGAAGTGTGGAGCAAGGGAGAAGTTGGAAAGGGTAGGAGGAGTTGGAAGAAAGGGCAGAAATTATATAAATGCAGTACTTATGTCTGAAATTCTCCAAACTATTGAATGAAAATGTTTAAGAAGTTCCCAGGAGGTCTTAACTAACTCCATCCTGGATTGAAAAGCCCCTCATCTCTGTCAGTATTCATTTCCCATCTGGAGCCTCTAGTTGAGACTTGTAGATGGAGGTACTTGGTAATTAGGATTCTAGATCTAAGCCATTGATCTTGTCTTGTGTTTCCTTGGGCTAGCCTTGGTTTCTTCATTTGTTAAGTGGGTGCAATTGTTACATAATTAATACAGTACTAGTAATAATGTTTAATTGGATGTTGCATATAAAACTTACTGCAAAACATTTAGTACAGAGTCAAAACCACACTCTGACTCTAGGTCTTAATGCTCCTTTCCCTTGAGCCAAGCTCCCAATACACTCACCATTTACGCTTTAAGAATAGATCACATATTTTTCATAGTCTGCTCTTTCTAAGACTACTAGTGCCATGGTCTTATATAAGTCACCACTACCACACGCTATCACTGCAGAGGAGGAGGAAAGGGCTGGGGAGGAGATAAGTATTTGCCCAGGCTTCATTGTCCTCTGAGGGTGGGCCTCAAAATTCACCTTAAACAATAGTAGAATCTCCCAGCTGTCTAAGACTCCAAAACAAAGGCCCGCTCCTTCTCCTAACAGTGTGATTACAAATCCTGAAGAAGCTCACTAGGCTTTCTCTTTGAAAGGGATAGGCTTTCCTCTGTTGAGCCTTTCAACACTTGTCCCTAAAATGTGAGTTAATTAAGAATATTTCTTACTTCTGCAGGACAAATTAAAAAGGCAGGGGGAGGAAAACAAATAAAACACTAAATTCAAAAATCCTCACATATACCCTAGAAGAAAAGGAATGTTTTCTACCCAGAAGTCTAGTTATGTTTCTTTGCAGAGGTAGGAATTGAGTCTCCAGCCTTCTGAATGCAGACAGGGCTTTACCATCACCAAGCTATACTCTCCACTCTCTTAAATGTTCTCTTTATTTGTTCTGAGACAGTCTTGATGAGACCAGGCTAGCCTCAGGAATTCATGATCCTCAACCTTTGGAAGACTGCATTTACAGATGTGCTGGTATGGCCTCTAAGTTATTATGTAGCCAAGGATAGCCTTGAACCTCTGATCTGCCTGCCTCTACCATCCAAGCACTGGAATAACAGGCCTGTAACACCATACTCAGTTTATTAGGTGCTAAAGATTGAACTCAGGGTTTCCTGAATGCTAGGCAAGAACTCTACAGCAGAGGTACATGGCCAGCCACCTCACTTTCTTAACAAATGCTAAAGACATTTTCTGAAAGCAGAACCTGGGGTCATTTTTATTGCCCCATTAGTTACTAATGTGACTAAAGAAACACCTTATCTACATAACAAATGAAAAACTAACTCATATAATGAAATATCAAAATATCAAACAAGAATTTAGCTTGCAAAAGCTCCAGTTTAGAAAACCACACAAGCATCTCCAGAAGCCACACTGATAACAGCCAGATTTCATCTTTTGCAGCTTGTCCCTATTAGCCCTGGCATCTGCTAGGAGGAAATGCAGCTATTTAACTCTTCTGGCAGTCATTATTTTGTCTACTATCAAGGAACTCTTCAGAACACATTTGTTAATCACGCCCCAAACTGTGACTACATTCAAAGCTCAGCAGGTAAGCAGCTACGTGCTTTTCTACTAGTTTAGAAATGGACACAATTCAGATGCAGAAGTTCCTGCTCAGCTGAGCGACAAACATGCTCCTTTTTTCTTGCAGAATTAAGTGATGACTGTGCTGGTCCCTGGCAGCAGAATAATTTTTGTTTTCCAACTGGAAGGCATTTCCTCACCATGACAGTGACAGTGAATGCTGCTAAAAAACTTAAGAACCAGCTTCAGCCAGACTGCATTCCACATCTTCTACCTCTGCCAAAATCAAAACTTGTTTATTTAAGACACATTTAACAAAGAGCAGTCAAATCCATAGGGGGCTGACCAATGACATGGCCACTCCTGAATGGGTGCTCTTGTCATACACCCAGCAAGGCTTAATTTTTTTCTAAGAGTACTGTATGCTTGGGGCACCTTTAGATGAATTGAAAATTATGGTAGTGGCTCAAAAACAAAATAGAAAGTTATTTTGTGCTTAAGAGAGAGCCAAAGAAAGACTGGTACGGTGGCATATGCACCTGCATAAACCCAGCACTTCCGGGTTAAGCTGGAAGGCCAGGGCAGGAGGACTGCTGTATGTTGAGGCTACACTGAGCTACACAGCAAGACCCTGTCTCAAAAGAGAACAGCACTTAATAAAAAAAACTATAGGAACTTCAAGAGTTTGGGCCTGTAAGACCTCTTATATGTTCTAAGTAGGCACTTGACAGTGATTCTCTGCTGTACCAGCGGTCAGCTGAAGCAGTTCTGTATACACACCAGCTTTACTAAGAACCACCTCCAGTATCTGGCCCTGTGCCTCATCTTCCACCAGCTCCCACGTAATAGCTGATCACCCCCTCTGGGGCTTACTCCTTCTTCCTTTAGGGATCTTCTACTCACTGAAACTCACTTTGCTCTGTATTCAGAGTTAAGTCCTATCTCTTTGTCACTGCAAAATCCCTTCAACAGCACAGGTGCTGAGTAAAGTCTGTTTAACTATATGTTTAAAAAATTAATTAAAAACAAAACAAACAAAACAGGTATGGTGGTGAATTCTTCTGATCCCAGCACTTCAGAGGCAGAGGCAGGTAGATCTCTGAGTGTGAGACCTTCCTGGTCTACATACTGAGTTCCAAGACAGCCAGAGCTACATTAGCAAAAAAACAAAACAAAACAACAAAGACAAAAACAAAAACAAAACAAACAAATCCTGTCTCAAAATACACATACACAAAAACAAAACAAAATTTTTAAAAAAGCAAAAGTTTTTTTGTTTTTTTTTTAAATGACAATAATTATTTTCACCAGAGACCACCACTGGTTCTCTTGGTGGCTTTTTTGGACATAAAAAAAAAAAAAAAAAAAAAAAAAGATTGTCTCTGGTTGGGAACATAGCTTAGTATAGAGCACACAAAATCCTAGGTTAAATCCTAAACATCCAGCTCAAAAAGGGTATCCCAGGGGCCTCCAGGCTAAGACAATGAATGCCAAAGCTCCAACATGTATCTTAACAGCTTCCATACTGCACACAGCAGGGCAACCCCGACTGTGTTCCTTCTCTTCTTCCGAAAACAATGCACTCTGACCCCAGAGCCAGATGCAACTAATTCCACATGAACTACACAGATAAACTTCCAGCTACTCATGAACCTTAGCCACTACCAAAGTGGTACCACTAGGAGGAGGTCACACTTTTTTGTTTTTTGTTTTAATAAAAATTACAACAAGTGTCAGGTTATTTTTCTAAATCCCAATAGCCAGGATAATTTGGGAGAGTATGACAATCTGGTACAAAACTATTTTGGGCAGAAGCATCTAAATTCACCAAAATTCCCTTAACTACAGCAATGCAGATAGATAGAGGTGATCAGGACGTGTACTTTAGCAATGAGCCCTGAGCTTCCTTCTGCACTCCAGGAAAGCTGGGCAACAAGCTTGGCAGTATGGCCCAGTGGAAGAACACTAGTTTAAGTTGTGTGAGGCCCTTGGGATTGAAAACCGTCACTGGAAAGGAGAGTAGGCAGGGACACAAAGACACTGCACTATTTCAAATAGAGGTGGAGGGGAGATGGCACAGAGAAGTAGGTAGGCACTGCGGCTATTACTGACACCAATTACACACAACACTAACGCGAATAAAAACCCAGCAAAGGTTCTGTATGCAAAGTCAAATCACCTATGATCACATTCACTAACAGCTTATTCAAGTTAGAATTTTTAAAGATTGAAAGGAGCCTCTAAATAATAGAGCACTTCACAGTATTAGTCTTAACATTTCCTCCCAATAGCCCATAAATAAGAACCAGAACAATTTCAGTTCTTTACAATATACATGCTCACTCTGCCAACTCTGATCACTTGGGGAAGACCCAAGCAAAGATCAATGCGAATAAGATCAAGTCTGAACATCTGAGGCACGGAAGCACAAATCAGATGGCCTGGCCTATAAAGTCAAGCTCTATCTCCAGACCCCAAGAGCAGTGTGTGACTTAATTACCAGCTGTTCCAAGCAGCCTGCTTGACCTTGGGGCACTGTTTAACCACGATCATGAGCCCGTGAATTATAGAGCCCACATGGACAGACAGGGAGCTCTCAGTGAGAAAAAAATGGCTTAAAGCAAAGCAGAACAGCTGCAGTGCTGTTATAAATATGCAAAAATAAAGAAAGACTGTGAAGTAAATGTAAAGGGGGAAGTCCTCATCTCAACAACTTGACTTTGGTTCTGACTTGTCTGTTGAGGCAACGTCTTGTCACATGACTCAGGGTGGCCTTTAACTCACACTCTTCACAGCTCAGCCTCCCCAGGGCTGGGATGATACTGTACTTTGCTGACTCTATTTTTAAAATGAAAATATTTTTCCAGGTTAAATGACCCTTCCTTATCTACATGCAACAAGGCAGGATGCACATAATTATCAGTGCATTCAATGCAAAACATAATTGTAATTGAAACCAACTGTTTATAGAACATTTTCAACTCTCTTTAATAACATTGCTATGTAATATTCATAAGAAATCTAATCTAACAAAATACAGCTTTATTTTAATCTTTAGAAGATGAAAAGCTAGATTTTCTCTGTTTTCCCACGCAGCTAAAAAGAATTTTGTAAGCAATAAATATGCCCAAGGACACACTACATCCTACAGATGCAATATAAATAGCAATGGTTAGGACTGCAGGCAAACATTTCAAATTTCTGCACTAACAACTCAATAGAACAGACTTCAAAGTCTAGCTCTGACATTTAGTAGCTTTAGTAGCAGGTTACTATCATCATTTAGAATAAGTAAAAGAAAACATTTTTTACAGATGTTACAAGGTTAAAATAAATCATTTGTATAATATAGTTATAATACACTAAAAGGTATATAAAGAATGCTCATTAGAAGAGCATTTATTTAAAAAGATTTGGTAATTTCAATAATCATATGACCATCACTTTGGCAGCTAAGATGCAAAGATCTGCAATAGAGTCATAGAGAGAAGATGCCAAACCAAGGTGGGGAAGACAGAACAAGACAAATGAGCTCTTAGTAATGAACTAGAAGTCTTAATATAAATGTAACTGCTCAAAAATGAAGCTGGTAGCTATGTTAACAGGGGCTAGAGAGAGGACAATGTAAATGATAACTGAAAAAGTTCACATGACTCACAAGACACACGTGTACTTGGGGCAGAAGGACACTTCTAGGATGAGAACACGAGAACTGGGAAACCTATTCACTTTATACTGCACTTAGAAAAACAAGTAACACATTCCATTGGTTATTAAGGTATCTGTAGGCCCAGGTGACCTTGGTTCTAGCTTTCTAGTTTACTGAGAATCTATGTGCCGGTTAGCTTTTGTTGTCAACTTGACAAAATCTGGAGTCACCAAGGAAGAGGAAGCTGTCAGATCAGGTGACATGCAACCACATCCATAAGAGGCTCTCTTGACTGATGACTGACTGAGGAGGGCACAGCCCATTACGGGCAGCACCATTCCTTGGCAGTGGGCATGGGCTACATAAGAAAGTCAGCTGAGCATAAGCTAAACAAAAGCAAGTAAACAATGTTCCTCCATTGGTCCTGCCTGGAGTTCCTTCCCTGACTTCCCTCAATGATAAATTTTAAACCGGAAGTGTAAGTCCTTCCTTTCCTCCCTATGTTGCTTTTGGTCACAGTGTTTTAGCACAACAGAGTGAAGCTAGAATATTCTACCAGATTGCTGTCCAGTGTGTGGCACAAAACTAACTGGCACTGTGGAGGCTGAGGCAGGAGGATGACTACACGTCTGAGGCAGGGATAGGCTGAAGTGAGATTCTATTTCAAAAGAGAAGGCAGGAAAAAGACTGAGATGGTGAAAGAGGGTAAGAGAATGAGAGAGGGAGAGGGCTAGAGGGGGAGGAGAGGAAGGGAGGAGCAACAGAGAGAAAGAGACAGGCAAGTAGGCAGAAACAGATTAGCTAAAAGAACTACTAGACTTGAGCACTTACTGACACACATGTGAGAGATGTCTGGGATATCCTGCAAACATATAATCAAAACAAAGTAACACTAAAATAACTTTAACTGCCAGTGCACAAGTCTTGTAAAAACTTGCACAAAAAGTGCAAGAAGGGGAAGCAGAGGCTGGCGGATCTCTGTAAGTTAGAGTCCAGCCTGGTTTACAAAGCAAGTCCAGGACAGCCAAGGCTACACAGAGAAACCCTGTTTCATAGATAGATAGATAGATAAATAGACAGATAAAGTACAAGAGGAAAAATGAGTATGTGGCCAGATACATACAGTCGTTTCCGAATAGGTCAATTCAAATGGACAATTATTAAAAACAAAACAAAACAGTGAGCTGTAAAAATGTCTCAAGTGTCTCTTTCTGGGAACTATTAAGATTAGAAAAGAAATACCTGGTTAAAAAAAAAGGGAAAGAAGAAAAGGAGGAGGAAGGAAAGGAGAAGGAAAACAAAGGAAGAGGGGCAAGAGGAGGACAAAGAGGAAGAGGATGAGAAGGAGGATGCAAAAGCAGCAGACATCACAGCTCATTTATTATGAAGAAATGGAAGGTGCTGAAGACATATTTTCAGAAATCACCCACGTGTATCTATATGTAAATAAAATACAGACATTTTAGAAAGTGCCTATTATATATACATATAATTAATAAATATATATTTAATTTAGAAGTATATAATATTTTATAAAAATTTAACATATAGAGAACACACATGTATAATTTACTTGTTAGCTCTGCTAAAAACCTTTAGGGTAGGAAAAGAACGGGACCAGGGATAATCTTATATTTGAGAAAAATATTAGCATATACTTACAATATGCAAAAGTTTTAACACATCCACAAACCTGTAAAAAAAAAAAAAGCAATACATTTTTTAAACAAGCCAACTAGGAAAGAAGAGTCTTCTCAATGGTTAAGTTGATACCTACACTTTCTCTGAGCTCATGATCTCCTTGGCAATATGATAGACTTTGCTTTTCATCCCAGTATCTTCATCCTGAAGATAAACAGTGCATTGAGAAAGCATGAGTTCACAAAATAGGCAATCAGCTATGAGCTGGCTAGACATGCACTTTAGCCCTGGTCCTTATGTTTCCTATTAGCACACAATTCACACTGTATAATACCTCAGAGACAAACATGGGGAATTAAATGATAAACGATGATACAGAAGTAGCTAAGAGAAATCATAAATGGGATTGGGGGATACACACCTTTGGTCTTAGCACTTATAGAGATAAACAGATCTTTATGAGATTGAGGCCAGCCTGGTATACACAGTGAGTTCTAGGCCAGCCAGGGCTACATAGTGAGAACTTTGTATCAATCAACCAACCAATCAACCAACCAACCAACCAGCCAACCAACCAACCAACCAACCAACCAACCAACCAACCAACCAACCAACCAACCAACCAAAGAACAACATGAAAGGTTCAACATGCAAATGTCATATCCTACAAAAACAAACAAACAAACAACAATAAACCACCTAAGAGTATCACAAGAAGCTCAGGGAAGTTGTATAGAAAAGTAATTCCAACAGTCAGGGGACTTGAGGTTGAAAGATGGTGGGTTCTAGGCCAACTTAAACAACACTTCAAGACTAAGTAGAAATAAATAAATAAAAGCACCTTAGATAATACATGAAGAAGTGTTACGAAGAACTATTAATGGGTTGTATAAGTCAAATCACTCTAATTCTAAAAGTGTAGTGCAGTCAGAGCTCTTCATGACAGTATATATGACAGCATCCCAAAGACATCTTTTAATTATTTCTTAGTGTAAATGTTACATATCCCAGCAAGGACAAAGACTGTACATGTCTGGGAAAAAATGAAGATAACTTGAAAAGTGCTTTTGACATTTAGGTGAGTTTGTTGTTGTTTGCTAGGGACAGACAGAAGATTTTTCCCTTTCTATTCTCTAAAAGATCTGTGAACACAATTCCTTTGTGAAGGGGGGGCAGGGAAGCAGTAAATAAAGGACAAGAAATTAAGATATTTATTTAAGGTGAAATTTTAACTGGAACCAGGCTGGGGATATAACTTAGCAGTACAAGTTTGCTCAGCATACAGGTCCTTAAACTCCCAGCAGAGCATATGTGTGCTCACGAACACACTTGCACAAACAAATTAAAATTAAAGAGCAATTTCCGCTACTATGAAAAGGGAAAAGCTCAGATGCTTCTGACCCCATTTTGTAAAGATTTTATTTTTCATTCCTGTTGCTTTGTTGTTTGCATTCTTTCCAGCACTGGCAGCACCAAGACAGTTATTTTGTGTTGCTCCAAGAACTATCAGGCAAGGAAATGCATAAAAAGTCACCATGGCAATCTGCTAGTCATTCATTAACTGAATGCCGCTGTGGGTGGGGCGGGGTGCTGTGTTAAAGCAATGGCTCTCAGAAGTAGCCTTCCCAGCCTGGAAATGGTGCACCACCCCAGCAGATCCACTTAGCGCTGTGACAGTTCAAAGCAGTATCTTAATTCTTTATTTCGTTTAATGTTTTGTGCTGCTGGGTATCAAAAGGAGGGCGTGTGGACTTTAGCATGCTAAACAAGTGCACTACCACTGAACTACACCTAAGCCCTTTCTTTGTTCTTGAATTGGTTTTCATATGGTTCCGGAATTTCCATGTCAAAACAAAGACATAATATAGATACAGTTTTAAAAATGAGTTCACTCTCTGGGTTTACATTTTTGTTATATTTAAAACCTGTGACTGCCTATATTCTGTACATACTTTGAAGTCCTTTTATGCACTTAGCTAAGCACAGGTGATGTCCAAGTGAGTAAACTGGGTAAAAATTCTTACATTTTCATTTCAATTTGTCATTTCATTTTTGAGATAGGGTCTTGCTGTAGCCCACACCGACCTCAACTCACTCTTCCTATTTCAGCCTCCTGAGTTTGAGGATTAAAGGCGCAATCACACTTTGCCCTGAAGATTCTTCAGTATGTTGAAATTTTGAATTTTGTTTGTTGCAGTACTGAGGACTGATCTAAGAGGTATTACACATGCTGGGTAAGAGCTCTACCAGGGAGTTTAATACACAGCCCCCCCCCGCCCCCCGCAATCTGGACAGGTATTTCTTTACTTTCAACGTTTATGTGTGAGTATGTGTGCACTGAGCACATGCAGGAGCCACTGGAGGACAGAAAAGGTCCTCTGGAACTGGAGTAAGAAACAGTTTTACGCTGTCCTGTGTGTGCTTGGAATTGAACCAGCACCCTCTACAACTGCAGTAAGCACTATTAACCACTGAGCAACCCCTTCAGCTCCTGGATAAAGAAGTTATTTTAATTTTAATCATGTAAGTTAGAAATATGAGGGAGATCTTTACTTTTCCATTCACCTAAAAATTTGCTTTTGATACTATTTAGATCCTATAGTAGTTGTGGTGCTAGGAATGAATAGGTTTCAAGTACAGAAAATATATACACTAATAGCAGAAGACTTACTGACAGTAGAGATTTAAGGTTGATTATGAGAGCAGTTGGGGTGGGGGCTATACTCAACAAAAGAGCGCTTGCCTAGCACGCCTGAGGTCCTGGATTTGATCCTCAGCAATACACCTAAAAAGGGAGGGAACTGAAAAGAAAAGCCAGGTTTCCAGTTATTAATCTAAGAAGTATTGTATCATTCTATCACAGGGCTGGGAGATAGCTCAACTAGTAAAGCGCTTGCTATGAATATATGCAAGCTTGAAGACAGTTTAAAAGGGGACGGGGTGGGAGCAGGGGGAGCACTGTGCACCTGTGACCCAAGTGCACATGGAGACGAGAGTATCCCTGAGGTTGCTGATGAACCTGTCTAGCTAGAATAATGAGCACAGAGCAGGCTCAATGGAAGACCACCCCCCCCCAGATCAGATGAAGAGCAACTGAGAAAGACAGCTGACATCTTGGGTCTCCACACACACAAATGGGTAAAATTAAATATTACTGTACTAAACACTGTATCATTTTTCAACTTCTGGTAGTAACTTCTGACGTATCTTCCCAACATTCACTGCTAAACACACACCCAATGTAATTAATTGCTTTCTTACCAAGATTGAAGAATCCAAACATTCTGTAATATTTACATTAAATAGTCTTCATGCAAAACAGTTTGTTAAAAGTAATACTAGAAATCTCTCTCCCTCTCCAGAACTCACCACAATTTTTTTTTTTTTTAAATATCAGAGACTTATGCAGCTCAGGCAAACTCAATCTGTGGTATGGAAGGGACTGGCCTTAAACTCCTGATCCTCTAGCCTTTACTTCCTGAGTGCTGGGATTACAGGCAGGTGTGATAATAACCACTAATCTTACTTTTTCTCTGTATTTGTCCCTTCCATGTTTTCTTTTATTATAGAGGCGCTTGCATGCAATACAAAGAAACCCTAATCCTTCCACTGATATCGACTGCTGTGCCAACAATATTCACAGGAGGCTACAGCATAACTATTCTTGAAAAGGATCTTTAAATGGCAAATGTGATGGCTAAGTTTGGCTGTCAGAACACTTGAGAAGAGGACACCACAATTGAGAAACTGCCCCCAAGCCTGTAGAGCATTTCCTTGATCAGAGCATTTCCTTGATCAGATGATTCAGGTAGGAGAGCTCAGCCCACTGTGGGCGGTACTGCCCTTGAGCAGGAAATCCTAGACTGTGAAAGAATGATACTGAAGGTGAGCTTGGAAGCAAGCTAGTAAGTAGCATTCCCTAGTGGTCTCTGCTTCAGTTCCTGCCTCCAGAATACCAGAGCTTTGGCTTCCTTCAGTGGTGGACTGTAAACCAGCTAAACCCTTTCCTTTCCCACACTGCTTTTGGTTATGCTATTTATCACTGTAATAGAAACCAAACTAGGCCAAGTGACTACTGGTTCAGAATACATAAAAACTGAGTCTAATAAACCTAGTGTTTCACCTTTCTTCTTTTCCTCAGCTCCCAAAATCTACTGCTAAAGGGACAATCATATAAAGTTGACTTCTGTCCCTATTAACACCTGCTTTCTTAAAGTAGGGTCTTGAATGATTGAGACTAATAGGTTACATAAGTTTTGTTCTATTCAACTCCAACCACTCTCCTTCTACTACATTTTGAAACAGAAGGATAGAGACATGGCTAACATGTCTCAGAAAGCACAGTCACGCACTAATGATTGGGACTGCATAATGCTTGAACACATATAATATGCCCTTGGATAACTGATACTCTGAGTACTTAAAAATCCATGCTTTTCTAATAACATTATACATTTCTCCTTACTTTATGTAACTATAAGTTAATGCTAATAAAGCGCAGTATATATTTTTAAAATTAGAAATTCATTAAAAATCTAGGAGTATAATTCAGTGATACACAGAAGCTTGAAACACAAAGGTGTCTTGAAACACAAAGATAGGCAGGCAAGTGTTGGCAAGGTGTGGAGATACTGGGCCTTGTACACACTGCAGGTGGGTATGGCAGCCCTTACATACTCTGACTGGGGTTTCTATAGTTTCCTTTTTAGTTTGCTTTTTGTTTCTTGAGACAGGGTTTCTCTGGCTGTCCTGGTTCACTTTGTAGACCAGTCTGGCCTCGAACTTACAGATATCCACCTTCTTCTATCTCCCTGAGTGCTGGGATTACAGGGGTGCACCACCAATGCCTGGCTTCTTCTATAGTTCCTAATATCATGGAGACAAAATTTCTATCACTATCTCTCTTTTCAATGTTTTAAATTAAATTTACTGTGTGTGTGTGTCCACACGAGCAGTATACATGCACGCTTGAAGATCAGAGGACAGCCTGCAGGAGCTAGCTCTCTCCTTCTACCATGTGGGTCCCATGGATTAACTTCAGCTCATGGAGCCTGGCAGCTTGGTGGCAAGCACCTCTACCCACTGAGCCATCTCACCAGCCCACATCTCTTATCCCTATTATCCTGAGTTCTTTTCTACAAGGAAGAAGTCAGTAGTGTCTTTTTGCCATTCTTCTAAAATGTGAAGCTACTATATGACCTTACTGACATCAGATGGAAAAGTCAGTAAGAGAAATAGCTCCAATGAAGTCAATGCATTACTTTGAAATTGGGTTTGATATCTCTAACCACTAAAATCAGAAGTATATCTTATAGTTCATTACTCCCAGGTAACTACCTTTAAAACTTTAAAATCTAACCTGGGATGGAGTGTGAGCATTTGAAGAAGGGATTAAGAAATAACCCAGGAGAGGGAAGGCAAATACAAAGTACGAAGAGGTGTGTGTGTGTCTAAAATTATCATAATAATAAACCCATTATTTTGTATAACTAAAAAAAAAAGATTAAAAAGAAATAGCCCCAATCTTCAGAAGTGGGCAAAGGGAATAAAATCACATAAAAGCACCTAAGGAGATCACACTAAGGCAGAATGTGGAATCAGGAAGACGGCATTTGATGACCTTCGGTCACTGTAAACATTCATTCCATTCTTGTACCTAGCGCAGGGCTCAAGCAACAACACACTGAAGTGTGATGCTCTGACAGGCTGACCACAGGTGCACAGAGCCACAAGCAGCAACCTTAGACTTCAAGGCTTTTTAATTGTCCCTGGTTCCCAGCACAGAAAGCTTGCTGTTAGCTCATCTCACAGAAGAAAGGTCATCCAAAATAAGTGCAATTGTCTTGCATTTCCTCCCCTAAAATTCCCTTAACCAGGGAAGGCTAACTCATAGAAAATATGAAAAGGTCTCCACCTACTGAGCTAAATATAACCCTCTTTTTTTCTTTTTTCCTGAGCATTGCCACCCAAGAGAGACTTGCTCTATACAGCAACACCCACAGTTTATAGTATATCTTCCCCTTACCTTTGTTCCCTATCCCTATGCACTGGATGGCCCTTCTTCCTGTTCTATATTTCTGTGTGACTCCCATACACATGCTAATAGATGTGCCTGCTTTTTCTCTACTTGGTGTGCTTCTTCAGTTTATTTCAGCTGACTCAGACAGAGAGCCTGTAGAGGAAGTGAGAACTTCCTTATACTTACTGTACCTACCTATGCATCAATGCCAGACACTTGAATTCCTCTTTCTTGTCCTCAGTACCACCTTCTGAGTCAACAAAGCCTGTTGGTCTACCCTCATGACTATTTCCTCAGTGCTTAACTGACGTGCGTTAGAGTTCTGTCACTTGACAAAAAATACCCAGGAGAAACTTAAAAGAGGTCTGATTGGGATCATGGTTCAGGGATGTCAGCCAGTGGTCTCTTTGTATTGCTTTGGGCCTGAGGCAGCAGAGTACAGCAGGGCAGGAACATGTAGCAGAGGAACTGCTTGACTCTGTGACTGTGGGAAGCAGAGAGAAAGACAAGATCTTTCACACTGTGTCCACTAACCTTTGCTTTTTCTCCTATTCCTCCTAACCCCTTACTCGACTCCAGCCAAACAGGAACTACCATGTAATTCCAAGTGAGCTTAGCCCCTATCTGTTTCATTCTATACACCTTTCCTTTTGGAAATTTTGGAATTCCCTTCTGCTCAAGACCATCTTTCCTTCCACTGATTTCTGGCTCCCATGTTCCAGCTCATTCTTTAAGGTGACAAGCCACAGATTTTTCTCTTCATGAGGGCTACCTTAATTCTCCCTTTTGTCACCTTCCAAGGATGAGATTTCTCTCTTGTTCACATACTATTTATAAGACACTCAGTGGATTCTTACTGTCTGTTGAAATCTACTAATTCTCTCTGGTCTACCTATGTACTTTTGTATCTTCTAAATATAAGCATAGTACCTAATCCATTGTTCATGAACAAGCAAATTCATGAGCAAGCAGATGTATGCAAGTGTCTGCCACTTTCTTAGAACTAAGACTAGAGCACAGTGTTTGATATGCTACATAACATAAAAACACAAAAGCCAAACTCAAAATCTATGGCACATATAATAAGTATGGTAGACTGAACTAAATACAGAAATCTAATTTAGCAGTCCACATAGTTATCCATTTTGGTTTTTTTTCTATTATTTTATTACTATTATTATTATTTATATTTTTAGATCGTTTTCTTGTGAGCATTTGTATGCACCACATGTGTGCCTGTAAGGTGAGAGAGGAAGCTGGAGTTACATGGTTGTGAGCTATCATGTAATAACTAGGAACTGAATCTGAATCTCCTGCAAGAACAAAGGTTACTCTTCACCACTGAGTCATCTCTGCAGCCCCTTATTTTAATTTTTAGGGCCATGGTCTCACTAGATAGCCTTGGTTAGCCTGGAACTCAATACATAGATCAGAATGACTTCTAACTCACAGATTGCCACCTGCTTCTGCCTTTCAAAGTGCTCCAGCTAAGATTTATTTTAATGCCGTGTGTATGTGTGTGTGTGTGTGTGTGTGTGTGTGTGTGTGTGTGGTTGTGTGCACATGAGCACTGATGCTCCAAAGAAGTCAAAGCTTCGGTTGTGAGAAGCCTGATATGGGTCGTGGTATTGCAAAGAACCAAACTCCAGTTTTCTCTGAGCAAGCAGTACTGGGTTCCTAACTGCTGCACCATCTCTTCAGCACCTTATTTTTCCTTTTAAACTAAGAAAATTACATAATTAAATAAAGGCATGTTATTAGTAAGGCAATCAATAGATTGTAGTCATCTGAAATAGGAAAAATCAAAGACAACAAATATTAAAAGTTCTATATTCTCTCCACCTTGTAAGAGCAGTCACTGATTCGGACCCAGAAAAACAATGATGGGAACACACCTTGTAAGACCTCAAGAGGTCCTGTTGAGCATCTCAAACTTCTCAGTTAATGAAAATATATCATATTTCAAAGCAGACTGCCTTTTAAATAACAGCATCTGGCCAAAGTGCAAAGTATTGTGGAAGTTTTAACACAAGCCACAGACAAATGAAAACACACTGTTAAGGTCATGAAGTAAGTCACAAAAATTCCAAAACAAAACTTTTGATCTGAAATCCAGCGATATGCTCTGATGTTTTGATAACAGCCCAGGTTTTTAAGTTCTTAACTATGTTTTCTTTGTTTCATATTTGCTCAGTACCAGTGATGTCCAATGACATTTTTCCCAGTGTGTGTTACTATTGTTACAAGGCCTCTGTCATACTCAAGTGTTCTACCTGCAAGAGATAAATGTTAACAGCAAGATCTGCCCAAGGCATAGCTCTTTATCATTTTTACGTCAAAGATGAGGTGATATGATGATACCTAAAGGACAATGTCCTTTTCAGTCTCCACCCTTCTCTTTATAAGGGAATCATCACAAACTATTTTCAAAAGGTTTGAAAAGGAACAGAGAAACAAATATTTAGAGAAGTTGCAGAGTTTAGAATATTCTAAACACAAAGAAACAAAATGAATATACTTTTTAAAATATAATTATATTTATTTTTATATTAATCACAGGTTAGGTACTTTGCATCCCAGGCGTTGCCCCCTCCCTCATTCCCTCCCACTCTCCCCATCCCTCCCTCATCTCGTCCCCGGCCCCCTCCAAGTCCACCAATGGGGGAGGACCTCCTCCCCTTCCATCGAACCCCAGTTCATCTTGTCTCCTCAGGGCTGGCTGCAATGTCCTCCCCTGGGATCTAGCCAGGCTGTTACTCCCGGGAATGTACGGGGGAGGGTCAATGAGCCAGCCATCGAGTTCATGACAGAAACAGTCCCTGTTCCCCTTACTAGGGTCTCCAGTTGGATACTGAGCTACCATGGGCCACATCTGAGCGGGGGTTCTAGGCCATATCCATACACGGTCCTTGCTTGGAGAAACTGTCTCATAAAAGACCCCTGTACCCTGATCAACTTGGTCTTTGTGGAGCTCTTGTTCTCCCCAAGTCTTACTAACTTCCCCTATTTTCATTATTATTCCCAGCCCTCTGCCAAAGGCTTGGTTGTGAGTCTTAATATCAATTAAGACTCTACAATAATTAAGTTCTCTACTGTAGAGAACTCCTCTACAGTGAGTTCTCTTTTTAGCTCCATACCCCATTTTTTTTATTGGATCACTAGATTTCTTGCTTTTTAACTTCTTGAGTTCTTTATATATACTGGATATTAGAAGTAGGATTGGTTATGATCCTTTCCCAGTCTGTAGGCTGTCGTTCTGTTTTGATGACAGTGTCTTTTGCTTTCCAGAAGCTTTTCAGTTTCATGAGGTCCCATTTATTTATTGTTGATCTTAGAGCCTGTGCTGTTGGTGTTCTATTCAGGAAGTAGTCTCCTGTGCCAATGAGTTCTAGGGTCTTCCCCACTTTTTCTTCTAACCTGTTTAGTGTGTCTGGTTTTATGTTGAGGTATACTTTTTTATTAACGAATTATTTTATTTATTAATTTCCTCTAAGACTAAGTCTCACTAAGTTGCCTTGGCTGTTTGGAATGTACTATGTAGAACAAGATGGCCTCAAATTTATAGGAATGCTCCTGTCTCTGCCCTCCAAATGCTAAGGCCATGTGGATGAGCTGCTGTTCCCAACACATTTCTTTAAAACACACAATTACTAAAAGCTGAAGGAGCAATAAACTGAAGTGTAAAGAATTTCTAGGGATCCAGAAAGATGGCTCGATGGTAAGGTGCTTGCCACACTGGTATATGGACCTGAATTCAGATCCCCAGTATCAGTATTAAAAGCTAGCAAGACAACAAACACTTGCTGACATGGCAAGCTCCAGATTCAGGAAGGGCTCCTATTGAAAACAAAATAACGTGGGGAGCAATAGAGAAAGCACTTTACATTGACCCTTGGCCTCTGTCTGAACGTGCACACAGAGCGACACATATACACACACACAAAGGGAATTAGTAAAGATTCCCATGGCTTATTACTGTTATCCAAACATGTTCTAGGACATCATTTGGCTTCTGTGAATGATGTACCAATTTGTTAGTAGGAACAGACCATAATTAAAAATTCCAAACTGTGATTTGCAAGCAGGTTACATCTCCTTTCTAAGATCCTTTTACTTCATATGAATCAAAGACAGTACATATGATATGGGAAATTTTGGTTATTGTTTGGGGAATTTTGGTTGTTGATGTTGTTTTTGAGGCAGATCCTCACTTTACAGCCCTAGCTAGACCAGAACTCACTAGGTGGACCATGGTGGCCTCTAACTTACAGAGCTTTACCTGCCTCTGCCTCCCAAGTGTTGAAATTAAAGGTATACATCAGCACATCTGGCTGCTTTTATTAAATGTCATAAAATGTGGTTTTACTCTTTAAATAATTCAGTGGTTCTTAGTGAAATCAGGACTGTCCAGCTATCTTAACAATATAACATTTAGATTCTCCCATTTTGATCATTATTGTAATAGTGTGGTGCTAGAATCTAGCTGATGTTCAGGCCACACTGTCCGTGGCAGCCACTCCTCTCTCAGATTCTTTTTTTTTTTTTTTTTTT